>JARFJB010001942.1:2459566-2757066 GCA_036346205.1 Vesta saturnalis
ATTTGGCATAATATTAGAAAAGTTTTTAATTATTTTCATATAAAATTGAAAACTGGCAACTTAAATTACATTTTCTAGAACAAATCTTTTGGGTGTAATATTACATAAATAGTTTTAGTTCCCTTTCTTAAAAAAATTGGATTTATATTATGTAACAGCGCAACGCAAGAAAACTTTTACGCTTGAGTTATTGAGAAAGCTTTTTGTAATTCAGTTAATGCTGACTGTTAACAGCAATAAGAATGATTTTTACTTAATTTTTTATATTAGTGGGCCATCATATTTTGGTGGTAAGTTGTTTTTTTCCCATAATATTCTAAAGCTAAAGCCTTTGCTTTTTTTTAGGCACCTTTTTTACCACCTTTTAATTTTATTAAACACGTTAATTACACTTTTAAATACTTAATTTTTAAAGTATGCAATTTTTCAAGTATTTAATTTGTATACTTACTAATCTTAATGGCACGTATAAGTGTATACCTTAATCTATTATTATTCTAAATGGCAAGTTTTACATGGGTTACCTTTACAACGCTAGAACTATATCCCGTTACAAATAAATTTGGCGATTTAATTTCAAGGAAATTTCTTAATGGATACTTAAGCTAGACATTCACCTCACATCAACCATTCTGCTTCATAGTACCCGTATCAGTTTATAATAGAACAGTTAAAAGGTAAAGTTTTTTTATATAGTTTAGTTTAAGACTTCTAACCTTTTTCTCATTTTCAACAACCATTTATTTAATAAACTTATGTAACTTGTTATTTTTTTAATTCTATTAAATGTTTTAGTATTCATTATTTAGGGTTTTGTTATTTTCCTGGACAAAGATAACATGGCGCTCGAGAATTTATTATTTTTATTCATAATTTTTTTGATAACAATTTTTGCCAGTAAGTGAAAATAATCCAGCAGAATCGAAACAACTAGCATTTCAGGTAGGTTAATTTAATTATTTATTAGAACTCTCCCTATCTCAATCTACCACTGAGTCAGAGGCACATTATTTAAACAACATTATTATGTTGTGTATACTTTAACAATTAGTATTTTTGTTACAAAAGTCCGGATTCAAAGTAAAAAATCGACGTGTCGCAGGATTTTGACCACAAATTAACGATTTCGAAAATAATGAATTTATCCGTTACTTTCTGAGCGCACTGTATATCGCTGCATTAATACTAAGGAAAGTTGTATATTATGTTATGACTACTGTCGTGGCCTCTAAGTGGTTCCTGGTTATCCCAGTGTGCGATATTGATAAAAAACTAACGTTTTTGTACTACATCAGTAGTAGGATACTTTGTCATGCCCAAAATGAAATTAATTTTATTCATAATTAGTTTGTAGTTTGTAATGACCCCATACGAACTCACTACTAACAAGCTCATCGGAATTATAGGTTGCTACCATGTGCATTTAGTATATAGATATCTATTTCACTTTGAGGTACCATAGCAACCAGTCTGTTGGTACACCAATTAGTTATTTTCCTTAAAGGACAGATTGTAATCAAAAGGAGTTAATAAAAAAATAGTAGATCATTCATTATGATGTCAGCAATGGTAACCGATATTCTCAACCTTGTGAGTTTGTTCATTTTACCATCGAATTCAAATTAAACGATATTGAAAATCTAATTAAGAATTCCTATGAAATCAGTTATATGTTTGCCAGTATCAGCTTCATTAAGGACTCAATTAACTCTTATGATCTCCTTAACTCTATCAGTAAAAACGTTGATGAATGAGCTTTTAACATTAAACGATACTAATTTACAATATTCAGGCACAGTACTGCATATAATTATTTTGTGAGCAACGTCGTAACCTTCCTTGGTATCTAATCTGATGACTAATCAAATTAAATAAATTTGCTTAGCCTTTTATCAACTTATAACTTATATCCTCCCCTTTGATAAAAATACTTTTTCGCATATCATGAGGTTTCGTATCGCGTATCCTACATCATTATACGGTTCAGTATAAATATGTCCACAAAAACATAGGCTTTGTCTACAGAATCGGCTGTCAAAACTTGTTTTAGGGGGAAGTGGGGATGTACCAAAGCTTTTACTGATACCTTTAGCTAAAGGTCAAAATTTAGCAAGGGACATGCAGCTGGTCATTTGCGTTGTTGGAACAAGGTTTAGCTTTAGTAATAACACTCGCCATATGGGTCTATCAGCGTTGTGGAGAACACAAAAATTTGTGGCAGTAGAAGTTATTTCTATTACACAATAGTCAGTCCAAACAGGGAAACAACTGATGTTTTATAAACAGGTGGGTTTGATGACAGAAAGAGGTCTAGAAGGTGAGGGTTATCATGGATTCTATTGTGTTCGGAAATCGTTCATGTAACATGCTTTATGACCAGCAGCATTGGTGTTAGATAAAAAATGAGGCTAATTAGAATGATGAACATTGAAATATCCAAGAATTGAAATATCACAAGAATGGAAATAGACAGACAACAGTCAACTTTCAAACTAGGGTATCAAAAGCAACAGTAGAATGTCACAAATTTACGACTAGAATATTTAAACAAAATCACGTCGAATTTTTATTCTCCCGAGAAAAAAACCTCTTACAACCGCTGTCCCCCTTGAGATAGGCACACACACTTCTTTTATATAGAAAGTTAGTGTAAAGATCGTTTTGAGGAAAATACTAGCCTGGTGAATCGGAATATCCAGTGACTTGTGTTTTGGTAGAAATAAACGTCAGGTTGTAATTGTTCAAGGTGTTGGTGATCAGCATTAGGATTAAACCCGATACCGCGAATAGCACAAACGTTCAACTGTTAAAGCCTTGATAAGTACCCTAACATATTACGAAATGTTAATCCGTAATCCGTAATTTTAAATAGTATCTAAAAATGTAATAATCTAAAGGGTGTTCTATGTAAAGCTTTAAAGTTAAACAGTTATCTGGTTCCTTCGTGCACCCTGTACAACAGAAAATAAGACAAAACCCAAATCGAGGGTTTTGAACAATTTTTGCATTCCCACCTACATATACAAGGGATATACAGTATTTAATGTCCCTAACATAGAATACAACATTGTTTTTCAACATAATTTCCTTGAACGTGGAAACACATAGAAATAAGGCTCTTATCAGCTGAGGCGTGGTCTTAATGAAAGTGAAGTCCGCGTGACAGTTTTCTTCTTCTTTTTTCTTTAATCCGATAGCGAAGTTTTGTAACTAATGCTGCATAATATTGACAAGTGATTGTGTGGCCACGTTCCAAAAAAACTACCAGTAAAATTACTTCGGCATCCCAAAAAACTGTACCCATTATCTGGCCCGTTGAATCCTGTACACTAAATTTGCGTGAAGGGGGAGGTCCTGAATGACGCCACTCCATACTTTGTTGTATGCACTCGAGATCGAAGTGATGAACCCAAGTTTCATCAACCGTAACATAGCGACCGAGGAAATATTTCGGATTACGGTTAAACAAGGCTAAACTGGCTATTGAAAAAGTGGCTCTCAAACGCTTTTGTTCAGGCGTCAAGATTCGGGATACCCATCTTGTTGACCCTTTATGAAGCCCTAAATAGTCATTTATTGTGTTTCCAATAGTACCATTTGAAAGTCCTGTTATCTCCGCTACACATCTTGTTGCCAATCGACGATCTTCTCTAATCATGTCATTCACAAGATCAAAATTTTTTGAGTACACGTAAAGTGCGACTGACCACCACCTTTTACATGTTCGCAGCTTGTTCGGCTCCAGTTGAACGCTTTCGAGACCAATTTTTTACTACTTGATACGAAGGAGCAGAATTTCCTAGCACACCAACCGTACTTTCAACTTGTACAACTTTGACACTATTAAAGTTCGACTAACCAAATTTGACAGTTTGTTTTTCAATAAAATAACGAATCTAGTGCACCTACTAGAGGCAACATATTTCAAATCCATCTTAGCTAGGGACAATAAATTCTGTACATCCCTCGTACATAGGTAGATATAGAAGGTTTTGCAATCGCCAGTAGTATTTCCAAATTTTAAGATGTATGCAAAGTTCACGGGGACTGTCTATGTGTGTGTATGTCTATATGTGTGAGCGTGTGTGTGTGTCAGTGCGTGTATGTGTGTCGGTGTGTATGTGCGCGTGTGTCTCCGCGTGTGTGTGCGCGTGTGTGTGCGCGTGTGAGAGCGCATGTGTGCGAACATGTGTGCCCGTGTGTATGGGCATGAGTGTACTTGCGCCAGTGCGATTGCAGGTGTGAGTGAGCGTGTGAATGCGCGTGTGATTGTGAGCGGGGATATAAGCGTGAGTACGTGTGCATCTCTGGTGTGTGTGTGTGTGTGTGTGTGTGTGTGTGTGTGTGTGTGTGTGCGTGTGTGCGTGTGCATGTTGTGTGTGCTGTGTGTGGTGCTGTGTGCGGTCTGTGTGTGTGTGTGTGTGTGTGTGCGTGTCGTGTGTGTGTGTGTGTGTGTGTGTGTGTGTGTGTATTTGTGTGTGTGTGTGTGTGTGTGTGTGTGATGTGCGCGTGTGTCTCCGCGTGTGTGTGCGCGTGTGTGAGCGCATAGATTGTGGCTTGAATTCGATGGCGCAGAAGGTTATCGCGGTACTCTAGCAAAGTACAGGTCGTAGGTTCAAATCCTACTCGAGATAAAGTTTTTATTTATGAATTTAGTAAAATTAATAATAATTTCCATTAATTACTGTTTTGTTGGTTATTCCTAAAATTGCATTCTTCAATATTAAGGCAATATGGACTTTTGTTAATTGACAAAATGGGTTATCTCTTCGCGAATTAAGGACAGCCGCTTTCCACATCGATTTAAGTGGTTTGAAGCAGGCCACATCTGCGGGTTGCAAAATTTTAGTTGCGTTATGATACAGTGCTATAACTATAATTTGTAGCTTGGTGCACAAGTGACTTAATTCTAAAATTAAACGTAACGTTTGTCTTTTTCAAATGTGGATAGAATATATTTGGAATATATTAAAAAAAACTTCAGCCTTCATCCAACCATTATCTGATACCGCAATACCCCAAGTATCTGGAGCGGATGCAACAATATGGTGGGGTATGCTCTTCTTGTAGGGGTATATTACCATCAGTAGTGTTGTTTCCCCCGAGGCTGAGAATGGAACATTACTGTAACATTAGATTTAGCCACTCCCTGGTGGATCTCGCATACATTTCTTGAGCCCTTTACTGCAAGTACCTTATCGCCTTTGGAACAGAGTTAGATGGCCGTCTCATCGCCATTAAACACTCTTGTAGGGTTCAACATAGTGAAATATTCTTTCCCGTTTAAGAAAATTTCGATCTGGGAGAACCACTTGCCGATATCGTTTTCGGCTATATTTCCGCTGATATTGGTTACTGCGTCTGGTATACGTTCACATAAAATCGGGTGGTGGCGTTTTAAAAAACTTTAATACCATTGTCTCCGTGGAACATTTGCCTTAAATGGATTTGGCCTTTTGCTATTTTAGAAAAATTGCTTCACTGATGCTTGAATGTCTGAAGTTATATGGAAAGCAGTGTCGTTGACTTAGTATTGACCATTTAACGAGTACGTCTTGTTCTTTATTAGTTAAACACGTATCTGACGATTTTTTTTGATAGCGAATTTGTAAAGTCGATCTGAGTATACCAAATTTTGTATTGTTTCCTCTTTGTAACTTTTTTTTTATTTTTTGCTATCCTCAAAAAAAAGGTTGCAGTTTTACAATGTTTTTTATTTTAAAAATAAATTCCCACACTATTTATAGTGCCAACTACTGGGTATATTAAAGTCAATACAGATAGGTACCATTGGCATCGATGCCATCTATTATATTTTGCTCTCTTTGTAAACCAATAGTTGGCACCCACAGGTATCAATGTTATGTTACAAAAGTGTGGTTAGCGTATTAACAAAATCATAATTATAGTATAAAAAATGTGTAGGAATAATTAAAACTTGAACTTATGAAACACTAAAGACACGAGAAACAGATTTTACTAGAGTATAGCTACCCAATTTGACAGTTACTTACCTCGAAAATGGGAGAATTCGTCAGTCACAACAGACAACCACTATAAGAACTACGCCATTACTGTTATTTATGTTTGTGGTTACCAAAGATGTTATAATTTTACCTTATATGTTCCGAGTGGCCGCATCCTAAAATGGTATGTTCACATCTAGGACAGATAAGCATTGGTTCTCCCTTTACTAGGTGTGTTAGCACAGTATGACCTATCCTTAACCTAGTTAATTTTGTTGTTTCGGTTCTAATCAGACCGGGGTCAATACACTTACCTATGCTAGGTTTAATGTTTTGGTGGTGAGTATTACACATATCCCAATAGTTTTGCTATTTTGAGTTTCACGATTGTATTCATCTTTTTATCGTCGTGTTTTACTTTGGAGATGCCGACCGTTTCCTGACTGGTTGCTTCCAGGACCACCTTATCAGCATTCTCGTTACCCTGTATGCCAGCGTGACTGGGAACCCATAGCAAGGTGATATGTTTTCCTTTACTCTCTAGATACGTGATAGATGAACGCACCATTGTGATACAGGGTCAGTATCACAGTTTGTTATTGATTGTATAACGGATAGGGAGTCAAATACAATGCAAAATTGTTGAAAGTCAAGCTACATAACACAGTATTTTAACCCTTGCCACATTGTTATTGTTCGGCATAAAAAATGGATGATATATCAGGAAGGCGCCAATTATGATACTCTCCCTGAGCAACAAATGCATATCCCACGCGATGTTCAGTTTTAGAACCGTCTGTGTGTTGGAGAAGCCCTCCAAGGAGAACTTTTCGTTTTAGTGTGAAGTACTATGTTAGATATATTTGTAAACAAACCCGTATGAATTTCCTGTGCTCTTACAGGTAGTGCATGAGTGGTCGTGGCTCTGTCGGTTGCACTAACATTTCTGAAGAGGACTTTGTAATTACGGTGCCAATCACGCGATGCTCTGTTACAAATATAGTTCAATAATTTTTCTCTTTTATAGTGCAGATCCTGGCGCTTAGCGAAGTTGGGAAAGCACCTAAGCAAAGCCTCAAGGGGCGATCTCGGTGGTAACATAACAGGAGTTTTAATTATATTGTTTTTAATTATAATGGTGAAGTGATCGCTTCCGTACAGCTCATCCGAAACCTTCTACTCTACAACTAATCCTAACTGTGGAGTGGCAATGGTCAAGCGTACAGCTGAGAATTCACCCGCCCGTGCAACAAGATGTTGGTGAGCCATCGTTTAGTACCAGTAGGTCTTCGTCATCGACAATTGTTTCAATACCTTGTCCTTTAACGTAACAACGATTAGATTCCCACACAGGATGATGATCTCCCAGCAACAAGAACGGCCTAGGAAGTCGAGAGGTCACTACCTCAATATCTCTTTTCTCCCATCGTTGGTCAGGAAGATACAAGGAACACACGATTAAATTAAAAAGGGTTTTAATATAAATCGCAATCGGTTGTCAGATTGTTGTTAGATTAATTTCTTTAGATATTAAGTTTTCTCTTAGAATTATAGCGACTCCTCCATGTGCCCTTTGGCCACCAGGGAGATTCCGTCTTAAGGAGCTATGGCCTTTCAAAGAATAGGGTTGAGTTTGCTTCAGGTGAGTTGCCTGTAGCACTACACAAAATGGATCCTTATCAACGTGTAAGCGCTTAAGTTCGGTGTAAACACATCCTTGTGTTACCTGCCGTAAAAACCAGTAGCTGAAGCACAATCCACTTTTGCGAATATCAGTGAAAACAATTGTAATGCTGTTAATATAAGTTCAACTAATAATTATTATTATTATTATTATTATTATTATTATTATTATTATTATTATTATTATTATTGTTACGGTATCTTCGAAAATTTCAAAGTATGTTTTTCTAACATTACTTATTTTCTTGTCTTTTCGTATAATGGACACTCTTAACAATATGTGCCGAATTATTAATTGCACATCACATAAAACACATTTCCTCATTCTACTAAAACCTAATAGGTGTAGATGTGTTAGTCTGGTATGCCCTATTCTAGTTCTGGTGAGTACTACCTCTTCTCTTCTTGTTAGGTGGTGATTACTATTTCTACAAGTTATTTCTATCTTGATCTGCCTTAATGCTGTTTTTGAGTTATCCCATTCGCGTTGCCATATCTGATTAACCATAGATTTTATAAATTTCTTACAGTCACTCGGTTGAACAGGTATATTATCATGTATGGGTTGAGATGTTCCCATACGAGCCGCCATATCAGCACACTCATTACCGGATATACCCTTGTGCCTTGGTGTCCATATGATAGTGACGTGTTCGTTGTTTGTATAGAGGGTATGCAGTATTTCTTTCACCATGTTTAGGAGGGGGTCGACATTTGGTTCGCTATTCATTAAAGCCGTTATCACACTTATGAATCGGTACAAATAAGGCATGCGCGTATGTTATTATGGTTTGTGTATAAAAGGGCTTGCCATATACCATAAAATTCGGCGGTGTATATACTTGACATCCGATTAAGTTTCCAATAGTGGCTCTTATTGTCGTTGTGTATAGCACTACCTACACCGTGATCATTTTTGGATCCATCCGTATACACTATGGCATCGTATCTGAATTTATCTATTATAGAATAAGGTTCCTTTCTATATACTTTATTTGCGGTTTCTTGTTTTCTACACTTCATAAGGTCTGTTTGAAATTTTACTTTTGGCGCATTCCAGGGAGGATATTCGAGTACTTTCCGCGTGAATAATGTAGGTGTGGTAATATTTAGCTCGTGCGCTTGCTCTATACCTCGAATAATACAAGGTCTGGTTGTTGTAGGCCTGCTTCTATATTGTGCTTGGTTTTCTTTATTGTATATTATGTCATGAGTCAGATGATTAGGTAGGGATAGTATCTTTGCCAAGTAGTTAAATATTAACTGCAATTTACGCAATTTTAATGTTGGAATGCCAGAATCAGCGTGTATGGATTCGCTAGGGCTGGTACGGAATGCACCGATTGCCAATCTAATCCCACTAACATGGACCTTATCTAGTTTTTTTAAGTGGAAAGGGCGAACAGAAGAATAAATTGTTGAGCCGTAGTCAATAGAAGACAGCACAAAGGACTTATAAACCCTTAGTAATGTTTCTCTGTCGGCACCCCAGGTGATATTAGACAGACATTTCATAATATTAAGTTGTTTTTTTGATTTAGCTTCTAACATTTCGATATGTTCTTTAAAATATAGGTGACAATCAAAAATAATTCCAAGAATTTTAATAGTTTTCTGAAATTCAATTTTATTTCCATGTATGTGTAAAGTCGGGTCGTAATGCTCATGTCTAAGCCTGCAGAAGTGTATGGCGTTCGTTTTTGTTAAGGAGAACTGAAAACCTATACTTTCCACTTTTTGTACTATTTCAGAAATACCATTTTGCATTTCTTCTTGCAGTTCTTCTATATTTTCTGATCTTCCAAATACAATTAAGTCATCTACGTATAAATAAACATGCATAGGGGGCTATACTACTGCCGCGAGTTCATTCACTGCGATTAGAAACAGGGTGCAGCTTAATACTGACCCCTGTGGTATTCCGTTCTCAGTATATTTGACAGATGAGAGTGTTGTACCTATCCTTGTTCTGAAAGTTCGATTCGACAGGAAACTCTTAATAATTGAAGGCAGGTTACCCCTTCACTTCCATTCATGTAACCTTCTAATAATGTTGTGCCTCCACGTGAGGTCATATGCTTTTTGCAGGTTGAAACACACTGCCACTATGTGTTGTCGTTGCAAGAAAGTGTTTTGAATATTATTTTCAAGATACGTCAATAGATCTACTGTGGAATGGCATTGGCGGAAGCCTGTTTGCGGTTTTAAAAGCAGTAGTTCTGGCACTAGATACCACATTAACCTATCATTAATCATCCTCTCCATGATCTTACTTAAACAAGAGGTAAGTGATATTGGGCGGTAGTTTTCAGGTCAGGTGATATCTTTGCCAGGTTTAGGAATAGTAACTATTATTGTTTGTCGCCAAGTTTCAGGATAAACATTAGTTTGGAACAGTGCACAAATATAACATTTGGTTTAAAAAAAGTGTAGATACATCACAGGTTGTTTTATCACAAATTTAGAGGGCCTCGAGGTTTACCTTTCGGCCACCTTTTTTTCTTGTTTCCCGAGGTTTTTGCTTCCCGTACTAAATCTTCGTCGACTGACGCGACGCTGGACTCCGTAGACAGTGACCTGTCAATGGTTGTTTTCCTTTTAGCACCACGGGATTCATCTTCCATCACTTCGATGGTATCTTAACTAGTAGGTTTTGAGTAAGCTTTCTCTGCAGCCGCCTTTTCATTATTTATTAGGTTTAATTCTTGCCTTATAGTATTTTTTACTTCGTTTAGTACTTCAAAACCATGCGCTTGCGGACTCGGTTGCACACTTATAGAGGTAAATAACGATAGCTCTTCCTTTATAATCTTCCTAATTTCAGGAATGATTCCGTCTATTATATTGCTGTTGGCAGCTGCCGTTACCTGGGCAAAAGTGGCGGACGCAGTTACAGTGGATCTTGCAACTTGTCGTGCTTCCTGGTAAGAAACCTTGTTAATTGTCATCACTTCCATTATTTAGATTCCATTTTATATTCAGGACATCCTTTCTAGGTTGCCACATGGTCTCCTTTACAATTAGGACATATTTTTGGGTCCTTACAGATTTCTTCACCATGAGCCAGCTTGCCACATATGCACACTTTCGGGCTGTTACAATTGGTCGCAGCGTGTCTAACTTTTTGGCAGTTGAAACATCTCATAGGAGATGGAATGTATGGTTTTACCATCAGCACGTACATTGCCACTTTTATAGATATGGGGAGATTCTCCCTTTCAATATAAGGGTGAGTCTGACCACATCCCATCTTTCCTTGACCTAACTCTTTTTACTTCTACTACACCTTCGGTTGTCAATTCTTCCTTTATTTCAAGTATCGTACAGTTAAGTAAATCTGAACAATAAACTGTACCCTTCCACTTATTCAAAAATGGGCGAGGGATTACCTCAACTTCCATATCGGATAGTCTATTGACTTTCAATAGTCGTTTAGACTGAGCTTTACGCACAGTTTCTGTAAGCAGGACACCTTTCACTTTTTTAATACTTTTGACATCACCAACAATTCCGTATAATGACTTTTTGCGGACTTTTGGAAGATAGCCGCCAAGACCGGGAAACCATTATGGTAATCCATGTTATTGTTCAAGGAATGTTTCCGTTGTTCCTTGCCAACGCCCATTTTAGAGGATAAGTCTTCATCCAAAAAATTTGACTCTGACATATTGCCCCACGAGAATGCTCTGAAAAATGTCAACTGTAGCACAGCAGGCTTACTACAGCAGGGCATTTATACTGTGGACGGCGCCTCTTCGCACATAGGCGTTTCAACGCTAGGGACCAGGCTTCCCTCTGGCCACACTAAGACTTCCTCTCGCGCAATCCCTTCAGCACCTAAAACTGCCAAACGACCTTGGGATTGGGGGATTTTTTATAGAGGTTACCTTCCTCATAGTCCGGGCGGTAAAGCCAAGACCACCTACCGCTGGCTGTACGACGCTCCCTAGCCACGCCCTGCTAGAGTCTCTGAAGTACAGTTCGCGGTTATGGTATTAGGAGACGGTTAGCGCTCAGCCGTCCCCAGCAAGGACATCCCGAACTTGCCACACCCGTATACGCTTTTTACGGCGTACGTCCTGGGAAGGGTAGAGAGAAAATGAAGTGCTCCCCAGCTTTGACTGGTGCCTAGAGAGATTAAGAGTTGGAGCGAGAGTGATCCGACAGAAAAGTGTTAAAGTAAGGGAACCCACTCAAGACTAGTTTAAGGAAAATGAACTTCCAGGAAGGGGGGCGCAGGGTTTCTGTCCCTGTCCTCGTCAGTTACGAGGCCTCACGTAAACTGGTCCGCGACACCGTATTTCATAGAGCTAACAGTGGCTGTTTATGGCCACGAGCTAATATTTCGGTATTGGCCTTGCAACACTTACGATCATTTGCAAGGTCGTTCCCCTATCCGCCACCTGGGAACGCGCCCAGTAGGTAGTCCCGCCCCAAGGTATTATTTTTTTTTGTTAGCGCATCGACTGCTTTGGTCATTAACGCCTTCTTTGAGTACGTAGTTCATAGAACATGATAAGCTGATATTTTGTCATACATGTTAGAGATTTTTAGGAAATTCAGTGTGCTCTCTATATTTTTCATATTGATTAAATCGGTTCCAAAGTTTCCAGAAATGGAGTACACGTTGCGTAGTGCAGTATATAAAGGATATGCATATTATATGTTCAATTGTTTTTGGAGCGTGACAGGTTTCACACATCGGTGGTGGTTCATTTTGTAGCAGGTGCTTATGGATTATTGATGAGTGACCTATGCGAAGATGATGAATTATGCAACTGTCCTTTCTATGAACAGATGCAGGTGCTATCCATTTTGAGATGTTTGGCTTAATAATTCTTAGTTTTGAATGACCCTCTTCCCATTTTTTCGGCCATAGTGTGTACATTTTGGTTTTTAAATACTTTGAGATATAATCGTGGTTAGCAATGTTGACTTTTATTCTAATCTTGTCATTAGCAGCTTTACGTGCAGCAATGTCAGCTCTTTCATTTCCGTTTATATTAGTATGACTGGGAATCCATATGAAAGTCAGTTGTTTCTGACAGCTTGCAAGATAATGAATTGTTGCCAAAATCATTTGTACTAATGCATTTTTTGTATATGGATTTTACAAACACAATAGGGAGCTTTCAGAGTCACTGGCTATGATAAATTTTTCTCGGTTGATTGTCATGTCACAGAAACGAAGAGCTTGTCATATAGCATAAAGCTCCGCTTCATAAATTGATGCATGGTCTGACATGGACCAATTGTGCTCTATCCTATTTATGGAGATAGCCGACCTTGTGCCAGTAGTTGTCTTTGAGCCGTTGGTGTATATTATTAAATATTGTTTGTACTTTTCCAGGATTTTATTTAGAGCTTGGTGGTAGACAGTTGAGGCAGTATTACCTTTTATATAACTTTTTAGTGTCATTAGAATTCGTACATGTGGTACTTGCCATGGAGGAACTTCCAGAGGCGCAAACGGTAACATGTCAGGAAGGTCGTACCTTATGGATTGTAGTGCATACTTCATGGTGCACGCAAATGGCTTATGTCGCCTACGCCAGTTTTCGTACATTTCATGGTTATAAAACAGTATGCTGTAATTTGGATGGTTTTGTTGGGCTCTTATTTTAATTGCATAGCAAAGGATTTTTAGCTGAAAGTTCAAGGAGATGGGTAATACTCCTGCTTCGGAGCACAAACCATCACTTGGGCTAGTGTAAAAGACACCAAGAGAATATCTAATAGCAGTATTCTGTATTCTTTCTAACCGCTTTATGTTGTATGTAGAAGCGGAGGAATAGACCGCATACATAATCAATCTTAGATCGGATTAGTCCTTTGTATATCAAAAGTAAAATTTCCGGTTCAGCTCCCCATTGTAAATTTGCCAACACACTCATTATGTTTAAAATTTTTTTTCATCGCGTTATGAGGCTATTGATGTGCTCTGTCCATGAAAGGGTAGAGTCTAGTGTCACTCCCAAAAACATAACAGTGTCTCTACATGGAATGAATGTGTTTTTCATCATTAGTAGGGGACCATAGTGAGGCTTTCTAAGCTTACAAAAATGCATGCAGAAAGTTTTTGTTGACGATAACGTAATTCCTACGTTATTTGCATTTGACACTATTTGGTTTATGGCTAATTGCATTTTTGAATTTAATTCCCCTGTTGTTGAAGCAGAGCAAAGGATTGCTAAATCGTCGACGTAAAGATATTTATGGATATCATCAGAAACTGCAGTAACCAGAGAATTGATGGCTATCGCAAACAAAACTACACTTAACGTAGATCCCTGAGGAATTCCGTTTTCTAAGGATCTTTTGGAAGATAGTGAAGTGCCTACCCGTACTCTAAAACACCTATCTTCTAGAAAAGATGCGATAAATTGAGGTAGGTTACCTCGAAAGTCCCAATCGTGTAGTTTTTGTAGTACCCCATGCCTCCAAGTCATGTCAAACGCTTTTTAGATGTCGAAAAATACGGCAACCGTGTGTTGTTTGCCCGCAAATGCCTTTAGAATGGTATCTTGTAAATGTACTGAATGGTCAGTAGTAGATCTGTGCTTTCTATAACCCGCTTGATAGTTGACCAATAGGCCCCTACTTTCCAGTAACCACATTAGTCTAGCACTTACCATTCGTTCAAGCACTTTTCCCATGCAAGAGGATAAGCTAATTGGTCTGTAGCTCGAAATAAGATGTGGATTTTGGCCACTTTTCAAAATCGGAATAACGATTGCCTCTTTCCAGCTTGAGGGATAATGATCCTCCTCCCAAATCTTATTGTAGGTATAAAGAAGCCATTCATTGTAGATAGGTGTTAGATTCTTTAACATTTCGTATGTTATATGGTCCGTACCATAAGCTGACGTTTTTGTTAACTTAAGAGACATTTGAAATTCACTAATGGTAAAAGGCACATTATATTCAGTTTCACACTCCCCGAAAAAGTTTAAGGTGGTTTCTCGGTCATCTTTAGAAGTAAGAAATGACGGGTCGTAATTTTGACTACTGCTTTTTTGTTCTAGATGGTTTACTAAAAGTTCAGCTATTTTGTATTTATCGTTGACTATGCAATTATTATCTGTCAGTGACTCTATAGAGCGTATATTATGTTTGCCTGATATGGCCTTTATTTTTTTACATACTTGTGCATTAGGTGTTTGCCTAGTGATGCTGGAGACATAATTATGCCACGAACTCCTTTTACCTTGAATAGTGACTCCTCTAGCAATTGATCTAGCTTTTTTGAATGCAATCAAGTTTTTCGTTGAAGGATGTCTCCGAAAGGTATTGAAAGCCTGTTTTTTTATTCTCACTGCTTCACTAATGGATGCATTATTATAGCAACTCTACCCTTAGCTATAGCGGTAGGTAAAACATCCTTTCTTGAGTTCACAGTAGTGATAAGCAAACCCGTTACAGTTCCATTGAACTATCAAGGCCATAAATAATAAAAAATTGTATGCGTAAAGACGTAACAAAAAATGAAATAATTAACGAAGAGTTATTAAAAATGGACAAAACTAATAAATAATGATTTTTTCTTGTTTAAAAACAGGACAGGTTGGAGCTGTAGCAGAGTGAGTACCACCACAGTTCACACATGGTATGGGCTCCTCACAAAGGTTTCCTACATGCAATAGTTTTCCACGTGAACACAATTCGAGTTCCATTGTGAATTTGGACACTATATGACCAAACTTACGGCACTTTACAGGTGGAGATATATACAGGCGAAGGTTTAAGGGATAAAAAGCAATTTTTATAGGTTTCGGAAGTACGGGAGTATTAAAAGTAAAGATGTGATTCGGAGAATCTTGTAATTCTCCATTTCTTCTTATTTTAATCGTCGAACTTCTAAAACGCCTTGGTTACGTAATTCAAAGCTTATATCTTCCACAGTACAATTAAGCAAGTCACGACAAAAAACTACGCCTTTAGAAGTATTCATAGTTTTGTGTGGAATCATTTCAATTACAAAAGCGTCAAACCTTGTCATACCTTGTAACTTTTTACTTTGAGCACTTGAAACCGTTTCAACTGAGATACCTTCTTTAATTTTTCTAATCATTTTTAAGTTACATAAAGAACAATTATTGTACCTTATGAATAAGAAACGGGCTGATTTTGTCGAAATTCAGCCCATCTTTTCGTTTCAAGACAAGGAACCGGGGTTGAACCTCCTTCTCCGAGTTCTTTGAAGACGAGGGTTTACTAAGTGGACCCTCTCCCACTTCCATGTTTATTGAGGTGGCCCTCACATTATTATTTGTAGATACACTCATTTTGTTCCCACGAAAACCCTCGGTAATAAAAGACACAAGTAGCAGAGCCGGGGTACTACAAGAGGGCATTTATACTGTGGGGGGCGTTTTAACGCTAAGGACTAAGCTTCCCCCTGGCCACGCTCAGGCATCCCCTCGCGCAATCCCGTCAGCACCTAAAACTGCCAAACGACCTTAGGATTAGGGGATTTTTTACAGACGTTACCTTCCTCGTAGTCCAGGCAATTAAACCAAGACCACCGACCGCTACCTGTACGACGTACCCTAGCCATGCCCTGCTAGAGTCTCTGAAGTACAGTTCGCAATTGCGGTATTAGGACACGGCTAGCGCTCAGCCGTCCCTAGCAAGAACATCCCAGGATAGCCACACCGTATACGCTTTTGACGTCGCATGACCTCGGAAGAGTAGAAAGAAAGCTTTCGCAGGGAGCATGTAGAAAGCAAGAATTGGAGAAAGGGTGCTCCGATAGAAAAGAGATAATGTAAGGGAAGCCACTCAAGACTGGTATAAGAAAAGTGTATCTCCAGCTGGGGGGCGCAGAGCTAACAGTGGCAGTTCACCGCCACGAGCTCATATTTCGGTATTGGCCTTGCATCACTTATGATCATTTGCAAGGTCATTCCCCTATCCGCCACCTGGGGACGTTCCTAGAAGGTAGTCCAACCTCTAGGTTTATTATTATTATTATTATTATTATTATTATTATTATTATTATTATAAATCGGAATATAAGGAAGTTTACAGAAAACACAGGAACAAACTTAACAACGAAATTAGAGGCGCAAAGAATAATTACCTTAAGAAAAGGATAAGTAACAACAGCAAAGGAAATGTATGGGAAGATATTAATTATATCTTGACTAGGAAAAAGACAAAGAATGTGGATGAGAAGATTATTAATAGTATGGGTATTTCGTACTCTAAAAAAGATATTGCAGTAAATTTCGGCAACACCTTCAATGACCAAGTTAGAAAGTTAATTTCAAAGTGTGATCATAATATAGATCCAGAATTGAACACAACCGATGCAGTCTCGTGGTTTTATGTTCCTAAATGTGAGGAAGAAGCTGTAAAAGATATAATTAATAGTAGTCTAGATATAAGGAAATCACCAGGATACGACAATATCAGAACACTAGAAGTGAAAAATAATGTAAACATTTTTAGTAAGATCATCGCAGAATTAGTAAATGGATCAATTAAAACTGGGATTTTTCCTGATATATTTAAAACGGGAATTACTAGGCCTATTTACAAAAAAGGTAATCCAATGGAATATACAAACTGTAGACCCATAACTATACTGCCTGTAATAGAATAAATATTAGAAACATATGTCACAAAACACCTCAAGAAATACATCACCGATAACAAGATTATACACACAAATCAATATGGATACCAGAAAGGCAAAAGTACTGAAATTTTGTTGAACAAATTTACCGACTATATTAACACACAACTTGATAAAAATAGATACACGGTTGCAGTCTTCATAGATATGTCAAAAGCGTTTGATACAGTCAAACCACATTTACTTATAAAATGTTTAAATAAAGTGGGAGTAAATTCAAACGTGTTATCTTGGAGTTATTTAAAAAATCGTCACTTTATTGTTAAAATTGAAAATGAGTACAGCAACAAAACCATTCTTGAGTATGGTGTGCCACAAGGTAGCAACCTTAGCCCATTGTTATTTATTATATATATTAACGATATCTTTGAAATTATAAATAGGACTCAATGCTATATGTATGCGGCTGATGCAGTACTTTTCTACTCTCATAGGGAAGCTGTTACTTGCATAGAGACAATACAAGATGAACTAAATGTCAAATGTCAAATGAACACATAACAGGAATCTTTTCATAAATGAGGATAAAACTGTCTCAATGATTTATTACACACCACATATGGAAAAGATTAATAACCTAGAATTAAAAATACATACATGTACGTGTTTATCACAATCTACATATTGCAACTGCAAAGTAATACAAAGAGTATATAGTACTACATGTCTAGGAGTCATACAATTTAAAATATGACGTTCATATTAATTACATATACAATAAACTTAAAAATTTATAGGATGCTTATATATACTAAGCAGGATATTAGACGTTAATACCATGATGTGGTGTATAAATCTCTGGTGGAGTCAGTTATTAGGTATGGTGTATCAGTATGGGGATCGGCGAAGAAAACGCATATAACAAAGTTTGAAAACATGCAACAAAGAAATCTTAAAATTAATATTCAAGGATTATCAATTAAGCACAAAACAGCTGTTAGAGAAATGTGATACGCTTACACCAAATGTACACTATAAGTTTTGGTTTTTAGTAAATTACTACAGAAATTACGAATACAAGAAAACGAAAGAGCATACCTACAGCACACGTAAAAAAAAATTACATTGAACCACATTATTTCAATCGATATGGACAAAAAACAACAAAATTCGTGGTTCCACATTTGTTCAATATGCTTCCACAAAGCGTAGAGGATAAGACTCTTAAACATTATAAACAGGAAGTTAAAAAATGGTTAATAAGCAGTACACATTAACAATACATTACCCTTGATTGTTTTTTCTCCTTTTTTTTGAGCTTATAAATGCTCACTAATAATCTGAAAGAAATGTATACATAATTTTTTTTTTCCAATTATTGTGTATATTGTATAGCATATAATTTATTTTATTTAGAATCCGATATATTTTTTCTTTTTGCTTCGGAAACGTAGCAGCATAGTATGTAGCTCACAGTAAATTATCTCATTGATTGTACGTGCTTTGAGCGTCATACGAAATTTACTTTAAATAAAATACTTCATGTAAAGACAATGTAACTAGTACAGACACACAAGTCTTCTGACTTTGTTTGACCTACAACGATGTATATATTTATGAAATAAATAAATAAAAATTCAAATCCAAATTCAAATTATTATTATTATTATTTTTTTTTTTTCTAGCTTCGACTACGTTGGTCATTAGCTAGTGATCAATCGATTGATAAGTGTTCTTTGCTTCAAGTTTAAATTTTTTGAAAACATACTTATTATTTTAAGGTACTTCAGGTTTTCGGTTAAGCAGGATCTTAAATCATTTGGAATGCCTAACATGCTACGTGTATCTATATACAGTGGGCAATCTACTAGTACATATTGTATGGCAAATAAGAGCATCTTTCACATTGTTAAGGGCGTTAATTTATTAGTAGGTGTGACTTAGTGAGTCTTGTATGTCCAATCCTCAATCGTGTAAGTACAACGTGTTCACGTCTAGACAAGTCTGCAGGGTATTTTAGTTTTTTAATTTGGGTTACCAAGGAAGATAAATTATCTAAACTGCGTAAACATTCGTCTTGCCACATTTGATGAATTTGTGATTTTAGGTAGACTTTGACATCAGAGCTCGTAGCACAACAGGATCTATGTTTTGCATATTTCTTGTATGTTTAGCAGCCGTATCAGCCATTTCATTTCCTCTTATACCAACGTGTCCAGGAATCCATGTGTATACTATTTGTTTTGCTTGGTTTGCTAGGCGATTGTTGAAACAGAGAATTTCCTGCACGAATGGATCTACAGATTGAGTGTCTTTTATAGATTCTAATGCACTCTGGGAGTCAGGGCATATTAAGTAAGTTCCAGTCGGTCTAGATTGTACATATTCTAGTGCTTTGTGGATTGCATACAGCTCTGCAGTGTATATAGAGGCAATTGAATTTAAGGAATAGGAATTCTTCCCTTGAGTGGAGATAAACGCGGCTCCAACTGTATTCTCGCTTTTGGATTCATCTGCATAAATAATTTCAACTGCTTCATACGTACTAATTAATTGCAGAAGTGTTTGATAGTATATTGATGGATTTGTAATGTCCTTTGCAAATTCGGAGCAATCAAAATTTTGGGTGTTACTAAGCTCCATGGAGGAAGTTCACAGTGACCTATTTCATATACAGTAGGAAATTCATACTTTAGACTATTCAGAATGTCTTGTAACCTGACACGAAGGGATTTTGTAGTTGAAAAACTAGTCTGCCCGTTGGGGTTTTTATCGAAGATTACTTTATGTATTGGGTGGTTTGGTTGCGCCCAGATACTACTAGCGTAATTAAGCATTTTTATTTTAGCGAGATAGCAGATAGGTGGAGTGCCAGAATCAGAATGGATAGATGAGGATGGGCTAGTGCGAAAACCTCCAATGCACATTCTAAGCCCCTCGCGATGAATGCGTTCAAGTTTTTGTAGGTGCGATTTCTTTGCTGACATGTAGACAACCATGTAGTATTCCATTTTTGATAACACTATTGCCTTGTACAGGTTTAATAATGTTTGTCTGTTTGTTCCCCAAGAAATACTTGAAATACATCTGATGACATTCAAGCATTTTTTTGCATTTTAATGCAAGGTTTTCAATGTGTGGTTTCCAATAATGTTTGCAGTCATATATTACTCTCAAAATATTTACATAATCTTTTACCGGAATACATTTGTCTTTTAGCAACAATCTTCGATGGTCGTGATTGGTTCGAAGTCTACAAAAAAGTATGCAGGCAGTTTTTAATGGAGAGAATTTGAATCCATGTTGATCTGCTGTTTGAATTATTTAATTAATTGCGTTTTGTAAGGTAGTTTCAATTTCGTGCATACTGACATCTGCAAAGTATATAGTGAGGTCATCTACGTATAGGGATCTTCCTATATTTGGTGGTAGAGATTGTATTAGGCAATTCACAGATACGATAAATAAGTTGACGCTAAGATTGGACCCCTGTGGAATACCATTTTCTTGAATGTACGAGTCTGAGTATTGGTCACCGACTTTTACTCTAAAGCAGCGTTTTAACAAAAAATTCTCTATTAAGCTACACAGATTTCCACGTAGTGGTGAAGTTGATACAAAACTCCGTATCTCCAAGTAGTGTCAAACTCCTTCTCAAGATCAAACGTCACTGCTACTAAGTGCCTCCTTTTTGAAAATCTGTCTTGGAGAACACGTTGGTCAGTTGTCGATCTAAATTTACGAAAACCTAGTTGATATTCGTTAAGGAGTTGTTTAGTTTCGAGCACCCAAACTAGCCTTTTGTTGATCATCTTTTCTAATGTTTTACTTAAACAAGATGTCAGCGATATAGGTCTATAATTGAGTGGGTTAGTAGCATCTTTCCCATCTTTGGGTATCGGAATTACTACTGTTTCCCTGCATTGATCGGGGTATTTTCCATCTGCCCATATTAAATTAAAAACGTGTAGCAGAGTCGTTTTTCTTTTATAGGAAGATGTATCATTTCATAGTGAACTGAATCTGGTCCTGGAGCTGACGCTTTAACATGACTAAGTGCCTGTTCTAATTCTGACATCGTAAAGTGTAGGTTATAATCAGACATCGCTATTTTCCCAAAATCTATTTTGACATCTTCAGTTTGATTTTTATAGCGCCTAAATTTGGGATCATAGTTCACAGAAGAGCTAATATGCTGAAATTGCCTTGTTATAGTATTTGCAATATCTAGGCTGTTTGTTATTAGTTTATCGTTTTGGTTAACACTGGCGATGTTCCCTTAAACGTTTTCCCAGAGATATGTCTAAGCTTCGCCAATATTCCACGGGAACGTGTAGTAGGAGATATCGCCGTTACATACTTTTCCCAACTACATTTTTTTACTTTCGACAATTTCTTTGCCAGCTTGTGCTCGAAGACGCTTAAACGCTATTAAATTATTAACGGTAGGTTGTTTTTTAAACGTGAAAATGCGCGATTCCTAGATTTGATTATTTCGCCTATTTCACGATTCCACCATGGCACTAGGTTTCTTTTAGTATTTATTCTAGTTTTGGGGATACTAATCTCTGCAGCGTTGATAATTTTGTTAGTAACTTCTTCAACTGTTTCATTTATTGTACTTTTAATTTTAATACTTTTCAGATGTTTTTGAAAAGATTCCCAGCATGCTCTTTTTATACACCAGAATTCTGAATCCGATGAACACTCCTCTAATACATTCCAGTCAAATTTGTGACCTATGCTAGAACTGCAAATTGCTATGTCTACGGCATGAAGGTTGCAAGACCTCGTATCGATGAAAGTTCCGCTGCCTTTGTTAAGTACGCCTAAATTTAAATCTTCAGTGAGGTCTTCGATTAGTCTTCCTCTTATATCTAGTTTATTTGAGCCCCAGATCGGGTTATGAGCGTTAAAGTCTCCTCATAATGTAAAGGGTGTCGGTAATTGAGAAAATAGATCTTTTAACTGCTGTTTGTTCCAGCTAAAATCGGGTAGATAAATATTACATATAGTAACCTTTAAAGGTAGAAGAAGTTGGACTGTTACAGCTTGGAGAGTTGTATTGAGAGGAATTTCTGTAGAGGGGATGTTGTCTTTAATGAAAGTTACTACACCTCCTCTTGCTCGAGTACGTGGTTGCACATCTTTTCTGTGTACTTTAAAACATCGAAGTTTAAAATTTTCATTTGGTTTAAAATGACTTTCTTGTATACATATGCAAAATGGATCCTGTTCAAAGATTAATTTCTTTAATTCAGGCTAATGACACTCGAAACCATTTATATTCCATTGGATTATGTTATCCATACTTTGAATGAGATAATTTGAATAAACGGAGTGTTCAAAATTTCTGAACAGAGTAGATAAGTAAATAAACAAATAATTTATAATAAGTAAGTAAATAAATAAAATAATTTATAATATAAACAACGGACATGTTAAAAGACGAACAGTAAAACATGAATCTTTAACAATAAAAAAATATCAAAGTAAAACGTTTGAAGTATCACAGAAATTATCACTGAGAAGCTTGACTCCTCGACCGATCCTTTCGGGGTTTACCCTTCGGCCAGCCTTTTTTCTTCTGTCTATGTGTGGTAGGGTTAATAAATTCAGAAGTAGAGTTCAAGTCTTCGCTACTAACAGTAGGAGAAGAACATGCCGGGCTAGGTTTACGTTTTGAGCCTCTCGATTCGGGAAGAGCATGTTCTTCCTTTGTCATTTTCAATTGCTTGTTTGTTTGCTGAGGGAGTTTTTGAGTAGCTTATAGTAGATTCAACTTGTTTGAGTGTCAATGCACTTCTAGTTTCATATAGTAGAATAGGTGCCAGCTCATTTACCAATTCCTTGATAGGGAATTTTTGTGGAATGCTACTGATAGAAGCATATGAGGGTCCCCTTGCGTTTACCTCAATTACCTTTTTACGCGCTTCGAAATATGAAATTTTTTCTTTTACTTTTATTTCTTGAATGGCTACCTCCTCTCTATATCTACCACATTCCTTTGATCTTGACGAGTGATTACCATTGCAATTTACACATTTAACTGGTGTTTCGCATTGAAATCCAGTGCGTGGCGGTTTCCCACATATACATACCTCGACGTTTACACATTTCATTGATATATGCCCAAACTGTTGGCATTTAAAACAGCGCATCAGAGGAGGTATATATATTCTTACTGGTAAGCTATAGAACGCTATTTTTACATTTTTCGGAAGATTTGGTTTTAAGAATGTAAGTATTACATTTGGAGTGTTTATTATTTCATTATTTCTACGAGTTGTGATGCGTTTGACATCTGTTATACCTTGACCTTTCATGTGTTCTAATATTTCTTCTGTAGAGCAGTTCAACAAATATTTACAATTAATAACACCTTTAACAAAATTCATTGTGGAATGAGGGATCACCTTAACAGGGATATTTACAAATCTTTACATATTCAAAAGTTTATGTGCTTGTTTATTAGGTCTTGTATCTACAAGTAGTCCTGACAATATCTTTTTAATACAATTTACTTCTCCAAAATTTCCATACAAAAACTTGGCTTTCAAGAACGGATTAAATCTCTCGAAGGTAATACCATCAAGTCTGGTAATGAGTAAATACCGGGGGGTTGAACCCGTCATTTGCTCCATTACGGAGGTAGAGGGGGGAGTTTTAAGTCGCTGACTCTCAACAACGCCCATTTCGGAGGATGGGTCCTCATTGGTTGGGTTTGAAAGAAAACTCATAGAGATCCCACGAATACGGAAGAACTAAAGGTCGACCATGGCAGAGCTCCCTTCCCATGGCAAGGCTAAATACTGTAGTGAGTCGCCCATTTCCCCACAGGCGTTTTATCGCTACCGACCAGGCTTTCCCCTGCGCAGGCTCAGGCTTCCCCTCGCGTAATCCCTTCGGCACCTAAAACTCCCAAACGACCTTGGGATTGGGGAATTTTTTATAGAGGTTACCTTCCTCGCAGTCCAGGCGGTAAAACCAAGACCACCGACCGCTAGCTGTACTACGTTCCCTAGCCACGCCCTGCTAGAGTCTCTGAAGTACAGTTCGCGGTTGCGGTATTAGGAGACGGTTAGCGCTCAACCATCCCCAGCAAGGACACCCCGGGCTTGCCACACCCGTGTACACTTTTGACGGTGCACGTCCTGGGACGAGTAGAAAGAAAGAGGAAGAGGTCTCTCAGTTTTCCCTGGGAGCCTGAAAAGATCAAGAGTTGGAGCAAGGGTTCTCCGACAAACAAGAGTCAAGTAAGGGAAGTCACTCAAGACTAGTGTAAGAAAAGTGTACTTCCAGCTAGGGGGGCGCAGGGTTGCCATCCCTGTCGTCGTTAGATACAAGGCCCCGCGTGGACTTACTATTATTATTATTATTACTATTTTTTTTGTTTAATGCGCTTCGACTGCAGAGGTCATTTGCGCTTTGCCTTTTTTTGTTTCTGTGTTTTTTTTCATATTTTAGTCCAAGTTGTATTCTATGTATTTCTTTTATTGGAAATTATATTTTGTCGTACAAGTTTAGTGCCTTTAGGTACTGTATGGTGTTTTTATTGCAGTTAGTTTATTGAGATTAGCGCTCAATCTGTTTGATATTGAGAAAGAGTTTCTTAGTGTAGCATACTCTGGACAACTACAGATTATACGTTCTACTGTGAAGAGCGCGTTGCAGGTTGTGCATTTGTTTCGGGGTTTATTTTGAAGCATCGTTTGATGCGTAATTAATGTATGCCCTAATGTGAGACGATATATAATGCTAGAGTCTTTTCTATCTGTTATCATTAGTCTACATTTAGTGATGCTGGTTTTTACAGTTTTTAGAAGAGCGTTGCTTCTGTCCCAATTCTGTTGCCATAAACTATTTATTTTGCTCTTCATAAATTTTGCCAGGTTTGGGTATATTGCTATATCGGTTTTAGGGTGTGTTAAGTCGTTGGCTGCTAAATGGACAGCTGTATCTGCTCTCTCGTTACCAATGATCTTAACATGTCCCGGTATCCATACGAATTTAATTACAAATTTTAGATCTGCGAGATGTTTGATAGTGCATGTAATCATTTGTATTATAGGCTTTTCATTGAACGGGTTTAGTATGCTGACTAGAGAACTTTGCGAATCGCTAGCTATCAGTAAACGTTAATTATTTGTGGCAAATTCACAGAAGCGTAGGGCTTGCCATATCGCATACAGTTCGGCTTCGTAGATAGAAGTATAAATCGGCATCGACCAACTATGTTCTACGTTGTTTGCTGAGAAAGCTGCCCCTACACCTGTATTGGTTTTGGATCCGTCTGTATAGACTATTAAGCAGTCTCGATGTTCATCCAAAATTTTATTAAATTCAATTTGGTATACAGATGGGGGTGTATTTTTTTTTGAAAATCTCGATAGCTCGTTGATTATATTGGGGGATTATACTAGCCACCTCTAGTGATCCTACCTTAATTATGGAAGGCATTCTAAAATTATTTATCTTTTCAAGTATACATGTGATATTTAGAGCTAACGTCTTGTGCAATCTTTTCCAGTTAGTAATGAGCGGATTAGTTGAAAATAAAACATCATAGTTTGGGTGGTTTTCTTGGGCTCTAATTTTGCACGCATATCTTAACATTTTTGCTTGCCGATGCATGTCAACTGGTAACAAACCTGATTCACAGCAGAGACTTTCGCTAGGACTTGTATAAAAAGCACCTAGTGCATACCTAATTCCCGCATTTTAAATTGTTTGCAGTGGTTTGAGAACACTTGGAGCAGCTGATGAGTACGCCTCACAACCGTAATCGATTTTACTTTGTATTAGTGCTCTGTATATTTGCAACAGGATCTCTGGATATGCTCCCCAATGTGAATGAGATAGGGCCTTCATTATGTTTAGACTTTTCTTACAACGCTTTATCAGATCGGTTATGTGTTGTTTCCATGAAAGGGTGGAATCTAGTGTTACCCCAAGGAAAACACCACAATTCTTACACAAGATAGGATTGTTATTTAATGTTAGCCGTGGTCCGTAGAGAGGTTTTCGGAGTTTACTGAAATGTATTGAATAAGTTTTGTCTAGTGATAGTGTGAAACCCATATCTTGCGCGTGATATCTGATCTATAGCCTGCTGCAATTTTCTATTTATTTGTCCTACGGTAGGTGTGGAGTATATAATCGTTAGGTCGTCGACGTATAGGTATTTATTGACGTCTTCAGGTACAGTGGATACTAAAGAGTTGATTGCTATAGCAAACAGGGTAACACTTAGTGTGGATCCTTGAGGGATGCCATTTTCTAAAAATCTGACTGATAAAAAAGAGTTGCCTACACGCACTCGGAATACTCGCTCTTCGAGGAAGGTAGATATAAACGTTGGGAGGTTTGCCCTTAGGCCGCGGTCATAAAGCTTTTTTAGTACCCCATACCTCCACGTCATGTCGTATGATTTTTCAATATCGAAGAATATGGGCACAGCATGATGTCTTTCTGCAAAGGCCTTTAACACCGCATCTTGCAAGTGAACTAATAGATCCGTTGTACATCTATGTTTTCTGAAGCCAGTCTGGCAGTTTGTTAGAAATTCCTTTTTTTTCCAGTATCCACATTAATCTAGTACTGACCATCCGCTCGAGTACTTTTGCTATGCATGGTATTACGCTTATAGGTCGGTAACTGGAAGCTAAGTATGGATTTTTCCCATTTTTAAGGATAGGTATAGTAATCGCTTCTTCCCATTTTGACGGATACAGTCCTTCAGTCCAGATTCTATTGAATACATTTAGGAGCACTTTTTCATATTCTGTTGTTAGATTGCGTAGCATTTCGTACGAGATTCAGTCTGGCCCATGAGCGGATGATCTCCTACATTTCAAAGCGATCTCAAGTTCTTTAATAGAAAATGGCGCATTGTACTCGTATTTGTTACTACCCAAGTTAATTTACCACCAATTTTCGGAATTGCAGCGCTAGCTGCACTGATTATGTCATTTGTGACTTCGTCTATATTCAGAGTTGAGGAGTTTTTATTAATGCGTGTAAGTAGGCGAGCTTGGAACACATCCCATTTTGCCTTACCAAAATTCCATTTGACGGGGCTTATCATAGGTGCGTCTTCATGTTCCGTCTTTATAAAAATTGTAAAATGGTCACTGAAATTTAGATCATCCAATACTGTCCATGAAAACAGTGTGGCTATACATGCAGTTACTATTGTTAGGACTACTGCAGTAAAGGAACCGGATCTGGCGCATAGATGAATATTTTCTCCCGTGTTCATTAGAAATAGTTGGTGTATATCTAGTATGTTTTCGAGCTTTTTGCCACCAGCATCCGAACGTGAAGAATCCCATAGATGACTGTGCGTATTAAAATCCCCAGTTAGCATAAACGGAACAAGTAGCTGACTAACGAGATCTTCAACGTCTTGCTGTTGCCAGTTTGTGTTTGGTAGATATATATTACACACTGTAATTTTTAGTGGTGCAGATAGTTTTACAGCAATAGCTTGTAGTTCCGTTTTGATAGGTAGTACAGTAAACTGGACATCCTCTCTGATTACATTCAATCTAATTATATTATATCTGCGCAGTAGGAAGTTTTTCTCCGGTTTGAAATGGGTTTCTTGCAATCACAATATTATAGGGTTGAAATCGTTAATAATTTTTTTCAATTCACAGTAGTGATGACCAAAACCATTACAGTTCCATTGGACAATAGTTCCCATGATTAAATTGATATGTAAGGGATAAAAACATTAAATTTTATGGACGATTAACGATATTATCGGATTTAACAATGCATAAATAAAATTCTGTTCGTAAGAACGTAAAAAGGAGATGTGCATAAATAAAAGAAATGTGTATAAATAAACAAAACAGTAATAAATTAACGATAAACAAACAATGTCCAACAAACAATAAGAATACTGTTTTATATCACAGTTCAAAATTAACAAAAAATATCACAGTAATCAATAAGATGTGTTGTCGTATACGACGGTAGTTACCTTTCTCGGTCTACCTCTTCTCCCACCCCCTTCTTTCTTTTTCTTAGTTTGACAGTCTTCTTGAAAGACCTCAGAAGTTACAGTCATCCTCAGACGCAGATATGCTGTCAGCCGACTCACGTTTCCTTTTCTCCAAACTAGGAGAAGTGGTAGGAGAAGGAGGAAACGGTTTTAAAAAATTACCACTAACATCAGTTTCAATATTTGTATTTAAAAGCGGTTTGAGTGCCCCAATCAAAAGTGGGATCAATTCCTTCGCAAGAGATTTTACATCGGATCCAGATTCTATAACGGTCGGTGTTGAAGTAGCTTTCGCATAACTAATCTTAGGTACAGGTGTAGGAATGATTACTCTCCTCTTAGCTTCCACGTAAGTTAATTTTTCTTTTACTCGGATTTCCTGTATGGCTTGTTCCTGTTGAAGAGCCGGGCATTTACTAAATCTAGCGGAGTGTGAACCACCACAGTTGACACATGTGAGTGGTATTTCACAAGGGTTGCCGACATGTAAGACTTTTCTACAGACACATAATTGTTCTTCTATAGTACATTTAGATGAAATATGTCCGAATTTATGGCATTTAAATCATTTTATAGGCGGGGGTACATACAAACGAACATTTAGCGAGTAGAAGGCAACCTTAATACTCTTTGGCAATACCAGACTATTAAAAGTTAAGATATGTACGGGGGAATCTTGCAGCTCACCGTTTATTTTAGTTTTTAACCTGCGTACATCAATAACTCCTTGATTGCCCAATTCCGTGCATATATCGTCAATAGTACAATTTAATAGGTCACGACAAAATATAACACCCTTAAAAGTATTCATCGTTCTACGAGGTACTACTTCTATTTCAAAGACGTCAAACATGGTTGCCTTTTGAGCTTTAATACTTTGACCGTTTGAAACCCTTTCAATAAGTATTCCTTTTTAATTTTTCTGACCATCTTCAAATTGCCGAGGATTCCGTATAATGCCTTTTGAATAACAAATGGGCTAATCTTGTCAAAATTGAGCCCATCCTTTCTGTTAAGAATAAGGAACCGGGGTCTTACCACCTTCTCCATATTCTTTGATTTTGAGAGGCTATTAAGTGGGCCCTTTTTCACTCCCATGTTTAAAGGGTTGGCACTCGAAGGTTTATGTGACGAAACATTCCTACTGTTCCCACGATAACGGGAAGAAGAAAAAAGTCGACCACCGTAGAGCTCTCATACTGTGGCAAGGCACAAATGACGGTGGGGAAGGTCCATTTTCCCCACAGGCGTTTCAACGTTAGGGACCAAGCATCCCCCTGGCCACGCTCAAGCTTCCCCTCGCGAAATCCCTTCGGCACCTAAAACTGCCAAACTACCTTGGGATTGGGGGATTTTTTATAGAGGTTACCTTCCTCGTAGTCCGGGCGGTAGAGCCAAGAACACCGACCGCTAGCTGTACGACGTTCCCTAGCCATGCCCTGCTAGACTCTCTAAAGTACAGTTAGCGGTTACGGTATTAGGCGACGGCTAGCGCTCAACCGTCCCCAGCTAGGAAATCCCGGGCTCGCCATACTCGTATACGCTTTTGATGGCGTACGTTCTGGCAAGAGTAGAGAGAAAGGGAAGAGGTCTCCCAGCTAAGGCTGGAAGCCTGAAGAGAACAAGAGTTAGAGCGAGGATGCTCCGACAGAAAAGAAACTAAGGTAAGGGAAGCCTCTCAAGACTAGTATAGGAAAAGTAGGCTTTCAGATAAGGTCACTCAGGGTTGCCATCCCTGTCCTCGCTAGTTACGAGGACCCACGTGAACTGGTCCCCGACACCGTATTTTCTAGGGCTAACAGTGACTGTTTATAGCCACGAGCTCATATTTCGGTGTTGGCTTTGCATCACTTACGATCATTTGCACGGTCGTTCCCCTATCCGCCACCTGGGGACGCGCCTAGTAGGTAGTTCAACCCCTAGGTATTATTAGTATTGTTATTATTATTAGTGAATTTGTGGTTAAATAATAACAAATAAATATTAACAAACCTAAATAAGTTCTATGTGAGTTTTGATATAAAATGAAGTGTGGTCATTCTAAAACTGATATCAACAGCGAATAGATAAAATGCTACGGATGTGGTGCTGATTACCATTTTAAGAAACCACGTATCAAGAATCAAGAACTAACAAAGTATCGTGGAGATGTATGTACTGTCGTCCGTCAAAACAATCTGATAACGCTGCATCTGTTGAAACGGAGGCAATAAATACCGATGACATTGAGCAGGAAATGACGCCTAAGGGTAAATCGCTATTTAGTCGAATAATGGATTCAATGGATTACACGTCTAAGAAATTTGACGAATTGCACAATAAATTTGCTCAAATTATTGCTGAAAATAAAAATTATAAAGAGGAGATAAAGTTGTTAAAATTGTCATTAGAACAAAAGGATAGGCAAATTGAAGTGGTCACGGAACAATTAAATAAGGTCGAACAATATAATCGCAGGAAATTTATTGAAATTCACGGTATAGAGAGAAATAGTGAAGTATCCCCGGATACAAAGTTAGGGAAGTAATGGAAAAAATAGGATGCGCTGATATACCTTTTAAAACCGTAAAGGAAATTTCATTAAAGAAAACTAGTTTTCTACTTGTCAAATTAAAAAATGAGAGTGACAGAAACGTTATTATTAAAAAAGGAAAAGACTGGTGGCAAAAAATGACAACCGAAGATAAGGATAACAACAAAAAATGTTCTTTAATGAAATCTCACACCAAATACAAGGCGATTGTTCTTGGAGACTAGAAAAAGAGGTTTTGCTTGTGGCTATAAGTATGTATGCGTTAAGAACGGTAGAGTGTTGGCAAGGAAATCTGCAGGTGAAAATATTATTAGAATAGCAACAATGAGTGACATTGATAAGTGCATTAAATGATTAAATGTGTTTTCCAATATACACACATATAAATTTTGGTTTATTTTCATTTTTATCATATAAGAATACAGGATTTAGTTTGTAAATAGAATTATTTTTATTTTTAAACATTATGGACTATTATTATCAATCAATTGAAAATAATTTAATTCAATTTAAAACTTGTAATGATATTCATGGTTGGAAACAATTTGTTAATGATATTTTACATATAAGTCAATCAGTATATTACATATAAATGTTAGATTTATAAGGAAATATTTCAATGAAATTTGTGTAATTTTGTATGAACATCATTTTGATGTGGTATTATTATCTGAAATTAACATTCAGGAACATGAAACAGAGTACTATAACATTTCTAGTTATAAGATGGTGTGTAAACCTAGAAAGCAGAAAACAGGCGATGGATTATTAATATATATTAAGGACGATATTGGAATCCAAGAAATTACTGTTCAAACAAAAAATGTTGAAAGCATCAATTGTGACTTAGAGTTTCCAAATGTAAATAATTATATTAATTTAATATTGGCATATAGACCTCTAGATTCCAACCCAAAACAATTTATAAAAGAAATGGAAAGTGTACTAAAAAGTAATAGCAGGGTTAACTCTCTAGTAATTGGAGATATTAATCTAAATTTACTGGATATTAACTCCACGAGCGTATATGAATATGAAAATATGATGGCAGGATTTGGGTATGTTAGCGCTGTAAGGGATGTAACAAGAGAAGAAATCAAAGAAGGTGAACTCAAGAAATCGATAATAGATCACATATTCATACGATAAAAATTTAAATATGTTAAGGCGGCAGTAATTCAACACAAATTAGCAGATCATTATCCAGTAGCATTGCAAATTGGAGCAGAAACGTACACACAATAACACTGTTAAGAAGTATAACGAATATGCAATTAGGGACAGGGTCAAAGAGGAAGACTGGGTCAAAATAAGAGACGACAAAGTTAATACTTTTGCAAATAATTTAATAGACGCGGTTAATAAGATATACGAAAGTAACCGAAGAGACGTTAAACAACAAAACGCAACAGCAAGGAAAACAAACGCTTGGATTACGGAAAAACTATACGTTAAGATTAAAGAAAGGGATAAGCTATTTCATAGATGAAAATCCAATCCAAAAAAGGAATTATATAAAGAAACTTACAAAAAGTATAGGAACGTGTTAAATAATGAAATTCGAGATGCTAAAAACAACTATTTCAGGCACAAATTTAAAAATGACAGAAAGTCAAAATTATGGAACAAGATTAATTATATGCTAACGAAGAAAAAGACAAAAACTGTTGATGACAAAATTATGAATCACCTTGGAAAGCTAACGACGACGGATAAAATAGTAAATAAATTCGCAAAAACGTTTCAAGAACAAGTTACACAATTAATAACTACTTGTAAACACCAGATAACGCTTCCAGTAAACTGCGACGAAACAGACTATTCACTAAGAATACCAGAATGCAATGAAGAAGAGATTACGAAAATAATTAAAAGTAACTTACGTATAAATAAATTCCCGGGGTACGACAATATAAGAGCAATAGAATTAAAAAGCAATCCAGATATTTTTGGGAAAATTATAACTGAAATGATAAACCAATCGATTGAGAGTGGTGTATTTCCGGAGGCTTTTAAAACGGCTATAACCAGACCGATCTATAAAAAAGGCGATCCGACAGAGTATGGTAATTACAGACCATTAAGTATAATGCCCACAATAGAAAAAGTGCATGAAATATATTTAGCTCAACACCTAAAAGGATACCTATATGAGAATAATATTATACATTCCAATCAGTATGGGTTTCAAAAAGGAAAGGGCACAAAAAAATTGCTGATTAAAGCTACGGACGAAATAAATACGCAATTAGATAAAAATAGGTATACCATAGCAGTGTACATAGATCTATCTAAAGCATTTGGTACAGTGAAGTATGAGTTACTAATACAAAACATGAATAAAGTTGGAATTAGACGACAAGAACTAAAGCTGTTTGATAGCTATTTAAAAAAGTCAAAGTCAATAACGTATACGGTGAGAAAAAGAAGTTAAGATTTGGAGTTCCCCAAGGCAGTATTCTGGGACCGATATTGTTTTTGTTATACGTAAATGATATGTTACGCATCACAGAAAAAGCTAAATTATACCTGTATGCAGATGACGCCTTATTATACTACTCACACTCAGACATACATTATTGTGAAAAGGTAATACAAGAAGAACTAAACGCACTACTTAGATGGGCACATGGAAGAAACTTATTTATCAACGAAAATAAAACAGTGACGATGGTCTTTCATACATCGCATGTGCAGAAAATACAAGACGTGAAAATAAAATTACACACATGTTCATGTTTATATGCATCAGTAAGTTGCAACTGTAAAATTATTCAAAATGTCACAAACACTATATATCTAGGAATTAATATAGATAACCAATTAAAGTACAACAAACATACAGAATACATATACTCTAAAATTTAAAAAAATGATAGGGTGTTTTTACATACTAAACAGGATGATATATGCCAAAACAATGATCATAGTTTACAAAGCAATGATAGAATCCATCATACGGTACGGAGTCCAGATATGAGGATGTGCTGATCACGTTCACGTGAGGATCATTACAATACAAAATTATAAAATTGTTACACAACAAAGGTACCTTAAATACACAACAGTTAATGGGAAAAAGTAGTACGTTAACTGCAAATGGCTACTCCAAATATTATCACTTAATTCAGCATTACAATGATGAGGAATACAAATATATGATGCAGCACAACTACTCCTCAAGAAGACAAAAACTTATTGTACCAACAGATTATAACAAATATGGAAAAAGGACCATTAAATGTCTAATACCATCTCTTTATAACGCAATACCCGAATATACAAACACCAATAAGATAAGCAACTTTAAAAAGACAGTAAAAAATGTCTTCAAATAGATTGTAATTAACATGATCAATATCAAATATCACACATGCACTACAATTAAAACAATTATAAAATATCAGTTGAACAATGATTGTACGCACTGTTCTTGCGTTGGATAAACTTGTTTAATATAATATAGAAAGCTATGTAATTATTTTATTTGTTGTAAAATAGTAAAACTAGCACCAACAGACAAGTCTTACGACTGTGCTGGACCAAAAAATAGGTATTCCTGAAATAAACAAAAAAAAAATTAAATTCAAATTCAAATTATTATAATTATTATTATTATTGTTAATCCGCGAACGGACGTGGTTTTGCATCGTTCTTTAAAAGTATAAGATTTTGTTGTTTAATAAACCACGTGAATCTTAGAATAAAGTGAAACATTAACTAGATAAAGTTGTGCAAGCAATTCACTTAAAACATGAAGTGTTATCACTGTGATAAAGAATTGAATACGGAAGAAGTTAAGTGCTATTGTTGTAACAATGAGTATCACTATGTGTGTTCTATTTCGGAAAACACATACAGAGCTAAATCTAAAATGTTAAAAAGAAGCTGGAAGTGCATTAACTGTAGAGATGGAAAAATTAATACGCAAACAATTCATGATATCGATTTTAAAGCAAGCACTACAGGAGAAGCCGCAGAAGCAAAAATTTCAGAAGCAGTATCTGAAGACAGAAGCAAATTGGAGTTAGAGGAAATCGAGGAAGAAATCAGTCCTACATTTCAAAGGTACTTTAATAATTTAACAGATTTTATTTCGAAGCAATTTAATGAGTTACACGCAACAATAAAACAACTATCTGACGACAATAAAGCACTAAAGGCGGAGGTCAAGACACTTAGAAAATCCATTGAAGATAAAGACATACAAATTGAACACTTATCCAACAAAATAAATGCTCAACAACAGTACAATAGACGCAAATATTTAGAAATCCACGGTGTTGATAAAGAAAAAGATCGCTCACCTGAACAGAAGTTAGAAGAAATTTTACAGGAAATAGGGTGCCCCGATACTGAGGTGCAATCAGTAAGGCAAATATCTCTCAAAAAAAGTGATTTTCTTTTGGTTAAAGTAAAAAATGAGGCACAGAAGGCAGCTATTTTAAGAAAAGGTAAAATGTGGTGGAATAGTCTAAATAAAAATGATCAGGAAATAAAGAAGAAGCTTTACTTTAATCATAATTTATGTAATGAGTTAAGACTACTATATCGCGAGACCCGTACCAAGGCTTATATAATGGGGTATAAATACGTATGGGTCAGAAATGGTAAGATTCTGGTTAAAAGAAAAGAAAACGAAAAAGCTGTGATAGTGAATTCTATAAGTGATATGAATAAACTTATAGTTTAATTCTCAAACAAATGTATTGGTCTAAACAAATGAGAAATTTTCAATTTTTTCAAATTCAAGTCTTAAAAATTATTAAACTGACTAATGATGTGTAATAATATATCAATTTCTGATTTGGCCCCTAGCCTAGCTGAATTTTCGATTATCTACCTGTACACGTTTTAGATAATGCGTTACGTATTGAAATATTAACTTATTTAGAAATGCTTGGATTTAAAACACTTTATGATTATTATTAATTTTTAATACATTCATGTATTCAACAAAAATGTTTAAAATTACAAATACATTACATGTTTAGGTTTAATCTTCTCCCATGAAATGGACTATAATTTTAGATGTTTATAGAAACAACTACTGGCAAAAATATATGCAACTTATGCTTACGATGTATGAATTTTTATTAATTTTGACGGATAATGTTTAAGAACATATTTAATTTATGCACTAAAAAAATGCATATATAACAATTAAAATTTATTATTTAATACTTAGACGATTTATATACTGTAATGTTACATAAATCTTTTTATACTAACAGAAATTGTATTGACATTCACGGTACACATTAATGCCAAGAAATTGTTCAAAAATTTTTATTATTATTTTTATACTTTTTACTATGTTCATTACTTTATAAACCCATATTTCCAACTGTAAATAGTAGCCCATGTATAGCGCCAGAAACCATAATTAAGTTTAACGTTGTTTGTACATAAACTTTATTTTGAAGTTGTATTTTAATGTAGCCTTTAGGAACCGACCGTAAAGTCACTGACTTGGTTGGACCTGTGTATGCATATTTTCTGGAGAATAAAACATTCAAACATTCAAACATTATTGTTATTATTATTGTTGTTATTATTATTGTTATTATTATTACTGTTATTACTGTTATTATTGTTATTATTGTTGTTGTTGTTATTGTTAGTATTGTTGTTATTGTTGTTGTTGTTGTGGTTGTGGTTGTGGTTGTGGTTGTGGTAGTTGTTGTTGTTGTTGTTGTTATTGTTGTTGCTGTTGTTGTTGTTGTTATGGTTGTTGTTGTTGTTGTTGTTATTTTTTTTGCAGCATAGATTACTGGATCATTAGCTGCTTCTCCTAATATTATTTCTTATACCATGTGGAGAATATTAAATTCTCTTAAAACTCAAGTGCCCTTCTAATTGCTTCCTCGTTTGTACTATACAGAACTTCTACATTTATGTCATATTTGTTTCTTAGCCTAGCATACTTTATACAGTGAAGGACTACATGTTCCGTTGTTAGTTTGGTCCGGTAATCTAAGCAAGTTGGGGCCCTACTCCCTAGCAGTAGGTGTTCGGAAGAAAATCTGGTGTGGCCTATTCTAATTCGTGTTATCGTTACTGACTCTTTTCGACTTAGGTTAGGTGGGAATTTTGTTTGCGTATATTTGCTTTATAGTTATTTAACCTGTGACCTGATTCTATCCATTCCTTTTGCCATTGCTTATTTACTATTAAGGTGATATTAGTTTGAGCGTATTTATGGCGGATGGGTATAGTGTTAGTTTCGTTGGAGTATGTTACTGTTTTGGCGCTTTTATCCGCAATTTCGTTACCCTTTAGTCCTGCATGTGATGGGAACCAGATAAATGTAACCGATTTGTTTAGGGTGTTTAGGTGTTGGATGGTTGCTAGGATTTGTATTACTAATGGTTCTAAGGAATATTTATTTTGAGTTTTTACAATAGCAGTTCTTGAATCTGAGCACACTATTATGTTTTTGTGGTTTCTGTACTCGGAATATCTCAGAGATTGCCACAGGGCATATAGCGGTTAAAACTCCGCACCAATTATGTAGTTTCCAAGCATGGTGTTCATTTGAATTAACTATGGCACTGCCAGTACCTTGTTCACGTTTGCATCCGTCAGTGTATTTAACATCTTTATCTCCATAAGAATTTAATATCGCGTGAAGTTTTTGTGGTATGTCTTTTGTGGGTGCTACTTGAGCAAGTTCGTAATTGTAAGAGGCAGACAGGAGTAACCACGGTGCTATCTCGCAAAACTGCATGCTGTATAAAGGGGGTATTTCAATTTCTAGTTTGTTTACGAGCTCGGTATACCTGGACACGAGTGGGCGAGTTGTAGTGGGCTAAGTTGAAAACATTTAAGAAATTCCTTATTGCACAAAATTTCGTTGTTAGGGTTATCCTGTATTGTTAACAATTTAATACTGTAGTTCATTATAATTATCTGGCGTCTATATTTTAGTGGTGGTAATCCGGTTTCACTGTAGATAGGTGTGAAACGCTCGTATGCGTAACCGTAAGCATGTAGCGTGTATGGTGTCTAGGGTGTGCAATATAGATTTACGAGCGGATGAGTATATTGCGCATCCATAATCTATTTTAGATAAGATTATGGATTTGTAGAAATTGATTAGTACGTCTTTGTCTGCTCCCCACTTGGTGTTCGCAAGGCACTAAATAATATTCATACTTTCTTTGCAATCCTTTTTTAGGGTGTCTATATGCGCTTTCCATCTTAGTCCTCTGTCGATCGTGAGGCCTAAAAACTTTACATCTGACACTATATGAATTGCATTTCCGTACATAGTGATCATAGGCTCCGCATGCACATGTCTTAGGCGCCAAAAATGAACGCAGCGTGTTTTTTCACTAGAAAACTTGAATACAATCGAACTGGCATTACGTGTCACAGCTGTTTGTAGTTCCCTTTCAATTTCAGTGATGTCAGTCGACATAACTTTGGATTTTTTTTATTAGTATTTGCAGTTATACTGCTAACAGCGATGGCAAATAAAGTTACGCTTAAAACTGACCCTTCGGGAATTTCATTTTCTAGCGTTAAAATATTTGAGCACTCAGTACCAACCCGTACCTTAAAGTTACGACTTTCTAGAAAATTTCTTACGAAGTTGAAAATGTTCCCTTTAATTCCCCAAGATTGTAATTGGCGTAGTATGCCGTGTCTCCAAGTCACGTCGTAAGCTTTTTGTAAGTCGAAAAGTTTTTCTACGGAATGGTGCCTATTTGCAAAAGCAGTTTGGATGTGGTGTTCAATTTGCATCAAGTTGTCGATAGACGACCGAAATTTTCTGCAACCCATTTGGTTGCTACGTAGGAATTTGTGCGTTTCCAGAAGTCAGGTTAAACGTGAGTTTACTATTCGTTCTAGCGTTCTAGCCATACAACTCGTAAGGGAAATTGAACGGAAATTTGACGGGTTATTTCTGTTTTTGGCGGTTTTGGGAAGTGGAATGACAATTGCCTCTCTCCAGGATTCAGGGTAAGCGTTTTGCAGCCAAATTTGGTTAAATATGCTTAGTAATTTAACTTTTTGGGTATGAGATAATTGTTTTACGAATTCATATGGGATGTCATCAGGACCAGGTGCTGATTTTTGAGAATTTTTTAACGCCTCTTCCAGTTCATCAATAAGTATAGGAAGATTGTAGCATGCTATTTCTGTTTCTGTACTGTCAAATGGTAATTCTTGTTCGTGTATTAGTTGCAGGAATTCAGGTTCATAGTTTGAGGTTTTACTTGCGTTTTGAAACGATCGAGCTAGTATATCTGCTGCTTCTCTTTGGTTAGTATGGATATGTTGGTTGAGCTTTAGTATTATAGGTAAGTTGGTCTCTTTTCTCTTTATAGATTTTATCTTTTTCCATACCGTTCCTGAAGGGGTTGTTGTTTTTATTGTAGATACATATTCCATCCAAGAGTTCCGTTTACCTTCTAAGATCAATCTTCGCGCTTCAGTGCGTCTTTGTTTAAATATCAGCATATTGATATGGGAGGGGTGCTTTTTAAATTTATTAAAAGCTTTTTGCTTTTCTTGAATAGCCTTTTTTATAGTAACATTCCACCATGGAACGCACGGTTTCGTAAAGGTTCCTCCGGATTTGGGAACACTCTGTAAGGCTGCATTAACAAGCATATTTGAGAAATCACGGACAGTTGCACTAATGTTTTCGGAATCAGGAGGATTTTCCGAGTTTATACGAAACACTGACCAATCAGCCTTTTGTAGATTCCATTTCTTTAGGGTAGCTATTTGTGGTTGTAAATTACAATTGACGGAAATTGTAATATGATCGGAATGTACGTTACCCTCAAGAGTTTTCCACGTAAACAAGTATGCCAGCTGTGGTGAACACATGGCCATGTGTATTTAAGATTATCAAATCGAACTCGGTTATGATTGTTTCAATTATTCTCGCACGAGGGTCTGTTTCTTCAGAACTCACAGCGTGTTGTGTGAATTAAAGTCACCAATAATTAGGTAGGATTTTGGTAACTGTCGTATGACGTTTTGTAGTTCGTACTTAGTCCAAGCAAAGTGGTGAAGGTAAATACTACAAACCGTGACTTTTAGTGGGTATTCTATTTGAATCGCTATTACTTGTAGTCTGGTAACAATTTTAATAAAAGTGGTAGGAACATTTTCTTTAATTAGAGTGAGAACACCCCCCTTTTGCTCTTAAGTGTATTTCGTCGTCCCTTCTAAAACATTTGTATCTTTTCAAGGAGAATGTATCTTCGCCTTTTAGGTGCGACTCTTGTAAGCACACGCAATAAGGGTTGTGTTCTGATACAATAAGTTGTATTTCTGGGTAATGTCTTTTGCACCCATTACAATTCCATTGTATTATGGAAGCCATTATATGTCTTTTTAAATAAATAAATAGTAGACAGACAAACATATACGAGTAAAAATGTATAATATATAAAATAAATAATCTGGGGACAAAACAGTTAAAATGGAATAAATTAACAAATATATAAATAATAATTTTTTTTTTTTTTTTGCATAATTTCATGATTATTTGCCATCTTCGGTATGTTTACTTTTTTCTGTGCATTTATGTAGATGCTCTTTACATTTAATCAAATAGATTAATGGCTTTTAAAAACTGAAACAATCTCTGTATTACGTCACTCTTTATTTCAAAGTCTTTCCTTATCCCATTAATTTATGTTTTGCTGTATGTCCACTTTCTTTATACTGCCCTTAAACTGATCCCAATTAGCCTTTTTCAAACACCATTTTTCTGGTAGAGCCCATGTAGACTTGGTTCCTAGAGTTGTTAATAGCAGCGGAAAATGATCGCTCCCATGGAGATCAGCTATCCGAGTCCATTCAAATTTTCCGATTGTTTCGGGCGAACACAGACTTAGATCGATAGCATAGAAGGTATTTGATCTTGAGTTAAAGTGGGTGGATTTACCACTATTCAAAATTGCTATCTCCTCCATGTCAAAAAAAGATACTAAAGTTTTTCCGCGATTATCATGTTTCGTGGAACCCCATAAGGGACTATGTGCATTAAAGTCCCCTAAAAGTAAAGAAAGCTTAGGGAGCTGCAATATTAAGTCTTTTACGTCTGATAATTCCCAATTGTGATCAGGTAAGTAAATACTACATATCATGATTTTAATTGGGTAATCAACAATAACCGTGGTAGCTTGTATTTGTGAATTTAATTTAGCCTGCTTGAATACAGACTTATTATTAAGTAATATAGCTACACCCCCTTTTGCTCTAATATCCTTATGCATGTCTCTTCTAATAACTTTGTAATTGCTTATTCGATGCTTATCACTCAAGTAGGTTTCTTGGAGAGCAATTGCAAGTGGATTGTATTCAGAGATTAACAATTTTATTTCGTCCGAACTTTTTAAACAGCCATTGCAGTTCCATTGGATTATATGTTCCATGGTTAGGTTTATATAAATAAAATTGAAATAAATAAATAGTAAAAAAGACAACGGACGTTTAAACAGATCTAGACTAACAAACAAATATATCACAGTTTTATATCACAGAATGACTAGCAATATGATATCACAGACTAGAGGTTGGACTTACGGGGTCTACCCTTCTGCCAACCCTTCTTCTTTTTTTGCTTAAGCAAATCCAACCTTTTTTTAATATATTGGACCCGCATGCGGATCGTATCAGGTATTAAGCTGATAAGAACAGATACTACACTTTGATTTTAGCCATAGGCCGAGAAGCGATATTATTATTGTTTATTTATTTATTTATTTTTTTGGCTTAACTTTATGGTTATTTGCCATTTTCGGTGTATCTACTCTTCTATGTATTTATATATGTTCCTTATACTTTATTAAATAGGTTTACGGCTTTTAAAAACTAAAGCAAACTGTGTATTTTGTCCTGATTCATTTCAAAATCTTCCTTTATCCCATTATTTATGTTGAATTTCTTTCTGTCGTCTATTAGCCCATCGCATTCTACGTATATATGTAATATTTTTAGTGATCTATCACATTTAGTACAAGTAGGCTTCTGCGTTTTCGTTAAAATGTGTAATTAAAATTTAAAATTATTATTAATTTTATTAAATACATAAATAAAAAGTTTACCTCGAGTAGGACTTGAACCTACGACCTGTACTTTGCTAGATTACATATTTACCTTTGAACGTATTCGTTCATAACAAAAACTTATAATAAGAATGTGTAATGTTTGCGTGTCCTATTCTCACTCTCGTAAGAACAATACTGTGTTTTCCGGACATTGGTGGGTATGGTTTTCTGTGGTGTACGATAGGTGAATGCAGTTTTGAAAACCTATTTTCCTTTTCCCACTCTTGTTGCCAGTTACTCCATATGTTATATTTTATTTCTTTAATATCTTCATTTAATGTTAGATTTAACTTTGTAAGTATGGCTTGTAATCTGACATTTATTATTTCATTTTGAGCACTAGTAGTTTGTGGTCTGTTCGGTTTAAATATCACACGTTTAATATAATGGGAAGATGCATCTTTTATTTTTTTTTACATATTTTAGCATAATCCATAATCCATACTCTTCTATAGTTGAGAGGTAATATCCCTGCTTCAATATGTAAACTACTTACGAGACTCGTTGGATACGCACCTATTGCGTAACGTATACATAAATTCTGAAGTATATCTAACGCTTTAAGGTTTGATTTTGCAGCTGGGCCATAAGCGTGCACCCGTAATCAAATACCGATAGTATTAAGGTTTTATATACACGCAAAAGGATTTCTCTATCTGCTCCCCATTTTGAATGCGACAAGCATTTAAGCACATTTAGCGCTTTACGTGCTTTTACTATGATATTATCAATATGCGGTTTCCACGTAAGACTTTGATCAATTATTACTCCCAAGGATTTGTATTGCGGTACACATTTTATCTATTCTTGATTTAGAAATATGTTTGGGCAATAGTGTGGATGCCTTAATTTACAAAAATGTACGCATACCGTTTTAGTTTGAGATATTCTAAATCCTATGTTCTCTGCTTCATATACGATGTTGTTAACCGCTGTTTGTAGTGGAACATTCTGTGATCTATCGCCCTCAGAAGAAGCAAATATGACCAGATCGTCCGCATACATGCATCTGCCGATTGAAGGATGCAGTGTTTTGTCAATTCATTGACCGATATTAAAAATACGCTCACACTAGGTGACCCCTGAGGTATACCGATCTCTAGGCGACATTTGTTTGACATAGTACTGCCAATTCTCACGCGGAAATAAAGTTCTGTAAGGAATCCTTTAATAAAATATTCCATATTGCCCCTTAATCCGTATGAGTGTATTTTTTGCAGAACTCCATAGCTCCACACTAGATCATAGGCCTTCTCAAGGTCAAAAAATATTGCCGTAGTATGGTTTCTAACGTTAAACGAGTCTTTTATTGTTGATACTAAGTATGAAATATTGTCTCTCGTCGAATATCCTTTACGAAAACCCGATTGGTATGTGTCTAACAGTTTATACTGTTCTAAATATTTCATTAGCCTCTCGATTGCCATCCTTTCTACTATTTTTCCAATGCAGCTCGTTAATGATATTGGGCGGTAGCTCGATGTGTGCAAAGGATCTTTTCCTAATTTGAGTAAGGGGATGGTAATAGAAGTTTTCCAGTTTGTGGGGTATATCCCTTCGAACCATATACGGTTGTGTAATACTAGTAAATCGTTTAATGCTGTTTCAGGTAAGTTTTTAATAATAGAATACGCAACAGTATCTAACCCAGGTGAGGTTTCTTTGGTGTTCTGAAGTGCGTAAGTTAGTTCATCCATTCTGAATGGCCTATTATAATGACTTACGCACTCCTCTGTGAAGTTTAAAGGTGCCTCTCTTACACTTATTTCTCGCCTGAATTCTTCATTATAATTCTCTGTACCGTTGGTTGTTTGAAAATATTCAGCAAATTTTTCTGTTGTTAAATCTGGTTCTATAATTAGGCCATCTTGATCTTTCAACATTATGGGAGGCGTTTTTACATATTTACCAGATAGCGCTTTAATTTTGTTCCATACTTCAGAAATTGGGGTATTTACTGTTATTTCTGAAGTGTACCGTACCCATGATTTTCTTTTTGACTCTAATATTGTACGTCAAGCTATTGTGCTGCATTTTTTATATTCTATTAAATTTTCCATTATTGGATTGTTTGAGAATGTCTTTAATGCCTTCTTGCGATTCTGGATAGCTTCCTTTACTAGTACAATCCACCAGGGCACTGGTGACCTATTTACTTTTTTGCTGTTCTTAGGTATTGAATTTTGTGCAGCGTTTATTATATTGTTTGTGAAGCTTTCTGTCAAACTATTTATGTCTTGCTGCATGTCCACTTTTTTTACGCTACCCTTAAACTGGTCCCAGTTAGCTTTTTTCAAAGACCATTTCTCTGTTAGAGTCCATGTTGACTTGGCTCCTGGTGTGGTTAAAAGCAACAGAAAATGGTCGCTCCCATGGAGATCAGCTATTTGAGTCCATTCAAATTTTCTAATTATTTCAGGTGAACACAGACTTAAATCAATCGCCGAAAAGTATTTGATCTTGAGTTAAAGTAAATAGATTTACCACTATTCAAAATTGCTATTTCCTCTACGTCAAGACAAGACTCTATAGTTTTTCCGCGATTGTCATGTTTTCTGGAACCCCATAAGGGACTGTGTGCGTAGAAGTCTCCTAAAAGTAAAAAGGGTTTCAGAAGTTGCGATATTAAGTTATGCATGTCTGATAATTCCTAGTTCTGATCAGGTAAGTAATACTGCATACTGTGACTTTAATTGGGTAATCTACGGTAACCGCGGTAGCTTGCATTTGAGTATTTAGCTTAGCCTGTTTAAATACAGACTTATTATGAAGTAATATAGCTACACCCCCTTTTGCTTTAATGTTATTGTGCATGTCTCCTCTAATAATTTTGTAATTTTTCATTTGTTATTTATCATTGATCTTAAAATGAGTTTCTTGCAAAGTAATTGCAGTTGGATTGTACTCTGCTATTAACAATCCTATTTTGTCCGTACTTTGCGAACATCCATTACAGTTCCACTGTTCTCTGTTCTCCATAATTAGGTTTATATCAATAAAATTGAAATAAATATACCAATAAATAAATAGCAAAAGTAACAACGGACGTTTAAACAGATATAGACCAACAAACAAATATATTGCAGTTTTATATCACAAAATGACTAGCAATAGAGTATCACTGACTAGAGGTTGGACTTCCAAGGTTTACCCTTTGGCCAACCTTTCCTTTTTTCTGCTTAAGCAGGCCCAACCTTTGCTTTTCAATGTTCTCCTCGCCAATCGAGGAGTTTATTGAGGACATAGAGGCCCTCTTCCGTTTCTCAAAAGATTCCGTCTCCATACATTCTGAAGTTACTTCAGAAATATCACCTTTTGGTGTTTCTGCCTCCTTTTCGGAATTTAAATAAGCAGTAATTTGAGGTACCCTCTCATAAGGGACCTTAAATGTGTTTTTTAGTTCTGATATGAGCATTGGCATTAAATAATTTGCCAGTTCCTTAACATCTATGCCACCTGATTTTGATGGAGACGCTGCAATGGTTGCATATGATTCTTTCGAGTTGTTTGCGCATGTTTCATTTTTAGCTTCGAAATATGAAATGTTTTTCTTAACTTTTAGTTCCTGTTTTTTTTTGGATTCTTCCTTGTATTTTGGACACACTCGTGATCTTTGATCTTGCGAGTGATTTCCTTCACAGTTTATGCATTGAAATGGTTTCTCGCACGGTTTACCTACATGTGTTGGTTTTCCATGTACACAAACCTGTTCTTTATTACATTTCGCAGCCGAATGTCCAAAAACCTGACATTTAAAGCACCTGAGAGGTGCAGATATGTACAATCTTACGGGTAACCTATATATTGCTAACTTTATATATTGTGGTAAGTTGTCGCAACAAAAGGAAAGTACCAAACTCGCAGTATTAATCACATTCTCATCTTTACGTGACGTAATCCTTCTCACGTCTATTACTTCTTGATTTGTTAAGTTCTCAAGGATCTCTCCAGTTGTGCAATTAAGGAGGTCTCGACATGTAATAACTCATTTCACTATATTTAGTGTCTGATGAGGCTCAACTACTACAGGAACATCTCCAAAAGTTTTAGTTTTTAATAATAATTGCGATTGTTTTTTTGTCCTTGTATCTATTAATAACCCCATTTTTGTTTTTTTACAGAAATTAACATCCCCAACCAAGCTGTATAAAGTTTTTGCAATAAAAAACGGATTATCCTTTTCAAAATTACCTTCCATCTTTTTAATGAGAAGGAACCGAGTAGTCACAATGCCCGACATCACCTTCTCCAGTAAGTTATCTTTAATGGATTTTTTAGTTGCATCCATACCAACATCCACGATTCTAGAGGTGGATTCCTCTACGGAATTTTGATAACGCTGCCTACCGTCAGCGCCTAGTTCAGAGGATAAATTTACATAACTCATAGGATTCCCACGAGACGGGATGAAATATACAACGACTATAGCAGTGCACCCATATCATAGCAAGGCTATATACTGTGGAGAGGCGCCCGTTTCCTCACAGACGTTTCAACGTTAGCAACCAGGCTTCGCCCTGGCCACCCTTAGGTTTCCCTTCGCGCAATCTCCTCGGCACCTAAAACTGCCAAACGACATTGGGATTGGGGGATTTTTTATAGAGGTTACCTTCCTCGTAGTCCGGGCGGTAAAGCCAAGACCACCGGCCGCTAGCTGTACGACGTTCCATAGCCACGCCCTGCTAGAGTCTCTGAAGTACAGTTCGCAGTTCGGTATTAGGAGACGGCTAGCGCTCAGCCGCACCCAGCTGGGACATCCCGGGTTAGCCACACCCGTATACGCTTTTGACGGCGCATGTCCTGGGAAGAGTAGAGAGAAAAGGAAGAGGTCTCTCAGCTTTCACTGGGAGCCTGAAGAGAACAAGGGTTGGAGCGAGGTTGCTCCGACAGAAAAGAGTTAAAGTAAGGGAAGCCACTCAAGACTAGTATAAGGAAAGTGTACTTCCAGCTAAGGCGAATTATTATTATTATTATTATTATTATTATTATTATTATTATTAAGGTAGTAACCTTGGACCACTACTGTTTGTAATTTATGTAAATGATATTTACAAATCAATTAGGCAAGGAAGCATCTATATGTATGCGGATGATGCGATTCTCTTTTACTCGCACCGTGATTTCCTTACATACGAAAAAGTAGTCCAAACCGAATTAAATGCAGTTGTTAATTGGGCTCATAGAAAAAGGCTTTTTATTAATACTAATAATAATAATAAAACGGTATTAATTACCTTTAGAACACCTCATATGGAAAAACCTCCTAAAGCGAACATTAAAATTCACACTTGCGTATGTTTACCGAACACACAAAACTGTAAATGTAAAATAATTGAAACTGTAAATAGTACAGTGTATCTAGGAATTAACCTTGATAGTAACCTAAAATATGATAAGCACATAGACTACATCCATGAAAAGATTAAAAAGACGGTTGGAAATCTGTACATATTAAGCAATATAACAGACGATAGCACAAGAATAATTATTTATAAATCACTGGTGGAGTCGATACTTCGGTATGGGGTAAAAATTTGGGGTTGCGCAGAGCACATCCATATCAACAAACTGGAAAACCTACAACGTAAAATATTAAAGTTATTATATAAAAAACGGCAAGCAAGAAAGAATTATTGGAACAGTTTGGAATATTAACTCCTACAGGATTTTATAAATACCTACACCTTGATGAACATTTTGCAAAAGCTGATTATAAAATCCTAACAGAACATGCTTACAAAACACGCAAAACGAGATTGTATGTACCATATTACTACAACAATTACGGTAAGAGAACTATGAAATGTGCCATTCCTTCCCTATTCAATTCTGTACCAGAATATGTAAATCAACGGGCAATAAATTTTTTTAAAAAAGAAGTAAAAACTTGGTTACAAGACAGTTAAAACGTTCAAAATTTATTTTTATTCTTATTTATTTTTCTTTCTTCTTCTTTTGCCATACCCACAATGTTTAGCAATTATTATACTTTGTTACAAATTTGATGAAACTGTATACGTAGAATAAGCGTTAGAATAAATTTTAATTCAATTTAAGTGTATATTGTGCAAATGTCATATTACGTAAGTAGGCACCAACTGTCAAGTCATAGACTTAGCTGGACCTCATAATGTATATATTATGAAATAAATAAATTCAAAAAAATTCAAAAAAATTGTTATTATTATTATTATTATTACTATTATTATTATTATTATTATTATTACTGTTATTATTATTATTATTTTTTTTTTTTATTTTATTTTTTTTGTGCGCTTCAACATCTTGGATCATTAGCGCTTTTACAGATACCATTATATTTTGTGCAATAAATTTGTATTTCTGAAATAATTCATCACCTTTTTAATTACTACTTGGTTGTTACAGAGTATACTTTCTAAATTTCTCTCGAGAGCACTACGTTGCCTTTCAATGAAAAACAGTGGACAATCTATATGCAAATGAGTGACTGTTATAGGCACGTTACAATTAACACAGTTTGGTGGATCACTTCCCGTGAGGTAATGTTCCGAGGTTATTTCAGTGTGACCTTTACGCAGTCTAGTCAACTTGACCTGTTCTTCACGAGAAATATTGCTAAGGCTTTTCCACGGCATTACACTTTGTTTAATAAGTGGATTAACTGTTTAGCTGTACCATCATATGTACATAGCATTACAGCAACGGCTCCCTCATCATTTGCTGCGTTTAAAGCAGCTTCCTGAGCCAAGCGCATCGAGTGTATCTTTTCATAATCAGACACAGTATAAAACGTAATTAGTTGTACTGACGTATACAGAGCTTGCAGCAATTAAAGTATTGGTTGAGCCATGGGATGTGTCGTAAACCTATTAACAATGCGTTGCATCACAAACTTGCACCTGCTTACGATGATTTCCTCGTATGTTGACTAGAAGAATGGTAATACAGTAACGCCTGTTAGATGGAGTACATCTCGACCATGATTTTTGAGCTTTGTGGAGGTAAGGACCAAAAGTGGGCGTCATTTCCTACTACATATGCACAACCAACGCCATTTTCAGTTTTAATTCCTAGTGCATACAGTACTTTGCCATTAGGAGGTTCGTTTACATTGAAACTATTTTGCAAATTACCAATATTTCGCACAATAGGTAGTCGTATCTTCCATGATGGTACTTCCAAATTATCAGACTTTAAAAGTATCGGTATTCTGATTTGATATTTATTAATCTCCTGATGTGCCCGTACTCTGACCGGTCTAGTAATAGAAGGGCATTCTGCGTATGAATGCCTTTTACGAAAAATGATCTTGTGATTAGGATGTGACGGTAGAGCTTTTATTCTGGCTACGTAGGAAAGAAGCATTCGGTCTCGTCTTTTGGCAAGGGAAGGAACTCCTGCTTCCACCAAAATGCTTGAAATGAGATTAGTATAAAAAGCTCCAGTACAATACCTAAGTCCCGAGTGATGTATGTTGTTAAGTCGATCTAATGTAGTTTAGCTGTATACAATGCAACCATAATCAAGCCGAGACAAAATCATTGATTTGTATACTTTTAATAAAGTTTCTTTATCTGCTCCCCGTTTTATACCAGCCCAAACACCGTATAATGTTCAAAGTACGGCGACATTTCAACGTCAGATCATCTATCTGTATGTGCCATCGTAAAGCAGCGTCAAAAATAATGCCTAAAAAGCAGATTTTTTGAACACATTTGATCTGGGCCTCACCTATATATATTTTTGGATCAAGATGCGGACGTCTTAGTCTGCAGGAGTGAACGCATAACGTTTTTTCCTGCGAGAGTTTATAACCCACACTCTCTAGATTATCTAACACAATATTTACGGATCTTTGTAAAATTGAATTAACTTGAGGTATTGTTTTCCCCTTAGCATATATGCATTAATCGTCGACATACAAGCATCTCTCGATTTCTTCAAGGAGGTTTGTCATTATTCCATTTATGGCAACAGCAAAGAGAGTCACGTTTAGTGTGGATCCCTGCGAAACTCCATTTTCAAGTTTGCGGGAAGAGCATAATCTACTCCCAACCCTTACCCTAAACCTACGATCTGAGAGGAAGGCTTCTACGAACATAGGAAGATTTCCTCGAAAACCCCATCTGTATAACTTGTCGACTATTCCATATCTCCAGGTCATGTCACACGCTTTTTGTATGTCTAAAAAAATTGCTGCTAAGTGTGATATTTCCTTGAATGAGTCTTGAATAGCGTTTTCTAGTTGCACCATACAATCTACAGTGGATCTACCCTTACGGAAACCATACTGATGAGGCGTAAGTAAATTTTTGTTTTCTAGTACGTACACTAACCTTAAATTAATCATCCTCTCAAAGATTTTCCTAAAACAGCAAGTAAGGCTAATAGGTCTATAACTATTTGGGTTTGTTGGGTCTTTGTTTTCTTTAAAAATTGGGACTACAGTCGCCACTCTCCATTCAGTAGGGTAAATACCTTCTGATCATATTTTGTTATAAATATTTGAAAGGTATACTTTAAGTCCTACGTTTCAGTGCTTTATAAATTCGTAATTGATGTTGTCCGGCCCAACTGCTAATGGTTTGACATATTTTAAGGGGTGGTCTAACACAAACATGGCAAAAGGTAAATTATATTCTAAAGTTTGATCCGTAGAAAAATCTATTTGGGTTTCTCTTTGTTCTTTGCATGACAAAAAGGAGTTTTCGTAGTTGTCAGATCTGCTGGAGCACTCTAACTGATTAGTCATAGCTTCACAGATCTCAAAGGTTCTAGTAATGTATGTATTTTCTACAATGAGCTGTAAGATTTGTGTACTTGAGCCTGTGCCACTCATGGCTTTAATTTTCCTCCAGATCTCTAAAGTCGATGAGCTAGAAGTAAGTGTACTCACGTATTGTTTCCACGATTCCCTTTTATTTTTTAAAAATACGCGCCGAACTTTAGTTCTCATTTTTTTGAAATTATTTAAGTTTCCCATTGTTGGATTTCGACGAAGCCGGTTAAACGTTCACCTATTTTCTTTGATCGCAGTCACTACCTCGTTACACCACCATGGTACTCCATGCTTACGAGATTATCCACTAGTTTGTGGTACCGACTTAGAAGTCGCGTTTACAATAGCAGAAACTAACAAAGAAAGGTTAGCATCTAAGGACAACGATCTAAGAGTGGATGGAAGAGATTGTTTATACAGTGGCCAATTAGCTTTATTTATAATTCATTTTTTAGGAAAAGGTTGGTTTTCTTCCGTATTGCTATTATGGTCGATCATGATTGGAAAGTGGTCACTGCCATATAGATGGTCTGCAGTTTGCCAAGCCAAACGTGGTGCCATGGTTGGAGTAATAAATCAACAGCCGGGAAATTACCTCCTAGGGCTGAGAGGTGAGTTGCTGATCCCACATTTAGCAAAACCAAATCCACTCTTTCAATAAAATTTTCAATAACTCGCCCACTAGTGTCTTTTCTACCAGAACCCCATAAATTGCTATTTGCGTTGAAATCTCCCAAAAGAATAAACGGTGTGGGTAATTTACTTATGAGATTGTATAGATCTTGTAGTTCCCAGTTAAATTCCGGTAAGTATATATTGCATATGGTGATATCTACGGATAGGATACACGAATTTCTATTGCTTGAAGTGGCGATTGTATGTTTATTCTGGTTGCTTTAATACCGTTTCTAATCCGAATTGCAACGCCACCACAAACGCGCAGATGGTACTGGAAGATCGAGAAACCTTTTAAATTGTATTGCTGATCTACTTTTAAATGGGATTCTTATACACAAATGTATAATGGTGAATAATCCCTTAGTAATAACTTTAAATAGCAATAACGGTTGTTTATGCCATTACAATTCCATTGTAATATGAACGTATCCATTTTTAGTTTATAAAAAAGTAAGAAAACTAAATAGATAAAAATAAGGGATACTTAACTAATGTTGTATAGATAAAATGACGGCACAAAATAAATAACGATTAAATGACAAGACACATAAATAGTAGTATGACTAGATAAGCAAAAATAAAATATCACAGTAGATTATCACTTTGAATTAAAACTAATCACAGATCCTCTTCAGGTGGTTTCCACGGTTTTCCCTTCGGACGCCCTTTCTTTCTTTTTCTTGCACTTTTTCTGCTTGCTAGGGAGGATTGAGAGTCACTAGAGAAACCAATCTCATCAACTGCTCTCTTCCTGGCATCTGATGATAGTGCTTCTGACAGCGAGTTCTCTGAGCGACTACATGGCGGTAAAAATGAAGGAACTGCAGCATAGCAGGAGATTGATGTGCATTACTTGGGCTTGTTGACATCAATGGTTTAAGGGCTTCAACCATTAATGGAATTAGCTCTTTGACCAATGACTTAATATAAATTGCTGGTATCCTTTCAGTAGGTGTTGGTATTATCACTTTTTTTCTTGCTTCGGCGTAAGTAATTTTTTCTTTGACCTTTATCTCTTGTATTGCAGCCTCGACTTTAAATTTAGGACATGTGTTGGACCTCGCTGAATGAGGACCGTTACGGTCTATGCATGTAACTGGATCTTCACAACTAGTACCTTCATGTAGCTTCTTTTCGCAAACACATACTTGTGTTAAAACACAATTTAAAGAAGAGTGGCCAAATCTTTGGCATTTAAAGCATCTAAGGGGAGGTGGTATATATAAACGTACGTTTAGAGAGGAAAAGGCCACTTTAATTGTTTTAGGCAGCGTTGACATACTGAAGGTGAGGACCTGCACCGGACTCTAGTAGTTTTCCATCCCTCCTGGATTTCAATCGGCGGACTTCAATTACTCCCTGAATACGAAGTTCTTCACATATCTCATTAGTTGAGCAGTTTAGTAGGTCTTGACAGTAGATGACACCTTTCGAAATGTTTAAAGTTTTATGTGCAAATACTTCAACGTCGTAATTTAAGAACTTAGTTGTTCGTAACATACATTTTGCTTGACTGATAGATGTAGTCTCTATTAAAAGGTCATCTTTTATCTTCCTCGCCATCTTAACTGTTCCAAATTGACCAAATAAACTTCTATTAATCGCAAAGGGGCTAATCTTATCAAAATTGTCAGAGTATTCGTTTCCTTTCCTTTTAATGACCAAGAAGCGGGATACCTTTTCTTAGCTCGCTTTGATTGCAGGTTTTTCAGTCGGTCCAGCACCAACGTCCATGTGTTGAGGCGTGGACACCTCTATAAGGGAGGGTTGACTTAAAAAACTCATACAAGTCTCTCGAGTAGGGAACATCTATACGTCCACAATGGCAGTGGTCCCTTACCATAGTAAGGCTTAACTCATTGTAACTAGATTCAGCAAGGTATCTAGAAAGCTTCGTTAACGACTAACTCCGCATAGTCATGCATCTCTTGGCACGGGTCGCGTTACACCGTAGGTTTCGGATTTGATAATGAAGTTTACTCTGCAAACAGTTAACAGTAAAACAAGACAGAGGAAGACAACAGACATGGTAACAACGAAGACTAACGACCTAAGATCTCTTGGCTTCACCACTGCTGGCAACAGTGGCTACTGAGCCCTCCCACCACGTCAAGGTGGATCTCAGCCTCGAGGGGGATTATTATTATTATTTATTGTTATCACACATACAGTGGTATTAGAATATAATGGGGGATTAAATCCAACTATTATATTTTACAGAGTATTGTTTATAATAATACTAACAAATATATATATATATATATATATATATATATATATATATGAATATTAATACTAAGAATTTAGATTAGCTAAAAATTTTCTTACAATATGGCATGTTTCTAAAATGACAGTACGTTGTAATATAGAAAATAAACTAGAATTTAGTGCTAATTTAGACAAATGGGTTTTGAATTTGTTAGATACTACACCAGTGGCAGACAGTACAATTGGAATCAAAGAAATGTTTGTAATATTCCATACACTCATCATTTCTATCGCCAATGTCTCATATTTATGAAGTTTTTCAGTTTCAGTAGAAATAATATTTTTACTTAAGGGTATGGCGACATCAATAATGAATGCATGATTATCTGATTTATTTATAAGAATAAGATCAGGTCTATTATGTCTAACCTCTCGATTAGTAAGAACGATTCTGTCCCAATATAATATATAACTTTTGTTTTCTAATACTGATTCGGGAGTGTAAACATAATAAGGCCTAACATTATCAAGTAAATTGTACTTAATTGCCAGTTGTTGGTGTAAAATCTTACAAATTTGGTTGTGTCTGTGGAGATAATCAGTAGGAGCCAAGAAGGAACACCCAGCTATTATATGTTCAATGGTTTCAAAAGGTACATTGCATTTTCTACATTATTATTATTATTATTATTATTATTATTATTATTATTAATAATAATAATAAATATTAACTACGTCAGTGGAAAATATTAAATGTACGGAAGATGTAATCAAATAGTAAATGTTTGTTTTACGCGGATTTAACATTCTATTTCAGTATCTTTGTATTTATGCTTAATTCTATACTATGTCAAATAAAACGGAAACGTTTAAAGTCAATAATTCCCTATTTGCACGTGTGGCGTTTTATAAAGTTTAAAGGCGTAAATCATACATTGAATGCGTAGTACGATTTGTCAATAAAATGTCTATAGCGAACAAATAGGTTTTTATTTTGTCAGCTCCACGTGGATAAAATATAGATAAAATCACATTTTCTATAAATTACTCTTTTTACAAATGTAAACATGTTTACTTAAATTTCAATAGTATTACAATTGGCATGAACTTTAATACTTTCAGTTTGTAATGTTTGGTAATGTTGAATGAAGGATTTCTACTCAATATGTAAACAGTAAATGCAAATTCGTACAAAAATTATTTTAATTGAAAAGTTAATAAAATTTATAGATTCTTCACCACACACCTGTTCCTTCTTTTTTATCGAGTTCGTTGCATACAGTATTTAAAATAGGAAGACGGTAAACAAAGGAACATAGGATGAGAATAGGATGAGGATGGTGCCGATGTATGACGGCATCTATTTTAGATAAGAAAAACAAAACTGCTGTAACCTAACATAATTAGATTAGATAAACAAAATTACAATAACCTAACAAAAGAAGATTAGATAATCAAAACTACTGTAACCTAAGAGAAAAAAAAATGCACGAGCTGGGAATCGAACCCGCACCCAAACCGTGGAAGACGACTCCTACCGCTACACCACCAGCGATCTAGCAGTTTGATATTGAAAGTAATATTTAAGCCATCCTCATCCTATGTTCCTTTGTTTACCGCCTCATTTTAAAACAAAGACCTCATAAATATGTCACGCATAATAAACATAAGGGAAAAATGACGGTCTATATCCCACTAGAGACGATCGATAGCAATATGGATTTTACAAATTACTAATATTGACTTAAAGAAATGTTCAGTATGTAATTCAATTTTGTGTGAATAGTGCTATTCTCTATGGTGAGTTAGAGGTAAGCATACCTAACTTGCATTATTATTGTACAAATAGAGTAATCATTTTCTTGCATTGCTATTGACACCTACATTTAGTGTCATTATGTCTAATTAATTTGTATGCGTGAGTACGACAATAATTGCTTTTCTTAACGATAGGATGTTTGATTACATCATGTTAAAGGTACCTTACAGTAAGTGTTATGTTAATGTGTGCGAATGTTAGATGTGACAGTTTTGTATCTATGATTGCTTGATGCGCGCGATGTGATGTTGCGTGGTAATTCATGTGCGTTCGTACGGACAGTTTAAATATTGCCGGTCCCGTAACCATTAGGGATGATTAGAACCAGACCGACGTTAGAAGGCCTCCTGTATCTCGTGGGTGTTACGTTCAAGCACGGAGTCATCCCCTGCCATGTAGCGTGTGGCCTTGGTCTGTCGTTGGACGACCTCTGTATTGCATGGTGGATACGTATTTGGTCTGGATACCTAATCTTATGTGCTTTCTGGGCGTCTCGACCAACGTTACAAGGCCTTCTTTATCTCATTGGGGTTACGTTGAGGCACAGGGTCAGTATCCATATCATACAGCATATGACCTCTGTCCGTCGTTGGGAGACCCTTGCAGACCCTTATTTTTGAAGAGGGTGGTTTATGCACAGTCCCTCCAGTGCATAAACCACCCTGGCACGTGGTTGGTCTCTATAGGAGAGCCTGGCACACCCATCATATTTTGCACAAGGATTATGTAATCTGGGCCTTCCCCACCATTGGAAGACCTCCATTAATTCTTCTTCTTATGAGGGTGGTTTAATCATTGGGGGTTCCGTAATTAGGAGTAGAGGAACCTGGCGTAATAGGATTCTCAGATTCGTACACAATGTTTTACCTACAGGGAAAAACAGCTATTGCGTACAATAGTTCTTATAAATGGTAATACAAAGTTACTTAAGAAAAACAAGGGACTAAAACGAATATGAGAGTCACGTCATTTTAAACGATGGAAACAGCTAGTAAACAAGCAGTTTTAAAAAAAACTATGGTTGGCAGCTGTCAGAAGAGTTTTAGCGTTGAATGGAGAACTTTAAGCATAATTCTACTGTAATAGTTCAGTCCAATAAAAACAATAAAAATAAAATTCGAGGTGTTTAATGGTTATCTGGCCCCGGGAGTATCATGTACCCGTTCACCAGCCCACCTCTACACAAATATAAATATAAACAACAAACAATAACGCTAATTCACACAAATACCAGAGTGAGACGGCCCTGTACTGTCTTTTATTTTAACAGATTTAAGCTTAATGAATCCGCGTACCAATTAGATACCTTTGCAAGGCAATGTTTGGTATTTAATATGTTATCTAGGCTGGTAAATGATTTGTTGCGAGCTTTCGTTTATATAAAAAAACCTACTTGTACTTGAATATCTATTCCGTTAATTGATCACAGACACAAATCGTTAACCTACGCGGTTTAACTTCAAAAAGGGTGACTGTTATTTATAGATTAATATTTGAAAAACACATTACAACTAACACTCGAAAGAAAAGACGAATTAGTGTTAGCTAATTCAAAAAAATGTACACGCACGAAATATTTTAAAGGCAAACTGTTTACTATGGGAGTTTCTAATTAACCATCGATCTGGCTCGATTGACACTCTAACTGTAACTAACTTTCCCCCGATTTCAAACCTAACCATCTTTACTCCCGCAATCAACCTCCATTTTTCAAAGGTAATATAAAAACAAGAAACATTAATTTACGTTGAAACAGTTTCATATTAATTATTGTACGACATCTTAATTTTAAAACATGTATTCGTCCGCAATCACCCCCTACACGTAGCTCTCGAGTTTACAAGTAACGAACAAAGATATCTTTTGATCGCGGTCTGTACCGACACAATTACTTATTAAGCTAGTGACATTTTTACATTAAGAATCGGCGCATAACAAATTCCAATGATTCGTTACGCCTCCTCAGTAAAACATTCTTTTAAGCGTACACCTGCGAGTCAAACCTCAAAACACATGTTTTTCAACCCTCAGCCAATTATTAGTTCCAACAATCCCACATTCCTTACATAAAATATATAAATAAAATATTTTGAAAACATTAGCAAATTACGACCTATTACCAACATATTAAAAAAAATCCATTAATTATATTTTCTATCGCAGTAACAATAGCGATTTGACAAACGTTTATTACAATAGTAAAATTTTCGCGGTCCGCTACCTACAACTCCAACAGAACAAAATCTATGAAAGACATTTATTTCGACTTATAAAACAACAAGGGAATGGCGAAAAATTCCAGAAATTCGTGGTACGGTTAAGACCTCAAGCCGAAAAGTGCCAGTACAAAGATCCAGATGAATAAGTAATCTACCAAATTACGGAAAAGTGCTCATCAGTGGAATTAAGAAAAACAATACTGGCAACAGGCGCCTCAGTAACTTTAACCGCCATAATCAAAGAGACAAATTTTTTGGAAATGATCGAAAGACAACTTTTCGAATTTAATCAACCATCTACAAATTTTCCATCAATGGTTAGTGCCGTTTACTCGAAAAAACCAGAATTCAGGAATAAATCAGAAAAAAAGTGTACAAAAAGGGGGTTGGAAACCAATAAAAATCACAACTGTCTGGCTAAGGATGTAATATGTAGAAAATGTAATTTCAATGGACACTATATGCGATGTTGTTTATCCGAACGAAGATTTCAATCAACAAAGAACCCCACTACTTCTAATAAGCGCTTCAAGATCAGATTTACAATCGAAATGGACTGTATCTCTGAACCGGAGGACCACGAGTACGTTTTCTACATTGACTCTGGTACTAAATCTAATATTATATCCGAATCAACCTAGCAATACCTAAAAACATCTGGAATCACTGTAAAAAAAAACAAATTAAAAACCCGAATAAAATATTGTTTGGCTATAGATCAAAGTAACCACTAAATATTTTGGGATCGTTTAAAGCCATTGCCGAAATCGCTCATAAAACGAATCAGCACTATTTTACGTAATAAAAAACGGTAAGAAAAATCTATTGGGAAAAGAGACTGCAACTTTATTAGCTGTTCTCAGAATTGGGTTAAATACAAATAGTATGGCCACAAAACCATTTCCAAAATTCAAAGATGTACTTGTAAATATCTTCATTGATAAAACCATAACCCCTACCTACAGCATTACAGGAGAGTACCCATTTCACCGGAAAAACAATAAATAATAAACTGAAAGAACTAAAAGACTTAGATATAATCGCCCTGTGAAGGCATTGTTAATTTCATTGACGATATACTCATTTACGGAAATAATGAAGCCGAACACGATGGACGGGTAAAATTCACACTTAATCTACTGCAGGAAAATAACGTACTCCTTAATAGAGGAAAATGTTTATTGAAAACTTCTAAGGTCAGTTTTCTTGGACTCGAATGATCCCTCAATGGAGTAAGGGCTCTAGAAAGTTATATAAACATAGTAAAATCGGTTAGAACACCTAGAAAGTCTTTGGGGTTGGTCAACTATATCGGTAAATGGATACCAAATCTAGCTACATTACCAGATCCCTTATGGAAAACTTTAAGGCTAATTCTGGGCAAACATCCCAATATTGAGATACACTGGGCCAACGAACAAACGTGTGATGCTAGCCCAACTGGCCTAGAAGCTTTCCTAATTCAGTTTTTTAGCAATCGTCCTAAACTAATTGCATATGGCAATAAAATCCTCACCGATTGCGAGAAACACTATTGTCGGACAGAAAAGGAAGTTTTATCCTTGGTATGGGCACTAGAGCACTTTGCTGTATACTTATACGGCAAAGATGAATTTGAATTAATAACAGATCATAAACCTTTAGAAGTGATTTTTGGAAAGAGACCTCGTCCGTGTGCACGTATTGAACGTTGGGTTCTACGCCTACAGTAATTCAAGTTGTAGATAGCGTAGCGCGAAAATTTTATTATTGTAATAAACGTTTGTCGAATCGCCATTGTTACCACGATAGAAAAGATGATTAGTGGATTTTTAATATCTTGATAATACGTCGTAATTTGGTAATGTTTTCAAAATATTTTTATTTATACATTTTTATCTAAGGAATGTAGGATTGTATGTAAACACATGTTAGGGGGTGAGTGGCAGGTGCACGCTTAAAAATGCTTTACCGAAGGGGCGTAACGAATCATTGTAATTCTTATACGCGCTCTTAATGTAAAAATGTCATTGCCCTAATGATTGATTACGGCTGGGCAGACTGCGATCAAACGATATCTTTGTTTGTTACTGAGAAACTCGAGAGACGTAAATATATGATTGTTACAGATGAATGCATATTTTTAAAATTAAGATGTCATGCAATAATTAATAAGAAACTGTTCCAACGTAAATTAATGTTGCTTGTTTTTTATTACTTTTGAAAGACGGGGGTTGATTTTTGGGGAGTAGAGATAGTTCGTTTGAAATCGGTGGAAAGGCAGTTAGAGTTAGAGAGTTAACAGAGCCAGACCGATTTTGTGTCAATTAAATACCTTCACTGGAAGCAGTTTGTCTTTAAAAATATTTCTTGCTTGTACATTTTTCTTTTGAAGTCGTCATCACCAAGTTGTCTTTTCTTTCGGGTTTAAACCGCGTATGTTAACGATTTGTCTGTGATCAATTAAGGGAATATTTATTCTAGTGTATGTATTTTTATATAAATGCAAGCTCGCAGCAAATCATTATCACCAGGCAAGATAACATATTAAATAACAAACATTGTCTTGCAAAGGCATCTTATTCGTACGCGGACCATTAAGCTGAAATCTGCTAAAATAAAAAGACAGTACAGGGCCCTCTCCTCTGGTATTTGTGCGAATTAGGATTGTTGGTTGTTGGTTATATTTATAATTGTGTAGAGGTGGCTCGTGAATGGGTATAAGATGTCGCTGGTTATTAATTGTAAAAGGCAATTGCCAGCTAGTACACACTCCCAAGCCAGACCATTAAACACCTTATTTCTATTGTTTTTATTTGTTGTATAGGTGAGTGTTTATCCGGGGAAGGGAACACGGTATTTTCTAACGCACTCAAACTTGTATATAGGTCACGATGTTAGCGATCTATTTATAACTTACCCTTGTAAGGTTTTGTTTTAATAAGTGTTTTTGTCAGTTTGTTGAAGTAGAATTATTTGCCTGCGAGCTGATTTCTCTTTGTACGTGCTTTATTACAATGTGACTTATCTATTTTGTGCTAAATAATGGGTACTTGTAAATTCCTTGTCTGTTTTCTTTTGTCCTCGCCTTTACCTTATTACCTGTGCAATTTTACTGTTATTGTATTTTACATGTATCGTAATTTACTTTATTCTTTTATGTGCTTATTTACTTAAAGACCGGTATGATTGGTTTTAAAAGGGCCACATGTTTGGTGTTACGATTTCTATAATGATTTTCTATTTTGATCATTTATGACCCAATTGTGCGTGTAACTATATGTTTTTTTTATTATTGTGTTTCTGTGTAACTAAACTGTTTTTTATTCATGTTCTCTTAATGTAATAATTTTGTGCGCACTGTAATCTGATTTAATGGTGTTTAGTTATATATTGAACCCTTTCATTGTTTTTTTTTTGGTGTTATTTGATTTATTAATGATTTGTGCAATTACTTATTTATTAATAAAGTGGGTTTTATTGGTGGTTCCTTCCCACGATAGCAGATTAACGGGCTGAACCATCAATGCGCCAAGTTCGTTGATTTTAATTTGAGTAGTTTCATTTTTTTTAGCTGCCCCTCATGATGCAACACGTAACTCATCCAGCCTATCTCATTTAGATAGCACACCGTACCTAACACTAGACGGCCACTTCGTTTGATCAGATTTGAGGTCTGCGAGTAATTAAATATTAGCCTTGTAAATAAATTCTAATGTTTTAGTTATTGCCCGGAAAGTCAAAGTAAGGCAGGCAATTAATTTGAGTAATAGTAACATTATAGTCAGTCAAGTCAAGCTAAATCACTTAGCGATTGCTTTGTTCTTGAATTTGCATTATTGCAAATAAGTTCAAGTTACGCTTTTCAAGATAGGGTACCTGGGAGACGCTACAAGGTATAAAATAGTCTATGGTTCAGGAAAAAATAATATCACTGATCCCTTATCTTGACTAAGGCAAGCCGGTACAGGAATACCGTTTGAAAAATATAATCAGGTTAATCAAATCATTGAGTACTCCTCGCCAATCGCTGTATCGATCAAGAGAATTCAACAATCATCGAAGTCAGACAAAGAGATCTTCAGGACTTGAAACTGATATCTGGCATGACCCAATAATAAAATGCCAAGTGTTTCTGCAAGAATTTTGTGTAAGTGATGGTGTTCTATTAACCCTAGTTCACTCGCGCGCTCTCTGTATACGTTAACACTCGCGCCACGGTCTTTTCGACCGACTGCCGAATTTATCAGTTTCAATCAAAATAAGATGATTTTAATAAGTGGTATGTTTATTATAGGCAATATAACAATATGTAATGAAAACTTAATACTAATTTGCAGTCTCAAAAATGAACAAAACATTATTTTCTAAATAATTACAAATTGAAAGTTTATTCACTGATAACTTCTTCTTTGCAGCCCACACAGGTAAGAACTGTACGTTCCTTACAAATATATTTCGAACACATATGGCACTGGGCTTTAGTTTTTCTATTTTTGGCTGAGGTGCAGTAGTTACAACGTCCGATAGCAGTGTTTTGTCTCAAAACTGTCGGTTCAATGTTCAAAATTTTTCGTATGTCAATTTTTAATTGTTTTGGTATGTTTTCCTGAAGCAATCTTCGTTGCATGTAATCATTGCATAGTTCTTTGCTCAAAGATTTTAGATAATTTCTTCGTTCGATATTAGATTTCGTGTTATCTCTGTATATAATCAGAATATTTATTGCCGCTATATTTAGTACTGAAAAAAATACCGTTAAGGGCCATCTTGCAGATTTCCGGGACACAGAATAGGTTCCTTTCATTTGGTCGACAAGATTTTTTTTACATCGCCTGTATCTTCGTCTATCTCACCAACTTGATGCATTGTCGATATCATTAACACATTTTTATTCACCTTTGGGATGTACGATAACAACGTTACATTCGTTTTGTATGCAAATAAAGTTGAATACACTTCTCTGCCTTGGGAATTTCGAAATTCTAATGGAAGTTCACGCTTATTTTTTTTTATCGTTCCCACCACCGCCAATTTATCTTTCACCAAAGCGGCGGCAAGTGGTATTGAGGTGAATCAGTTGTCCATGGTAATATTACGTCCCGATTTCAAAATAGGTTTTACCATACGCTTGACAACACTTGTGGCGCTATTGTCAACTTGATACGGACCGTTTGGTTGTTTTCCTGCTTAAATTTCCATATTTAGCGTATAATAAGTCTGCGAATCAACAAGCGAAAATATCTTGATACCATAACGGACTGGCTTACTTTTTATGTATTGCCGAAAGCCACATCTCCCCCAAAACGATTCTAACATTTCATCTAACGTTGCATTTACCCCAATGACGTAATTTTGTTGACAACGGTGAACAAATCCATCAAAAAATTGCCTTATAGGTGCAAGTTTGTCCGTGCTTTTTCTCTCAACTCTGTCATGGATGTTGTCAAATCTCAAACATAGTAGAAGGAACGAGAACCGACTTTTTGACATAACAGATCGAAAAAATTCAACACCTGTACCATCGGTTTCCCACAGGTCTGTAATGTTTATGTGTTGTAAGCGCAACACACCTGCCATATACAAGAGACCAAATAGAGCTCTTATTTCTATTACATCGGTATCCTTAGCATCCCGTTCTCGTGAATATTTGTAGCGAACAGATCGAATAAAAATGTTAGTGTTGGACACGATTTCTTGGAGAGTTTCTTCGGGAACAAATAATTGCCAAGAAGAAACTACAGTTGTTGTTGATTTAGCTTGATTGGTCGGGCCCTCATGAAAACTGTAAACATTTTTTGCTTTTTTTCTTCCCAAAATTACTGGTGGAACTCATCTCTAGATTGTTTTGTCTTTACCAACATAAGGATTCATTCTGTGTGTCAAGGGAATATCACAAGCTGAAGTGTCACTTTCCTCAATTTCATCATCAGTAAAACTACGTTCTTCAGCCTCAACGACATCAGAGTCCTCTTCAGCTCTACTTACATAATCGTCATCAGATTGCTCAGTAGTAGTACTGTGGTTACTTTCGGACACATTGTCTTGTTCACTATCTTCAGCCTCTCCACCAATTAATTCTTCTTCACGGTTAATCTCATCATGCAATGCTTGCAAGCGAGCTTGCTGTTTCTCGTTGTAAGCCATTCTAAAAACACAATAAAAATAACTTCACAAAACTACATGGATGTTAAAGAATAAACATACAGGAGAAGTATTGCTAATGATCACGTTTACGCTGGAATCAACAGAATTTTTTACTAACGTTAACACTCGCGTCTACGGTCGAATCGGCCGAAAGGTAAAATTTGCAACTAAACGCAAAGCCAGAATGCATACGACTGCGTGATACTAAGCATTTAACCGTTTTAAGAATTGTCATGAAAGGGTGGGGTGCAGTCATGCGCGATTCGACAATTATAAGGAATCATGTAAACGGTCGGTCTAAAAGACCATAGCGCGAGTAATCTAGGATTAAGAGGCACAAAAATAGCGGTTCCAAAATGTCTAAGACAAAGAGTTCTAGATGTGGCTCACGAAGGGCACCCTGGAATAGTAACAATGAAATCCACTTTGGTTTTAACACCTAAGTCCCCGTACCCTATGAAAAGAAGAGAATTACCAAGTACCCATGGATTGATGTGGTAGTCGATTTTATAGGACCATTCCCTACAGGACACTACCTTTTCGTTATTATTGACTATTTTAGTTGATATAAAAAAATTAAAATTATGAAAACTGCAACACTCACCAACACAATTGCCATTCTTAAAGAAATATTTTCAAAGCTTGGATTTCCTGCTTCGATAACATCTGAAAACAATTTATTAGCCAAGTAATGAAACCTTTCTACAACGAGAACGGTATTACACTATACAACACAATTCCATATTGGCCTCAAATGAACGTGGAAGTCAAACGTCAAAACAGAAGTGTCTTGAAAAGGCTAAAAATCAGACAAGCTTTAAAAAAGGTTGGGAACAGGAACTTATAAACTACCAGATGATGTATAATGGAACTCCACAAATAACGACTGGCTAAACCCCATGCGAATGTCAAAATACATGATGAATTCCACGATAACGACCAAATAAAAAAAGAAAAAGGGAAAAAGTATGTATACTTAAAAAGAAAGGCAAGTCAAAGTATTGACTTGGGAATAGGTTACCAGATTTATCAAAAAGATTTAATAAAATCTAATAAAATAACTCCGGATTTCGATTCAACCTCACACACTATTATTGACAACAACGGCGGGGAGATCATGATTTCGGATGGGAATTCTGGAAAACAATATGGACGAAATATCATTCACTTCTTAATACGCTTTTGTTGTTCCAAAATTTTTTATTTGTCAAACAAATAGTTTCTTAGAATAACAATTATACTTGCCATAAAATTATCGCCAAGCATCATAAATTTATGGAATTAAATTTTCTGCAATATTTCAAAAAAGGGAAAGAAAACGGGGGGGGGGGGTCTCTTATTACCAGCATCTTATGCAGATAACATTTATATTTATTCCATTATTATAATTACAAAATTACAGTTTGTGGCTAGTGCCTTAAGTATATATACATATATATATATATATATATACAGTGTGACCCATTTCAAATGGAAACCTCTCTGTAAAAAATGTATTTATAATCCTATGTTAACGCTTTTTTTTTTAAATGATAAACCATCGAAAACTCCACTTTATGACAAAAATTTAGAGATAAATTTCAATTTTCAAGGCTTTCTATGATTTATTTTCAATGTCGAAAATGGACAAATTTGATTAGCGATTTTTTTATTGAAATTTTAACTACACCACTGGATTCAGTAACCTCTCATATGGGTAAATCCCAAGTTCCATGAAAAAAAATTCTAAAATGACAGAGCTATGACAAAATTAATGTAGGCAGTTGTGCGACACATTTTGAATGGAAACACCCCTGTAAAAAATGTGTCTATTATCTGATTTTGACGGGACTTTTTTTACTAGATACACCATCAAAGACTCCACTTTGTGACAAAAATTTAGAGATAAATTTCAATTTTCAAGGCTTTCTATGATTTATTTTCAATGTCGAAAATGGACAAATTTGATTAGCGATTTTTTTATTGAAATTTTAACTACACCACTGGATTCAGTAACCTCTCGTATGAGTAAATCCCAAGTTTCATGAAAAAATATTAAAAAATTACAGATTTGTGACAAAATTAATGAAGGCTCATAGTAACTTTTGCTTGATTTTTTCTAAAAATTGAAGTACCCCATAAAAAATAAACAAAAGAAAGATAAATTAAGTGAATAGTTCTAATAATTTGACGTTTTACTATAAAATTTGTTTTCCATGGCCCTCTATTATTATCTGCGATTACTCAATAGAAATGTAAATCAAGTAAAAGTTGCTATGAGCCTACATTAATTTTGTCACAAATCTGTCATTTTTCAATATTTTTTCATGAAATTTGGGATTTACCCATATGAGAGGTTACTGAATCCAGTGGTGTAGTTAAAATTTCAATTAAAAAATCGCTAATCGAATTTGTCCATTTTCGACATTGAAAATAAATCATAGAAAGCCTTGAAAATTGAAATTTATCTCTAAATTTTTGTCATAAAGTGGAGTTTTCGAAGGTTTATCATTTAAAAAAAAAGCGTTAACATAGGATTATAAATACATTTTTTACAGAGAGGTTTCCATTTGAAATGGGTCACACTGTATATATATATATATATATATATATATATATATATATATATATATATATACAGCTACAGTGAAAAATATTAAGTCTCGCAGTCATGCATTCCAGGCTATACAAACAACAACCTCTTAAAGAAACGATATGGCAGTAATATCCGAAATGTATATTAGGAATACGTTGTACAATATGTGTGCGAAAAGTAAGTACATGCTAATTGTACGAGGATCACTCTCTGTATTTTGAGATGTAAGAGAACAAAGCGGATTTCAAAACAAGTGTTCGAAGTAATCTCCATTAACCTCAATGCACTCAATTAATTTATCTATCCACTCATCAAAAACAGCTTCCTATTCTTTTTTTCTTTAATTTAAAGAATAACCAAAAGCCGCATTTGATTAAAGCAGATGAATAAGTAGATGTCCAATGATTTTAACTTTCTTTTTTTCCAAAAAATCTGCTGTTACACGAGCAGTGTCTGACGAACCGGTATCGCCGTGTGAAAATAAAACTTTCACTCTAAGAACCCCAAGATAAGCGATTATCTGAGTCTGTTGTGTTCAGTCGGGAGTTGGAACATCGTAAAATGGTGTGTTTCATCTGCAATTATGGTTTTAAAGACAAAACAAGTGCGTATTAATTTTTACGTGTTCTGTTTTTTTGGAACTCAGTTAACTGATAAGACACATAACGGCAAAGCATTTTTTCCTTTTTGAAATCCTCATCCAAAATCTTGAAACTGCTGTAGAACGATTGCTAATTATTCTTTCATGTTGTATGTGCGGTGTGGATGATCTTCACTCGCCATTCATTGTACATGATTTACATTTACTTAAGTTTTCAGCAGATTCATGCTTTCCTTTGTGCAATACATCGCTAAGGGTATTTCACGAACGTTTGGATTCGGCAAACCAACGAAGTACGGTAGTTTTTTATGGTCTCTTCTGAAAAATCCAAATAACTTACACTTCAAATCGCACATTAAGGCTCGATAATGTTTCCAACTGAACTGCATGGTAGCCAAAAATTAATTACGTCAGTTTTTGACAAATAAAAAGTTGCTCCCACAGTTAGTGTAGGAAATACAGGCAATTCGTAGCAATATGAAACTATAAGGAGTGTGCAGAAACCTTGACGCTAAAGGATTTACTGTTATCCCATGCCGGTTCTACTACAGGATTTATACAACTAAATTGGTATCAAAACGACGCTCCCAAATCTCAAAATCTCCAAAACATCCAAAACTTTATAGTTTTTAGCGATAGCCTTACGCAACTCGTCTGCTACAAACGCTCTTAACTCATCGTTTGCAGGTATTTGTTTTTTAAATTCGCATTCACGCATTTGCACTAGATTATACCCACGCCTACGTAGAAATTTGGATCGCGCCGCCGGGTTTTCGCTTCGGGTAAGCATGGAAGTATTTGCACCAAGCTTAGGATCAATATTAGTCTGGTTGGGGAAACATCCTTCGCAACCTTGCCAATAACACCCCTGAACCGGCATTTGATTCACGCAATAACCGTCGACCTTAACACCTTGAGGTGCTCCAAACTTACGAGCTCTCCCTGCGTCCTGTATGGTCGCTTGTTGCGAATGTTCCACCCAGCGTAACCACTGTATAGCGACTTTTGGTTGGTTGTCGGCACGTCTATAGCCGCCTTTTAGAATGAGCCCTATTGTGTTTTCTTTGAGGAAAAGCCTACGAATCACTTTATTGCAGGCACTAGCAATTGTAGTAGCCTCCTCGAACGGGTCGACTTTGTTTTGGATTGTGAAGATGGACCAGAAACTAATACAACCATTAACGATAATCTTAACATCCATCAAGCAATATTTCTCAATCTCTTCACTCATCTTAAAAACATGATTACTTTGAGTCGCGTGCCAATCTAAAAGTTTTTGCCGATCATTCTCCGACATCTGATCTGCACAATAATATTCAAGCGGTGGTAAAGGATCCTCGTAATTCTGATTCTCGGATGTGTTGAAGAGATATGGGAAATAGCCTTTGGATTCGGGGAGATCGACAGTTTTCGGAAATGCCGAGAGTGGTGATGGAATGAAGTTAAGGGAGTCAATATACCTGATATCGCCGCATTGAATGGAGATTAATTTTACACCATTGGTGATGACTTTTGGTTTCCACCGGTTATTATTAGCCAGCATACATCAAAGCACAAAACATCCATCGTACCCCTTATGATTTTTAAGACATTCCTGCCCATAAAAATCTCTCTTGCAATCATTGCACACAATTTTAGGATTTTCAATAGAACATGGCGGTTTTTGATGACAAGCAGGACACTGATACATACATTTCGCATGCCGTTTCTTGTTATTACAGCGTTTTCTACACTGTTCGCAGTAATAACCGCTGATGTGCAACTAATAATAACATTATAGTGCTCGTCTTCTAATGTTAAATTTAAAACTACTCTACCCTGTTCCCTAGGACCCTCAAAGTAAACCGAATTACCTACTCGTGAATTGTAAACCACGATAGTGTATGAAGCTAAATGATTTTGAAATGCTTGACTATGTTCGTAGCTACCACCCTGGCTAAGATCTACCCCGCTGTTTTGGCAAAGTTTCACGGCTCGCTCTTGAAGTAAGGGCCAGCTTATTTCCATACAATGACGCATTGCATCGTTACTTCTAAATGCTATTGCTAGGACTAGGGTACGAACTAAACAATTGTTTTCATTGATTGCTGGCGGCACAACAGTAATACATTTGGTTTTTGCTTTACAAAAGTCTTCAAATTTTAAACCCGTCAAGTTTTTGCGTCCATAGCCAACAGGTACCGTCACTCTATCCACGTTTAAAACTAACAAGTCACTCGAAAAAAAGCTAGCATTGCTTTGCATTACCTTTTCTAGTAGTGACATTATCACTCTTACCAACAACTAGTCCACTCTTCTAAATGACAGGCCGATTGACTTGTCAGGGTAATTTGGATTCCTTAACGTGATCCCAACACGATCTGATGGAACTGCATCCTTGACAATATATGAACACAACTCTTCGAATGCACTTTGTAAAAAATATGTATTAGATAAATAACATTGTTAGGAAATGGTATATTTTACCTATAACCACGTTAAGGGATTATCCTTGCACGTTTCGTCATTAAAACTAAATCTCAACGTTTTACACGTAGTATTGAATTTTTTTATAAATTTACTGTTTGATTCCCGTATTATATTTATATGATTCATTTGGGTGGAGGATCGTCCAGTCTCTTGTTGCTGAGAACCTGAGCCCGATTGGCCTTGCTGCTGCTGTAATGTACTCATTCAGTAAGCGAAACAATAAAAAATTAGAAAAGACATACTGCTATCAAATCCTCCGCTGCGGAAGTCTCCATCATCTCATCATCGTCAAACATCTCCTCCATATTTACTTGAGCAGGGCTTTAAAACATTTTAAATATTAAAATAAAAAACAGGCATATACTTACATTCCACCAACCCGTTGCGCAGCCTCCGTAAAATCATTATAAACCTCAATCGAATCGTCATTTTCACACAATATCTCATAAGTAACAATATTGTAGGCGTTTTTTAGCCCCTCGTCGGTTAATGCACCAGCACTGAATAATCTCAAAATCTGATTAACGTTTAAAGACTCCATAACGATAAAAATGTAATATTCTTCGGAACAGAACTAAATTAACTAAACCAAGCGCACGCTTTTATAGTATTTTCCAGGGTCAAAGGTCAAATTAAGTCATTAAAATTCATAAGGCTAACTTCAAGGCCAACTTCAAGACTAATTGAAGGTGACTTTTTCTCGGTGCAAAATAAGATTGTTGTAAATTTCGTATATAGGATTACGTACAAAATGGGAATTGATAGAAATGTAATAATTTTAAACCGTAATGTAATTTGCGGTAGAGCAAACGCCAAATACGAAGACACCTGCGCGGAAACCGAATATAGAAATGGAATAATGATATGAGTGAGAAGTAGATATTATGTTCCGTCCACAAAATGTAGTGTTGTTTATTGTTTTCTAACCTCATTTTTCGTGCACGTTTTTATCAATTGTAAACAGTTTTTTTCAAAACTCCTTCCGTTTCAGCACCTTTTATTTACAAGTAAGTTGTATTTGTAATCCACAGTAATATGTATTAATATAATATATTGATTTAGTTCGTTGTTTATAATGGGTGAAGCGAGTACATCGTCTGATAGTACATCAAACATTCCAGCAAAGAAGCGGCGTGTCTTATCGCAAGATTCCCGTGAAATTAATTTCATAAAAATATGAATGAAGGTATGTCATCATTGTACGATTAACATGTCAGTTTTTTCACGATTACATTTCTTTACAGTTAACGTTCTTGATACCGTTGTGAAAGCAACTGGAGTATCTTAAAGTACCGTCGTTAGAATTATTATAGAAGGGAGTGCAATTCAACGTGGTGAAATAGAATTGTTCAAGAGTTCCAATAAAAGAATGAAAACCGCTCCAAGATCATCTGTCGATAATTGTGGGGAACAAGTCATTCGACGCATTGTACACAATTTTCATGTCACAGAGAAACGATGACCAACCGTCAATGCTATCTATAATACTATTAAAGATGACGAATCCATTGGTTTCTCTGGGAAGGAAACGTCTTTAAGAAAGTTATTAAATAAAATAGGTTTTAAATGGACGAAAACCGTTGACAATCGTAAATGTTTAATGGAACGATACGATATACGATCTTTACGTTGTGCTTACATACGATCAATAACAAAGTATCGAAGAGCAGGGCGACCCATTGTATATACAGATGAAACATATATACATGCATCGCATACAACGCCACATTCCTGGTTAGATTATTCCAACGAAGGTTTAAAATGTCCAATCGGTAAAGGTCAACGTCTTATAATAGTACATGCTGGTGGTGAAATGGGATTTATCAATAATGCCCTCTTAGTTTTTAAATCGGGATCAATAACAGGTGATTATCTCGACGATATTAACTTTATTAATTATAAACGATGGATTGAGCACCAGTTATTACCGAATTTGCTCGAAAAGTCGGTTATTGTTATGGATAATGCAAGTTATCACAACACGTTAGCAGTTAAACATCCAACTTTTAGCAGTAAAAAAATGGAAGTTATAACTTGGTTACAAGAACGAGGGATCGTGCATGATGAATCCCAAACAAAAGTGGAGCTGTATGATTTAATAAAATGTAATAAATTGAGCTACACGGAATATTCAATTGATGCTATATTTGCGAAACATGGTCACTCTGTATGTGTCGACTACCTCTATACCACCCGGAGCTAAATCCAATAGAAAAAATATGGTCCATTGTAAAAGCTTGGGTGGCATCGAGAAACACAACTTTTAAATTAGCCGATGTTGAAAAACTAGCTCATGAAAAGTGTTCGATGGATTTGGAGGGCCACTGGCAAGAAGTGTGCCGTCATATTTAAGAAATTGAAGAGGAATACATTAATAAAGAGCATATTATGGATGTCGTTTGTGAGGAATTCATTATACGTAGGAGTGGAGACTCGTCGGATGAATCTGATTTTATATCAGATTATGATAACGAAGAAATAAGTGTAGAGTAATTGTGCAATATTTTATTGTATTTATATTGTTAATTTCACATTGCACATGTGTTCATGTTTTTAGATATGTTTCTAATGCACTTTAACTTCTTAAGCACTTTTTAAACACTTAGTCTATGACCTACCAACATAACATCTTTTATAGTTCGCAGAGTTTTTATGCATTGTGCCAATTATTATACATGTTCTACACATTAGGATTATTGTACTTCATGTAATCAATATCTGTTATGTGTTTAATTGCTTAATTATATTGATTTATATGTGAAATTTCTTATTTATCTTTAACACACTAATATGTATCGTGTTGACCTTTTTAACATGCTACTGTCATACCTCAATGCTTTTATGAATACAACATCATTGTGCAAACCCCATAAGACCTGTTTTGTTGTATAAAAACCATCTGTTTATATTCGTATACTATATTTTCCTCATAACAAATTATATAACTTCAACTTTATTTGAACTTGCATACTATCTAATATTTGAATTCGATAAAACTTTACCCCCTCTATTACACCTATTTATAACCATCGCAGTATAAAACTGTTTAGACACGAATTATTTACCCTTAGAACTTTTTGAGTTTTTATTTTTAGTATTAGTGTTAATTTTATTTCTAAATAAAAAACTGTAAACATTAAAATTAGGGTGGTTTTCGATACAATAAGAGCATGTATTATAAGCAAATTCAATATTTTGTTTATAATCGAAGGTACTTGTATTAGGTTTTATATTACACAACGAGGCGTACAATAAAGGCCGTAAAGCGTTCTGTAGTTTGGGAATATTTTAAAAAAGGATCTTCAGATTCTGTGCTTTGTACAATTTGTAATAAAGCCTTTAAGTTTGCTGGTAACACTTCAAACCTTAGTGATCATTTGCGTCGTAAACACCCAGGATATCTTGATTTGGATCAAAACGTTACCGAACATGTATCTCATCGAGAGTCTTCTCCACAACCATCATCAACATCGATACCTGAAGTTCCACGAGAACGTTCACCACAGCCAGGAACGTCAAAACAATGAGCAGCAAAATATAGCCCTTCAAAAAACTTCAGCACCACCACGGCCACGAGCTCAAATGCGACTTTTTCTGACAAATAAGAGAACAGAATTACAGGACTCAATAGATAGTGCGTTAATAAAAATGATAGCTGTTGACTATCAACCCTTGTCATTAGTTGAAAACGAAGGGTTTTTAGAATTCGCTAAAAAATTACAGTCACTTTACAAGCCACCAAATAGAAAATTGCTCTCTACCGTAATGTTACCAAATATTTACAATGAAATTTCTACTAAAATAATGGAATTACTGACTAAAGTAGAGAACGTTACGATTACCACAGATATATGGTCTTCAGATACATACAAGTCTTTTTTAACTTTAACTAGTCATTTTATACATAACGACCAAATTTACAATCCCGTTTTAGCAAATACTGAAATAACTAAGGCTCATACCTGTGCAAATATTGCTTCTGTTCTCTTGAATGGAGTACTCTAGTGGAGTGTGTGCAAATTTTAAGACCTATAGAGAGAATGACGGTTGAATTATCCGGAGAAAAATATCCTACAATGCCCCTAATTCTGCCACTAATTAGAGGTCTACAATCTACAACATTCCATAAAAAGTAAAAAACCCACAACTTCATGTGGAGAAAACTTACAAACCTTTTCATTAGGTGTGATAAGTAGAAGACTAGGAATTTTAGAAACGAACGCTTTGTGCAGAAAATCTACATTTTTAGATCCGAGGTTTAAAAAAGCTGGATTTGGGATTAATAATAATGCTGATGAAACAAAAGCTTATTATCAATGAGCTATCTGATATTTTGCCATCAAAAGCTGCAGCGAAGTTGCAGTGACGTCAATTGAAGTTCAGGAATGTGTTGGTGAAGAAGATTCAGACATTTGGGCGCATTTTGACAAGAAAGTGGCTAACATGAGAGAAATTACAACACCTGGTATTACAGCCACATTAATGGTCAAACAGTTTTTAGAAATGCCCCTGGTTGGACGTCTAGAAAACCCTTTAAATTTTTGGAAAAAGCATAAACTTTTGTTAACGGAACTTTATAAATTACATTTGAAATATTCCGGTGTACCTGCTACGTCCGTACCTACTGAACGAGTATTTTCGAAGTCCGACCAAATTATTAATGATAGAATAAATCGTTTGTCGGGAAACAAATTAGATATGATTATTTTTTTAAACAGTAATTTGAATTTATTCAAATAATTTAAGTTGTTACATATTTTATTTAAGAAAAAATATTTTGTTTTTTTTTCTTTTTGTTAAGTTTCAATATTTTTCAATCCTATAATGTCGATTTAGACTATATTTATTTCTATTTTTTAAACTACGATCACAGCATAATAAAATTAAAGATTATTGCTTTTTTAATTTACGTATAAAATAGACAACAAACTCCTCTCTTTCACTATTCAGTAAATAGAAGTTAAACAGTGATGCAACGTAAGAAATTCAGACTCAAAAATTTTTTTTCAAAATTTTTGTGCGAGGTATCCAAATCGATGCGTTTTGGGCGACTTATCTTAATGAACCGCATCTGCTGCCGCTTATTTCAGCTTCGTATCTTTTATAATTTTCGAGTTATGGACGAAAATGTGAGATCGAAAAAATTGCAACTTTGGCAATCTTTTTGAAGCACTTCCCGTCTGAATTTTAACATTTTTAACGTGATTTTTTTTAAATTGTGTTCACGTCAACGAGTCTACCACCCCATATTTTTCTTTTCGAAAAAACGCTTAAAAGTAAAACATGTTTTTTACTACTTTTATTCAAACCCTTTATTTTCATTAACTTACTAGTTACTACCAAAAAACCATTCATTACTTTTTTCGTTCAATACTTTTTTCATTCGAATATTTTTTCAGCTATCGAATAATTCGATAGTTCATCCCTATAATATATATATATATATATATATATATATATATATATATATATATATATATATATATATATATATATATATATATATGTGTATATATAGATATATATTTTTTTTTGAAGCGGTTGCAATTAACAACTTTGTTCCTTTAATTGATCAATTTGTGTACATGTATACTAGACTAATATGGTTTAAATTATAATGGGAGTTCTTGTGTTGTAAAATGTGTGAATTTATAGGAGAAAGCACACTGAATGTATTGACAATATTAAACAGATTTTAAGATAAATTATGAAATTAAATTGATTTGATAATTTGGGTATTTTTTTTTTTTTAATTATACATCTTTACCATAAATATGGGTCTAGGACAGTTCGCCGTCGCCGGTTCGCCTTCGCCGATTCGCCGTCGCCAATTCGCCGTCGGGACAGTTGGCCGTCGGTCAAATTCGCCGTAGGGACGATTCGCCGTACAAATCGTTGCTTTTTGATGTGCTATTATATTTCTCGTATGATAATGGACACCCTTACTTTAAATAGATTTTCTATGAGTTGGTAATGAGTGTATCCTTAAAATTGTGTTTTTAGGAGTTTATAATGAGGGTCTTTACTTTAAATAGACTTTCTATGACATTCTTTATTTTAAATAAATGGTTTTTCCGCAATTTACCTCAAATAATCCTTTGATAATTAACGTAATCTTAATTTAACAATAATTACATCTCGATATTGCAATAAATACAAAAGCATAGAACAAAAACATTTAGTTGTACCGATTCTTTGAGTTAATCAGGTGGTTGAAAGTTGTCATAATGGATAATGAAATTTTTTTGTGTGTTGGCATTCCTAAGAACAAATTAATTTTATAAATTTGTCTAAAACATCCCCCGACGGCGACTCGTCCGTACGGCGAATTTGACCGACGGCCAACTGTCCCGACGGCGAATTGGCGACGGCGAATAGTCCCAAACCCCATAAATATATGCGCTCTTATATAAATTGTGCCTCTGTTTATTGTAGAAAAATCTAGCTACATTTTCTAATGGAGTACGTTTTGCTGCAGTTTACAATGTAAATATTTATTTAGGTTTGTTTGTGATTAATGCATTTCACAATAAGGTTGAAAGAAACATTTGTATGAAATATCTGTAGTAAAGAAAAAATATTTAAAATTCAATCATATTGATTGTTCTGAAGTATGAAGAATTTTGAATTAAATACATGTGATGAAATGGTCTCTAAATGTATCTTCCAAAATTAGGAAAGCTTAAATTATTAAGAAAGCTTTTAAAAAAGAAATAATTCTTTTAAATAAAATTGTACTAAAACTTTAGTTTACGAAGGTGGCTACACATTTATGGCTGTTGAAATAAATTGTATTTTACAATATTCATGTCATCCATGCTTGTGAAATGTGCGGGATAATAGCAGTGTATGTGGTCAAGAAGACAAAAAGTTGTTGACGTTTGGGTTTTAATAAGAAACAAAGTATGAAGTTGATTAAAAAGAATGAAGCATGGAGTGGTATAATAACAACGTACCAAATTTAAAAGGATAAAAAAGGAAATGGTCAGCAAAGCAATAATAAGTGTTCTGGCACAATTGAAAACGCAGCAGTATTAAATAAAATAATCTTAACCATATGTGAATAATGTGAGTTAACAAGGTCAATAGAGTATTTGTATAAAGAATACTGGACAATAACTCAATAGGATTATCGGAATAGTAATGCTACAAAATGTATATTTAAATTAATATAACGTCGTGTAAAAACAATGGTAATACCTAGTGAGGAATGTGAACAATGCGATTGTTCGATAAAATGGAAAACTAATTTGGGACAGTTCGTTTTAAAACGTAAATATATGGATAACTACCAATGTGAACAAGACGAGTTCTATAGAAGTACCTAATTACACTTGAGAATAAGGTGATTATAGGACAAATTGGAAAGTCAAATTGGGAAAAGATTAACGTTCTAATTTCCTCAAAAATATATGGTGAGGAATAGTATTTGGGGTGCAGTAAGTAATCATGAACTCTGACGGGTGGGTAACTCAAGATAATTGATCAGTTAGAAAAGTCGCATTGGAAGAACCATTATTTATTATTGTTATTATTGATGGCGCAGTTGGTTAGCGCGGTACTCTAGCAAAGTACAGGTCGTAGGTTCAGATCCTACTCGAGGTAAACTTTTTATTTATGTATTTAATAAAATTAATAATAATTTTTAATTATTTTTTACTGTTTAATTTTTTTTTTATTTTTTTGCATGTAATAAAGGAGCATTGTTTGGTTAGTAGATTATTTTTTTGTATTGTTTTGTTGATTATGCTACCTATAGTCAAACAAAGAGCCACCTTCGACGCATCAAAAGAAAATTCTGTAGTGTATAAAAATAAAAAAGGTAAAATGTCACAAAATATATATATATATATATATATATATATATATATATATATATATATATATATAATATATATATATATATATATATATATATATATATATATATATATATATATATATATATATATATATATATATATATATATATATATATATATGAACGCTGGACGGTAAAATTGTGAAATTAAAGTTTCATATTGGATTTAACGGATTATTGTGAGAACACATAGGAAGGGTAGTTTTGCACTTTCTAAACTCAATCTTACCTGTTAAACAAAAGACATATTCATGAATATAAGCAATTTATGGAGAAAGAAAGTGTACTCTTTAATCAGTCTTTAAACACTAACCAGAACATCCTTACGCAAAATTACTGAAGCTATTTAGAAAAATGGAGAAATACCATTGAAAAACGTGCGCGTGCGTGCGTGCATGCGTACGTTATTGTACATGTTCCGGTGCGCGGGCGCGTGTGCGTGCGTGGCGCGGATGCGTGTGCGTTATAATTAAAGTTTTTATTCATACGTGTATAATCAAGCGATATGTTTTAAATAACGATTTTTGGCGTTGTTACTGAACATTTTGGCAAATAATATTTCTGTTTTATGGGGAAGTCCACCGTACATATCCTCCACTGCACATTGTTTTCCAGTTACCCTGAACATTGTTTGTTCCACGTAATTCCATAGCTCGTCAGTATTTGGGCACATTAATATTATGTGCTGGGAAGAACAAAAGGGTATTTATCTCTCGCATTCCACATTGTTTCAAGAATGTGAGTATGTATGTGGTGTTGTCTTTGGTGTGTGCGTGCGTGTGTGCGTGTGTGTGTGTGTGTGTGTGTGTGTGTGTGTGTGTGTGTGTGTGTCTGTGTCATATATATATATATATATATATATATATATATATATATATATATATATATATATATATATATATATATATATATATATATATTGTTATACACTACAGAATTTTTCAAAAAAAAATTAGGCTCTTAATGGGTCGGAAGTGGCCTATTTTGTTTGACTATAATTAGCATAATCTACCAACTAATACAAAAAAACAATCAACTATCCAAACATTGCTCCTTTATTGCATGCAAAAAAAAGAAAAAACACATTAAACAATAAAAAATAATGGTTCCTCCAATTCTCCTTTCGTCTATGTCCTAATTCTAACTTATTAATTATCTTAACCAGCCCGCCCGATTACTCACTGTACCCCAACTACTACTCCTCTTTTGAGGAAACTAGAACGTTAATCTTTTCCCAATTTGTCCTATAATCGGCTTATTCCCAAGTGTATTTAGGTATTTCTATAGATCGCGTCTTGCTCACATTAGCAGTTAACCGTATATTTTAAAACAAACTGTTTCAAATTAGTTTTCCATTTCGTCGCACAACCGCATTGTTCACATTCGTTACTAGGTATTAACACTGTTTTTACATGTCCTTATATTAATTTAAACTGGCGTATAATCGCATTGTTCACATTCTTTACTAGGTGTTTCCGCTGTTTTTACACGACGTTATATTAATTTAAATGTACATTTTGTAGCGTTTCTATTCGTATCGAGTTATTTTCACAGTATTCTATATACAAATACTCACCTCGTCAACTCACATTATTCACATTTGGTTAAGACGATATTACCACTTACTATATATATATATATATATATATATATATATATATATATATATATATATATATATATATGTATATATAAGAGAGAGGGGGGGGGAGAGGGAGAGGAGAGGGGAGAGGGAGAGGGAGATGGAGGAGGAGGGAGGGATGGGAGGGAGATGGAGGGGAGAGGGATAGGGAGAGGGAGGTGGAGGGGGAGAAGGAGGGAGATGGCGGGGAGGAATAGGGGAGGGGGAGGGAGGCGAGAGGGCGTGGGAGAGGGAGAGGGAGAGGAGAGGGAGAGGGAGAGGGAGAGGGCGGGGGAGAGGGAGAGGGAGTGGGAGAGGGAGAGGAGAGGAGAGGGAGGGGGAGAGGGAGAGGGAGAGTTCTCAGGTTTCCGCACACTCCTAATAGTTTCATATTGCTATGATTTGCTTGTTTTTCCTGCACTAACCGTGGGAACAGTTGGAAACATTATCGAGCCTTAACGTGCGATTTGAAGTGTAGGTTATTTGGATTTTTCAGAAGAAAGACCATAAAAAACTAATGTGCTTCGTTGGTTTGCCGAATCCAAACGCTCGTGAAATACCCTTACCGATGTATTGCATAAAGGAAAGCATGGATCTGCTGAAAACTTAAGTAAATGTAAATCATGTACAATGAATGGCGAGTGAAGATCCACACCGCACATACAACATGAAAGAATAATTAGGAATCATTCTACAGCAGTTTCAAGATTTTTGGATGGGGATTTCAAAAAATGCTTGGCCGTTAGATGTCTTATCAGTTAACTGAGTTCCAAAAAACTGAACGTGTAAAAATTAGTACACAAAAAATGGAAATGTTAGAAAAAAATGGTCACTTGTTTTGTTTTTAAAACCATAATTACAGATGAAACACACCATTTTGCAATGTTCCAACTCACCAGGAGTCCCGTCTGAAGATAACAGACTAAGATAATCGCTTATCGCTTATTAGATATGTGGGTTTTGCAATAAATTCTTGGGGTTCTTCGAGTGAAAGTTCCATTTTCACACGACGATACCGGTTCGTCACACACTGTGTAACAATAGATTTTTTGGAGAAAAAGAAAGTTATATTCATTGGACATCCTACTTATTCATCTGATTTAATCAAATGCGACTTTTGGCTATTCCTTAAATTAAAGAAAAAAAGAGTAGGAAGCTGTTTTTGATGAGTCAATAGATAAATTAATTAAGTGCATTGAGATTAATGGAGATTACTTCGAACACTTGTTTTGAAATCCGCTTTGTTCTCTTACATCTAAAAATACAGAGTATGATCCTCGTACAATTAGCATGTACTTACTTTTTGCACACACATTGTACAACGTACTCCTAATGAACATTTTGTATATTTTTGCCATATCGTTTCTTTAAGAGGTTGTTGTTTATATAGACTGGAATGCATGACTGCGAGACTTAACATTTTTCACTGTAGCTGTATATATATATATATATATATATATATATATATATATATATATATATATATATATATATATATATATATATATACTTAAGGCACTAGTCACAAACTGTAATTTTGTAGTTATAATAATGGAATAAATATAAATGTTATCTGCCTAATAGAAAATTTTATTCCATAAATTTATGATGCTTGGCGATAATTTTATGGCAAGTATAATTGTCATTCTAAGAAACTATTCGTTGCTTGAGAAATAAAAAATTTGGGAACAACAAGAGCGTATTAAGAATGTTTTCGAATTATTGTACACTTTCCACTTGAGTCCTGCTCTCCCAGGTATCCGAATGGAGCAGAATTTTATTCTTGGCAGATCTTGCTCTTCTTAGTCTTACCAGACCAAAGACAATAAGTGAGTTAAAGAACTAAGCGGGTGTGAAATTAAATAATGTACACTTACAAATGAAGGTAAATTATTTTAATTGATAAGGCTCGTTATCATGTAATTAAATAACAACTAGAACCTTGGAAATTGAAATAACAAGGTAGAGTGTGCACATGGCAAACTAATTTCCGTATTCAATTATTTTGTCTTATCCATGTTGTACCTTGCCTTGCCTTTACTCATCACACTTTCTACAAGCATTTATTAAAATTTTAAATACTAAGCACTTATTTAACTATTTTTATCACTTAATTGCAATAACGTAAAATTAAAATGGAAAAACAATTGATTGAAGTATTATAAGTTTTGTAAACAATGCAGAAAGCAATAAATGCACACAAACAAAATGTTTTATTAATACAAAAAACTTATAAAACTGATCTTAACATTTTTTCAGTCAAAAATAGGGTTTCACGTCTTTACTGAAATTAAACAAACATTAAACTTGCACCCTTACTGTTTGCATCTGCTAGAATCATTATTACCCAACAATAAAGAGACTCGATATTTGTGTTGGTTTACAAGAGTTATTGAACATGACGAGTTCTTTTACAATAACTTAGTGGTAAGGCGACCAGCAATGTAAATCCTTATTCTTCCGTACAGCATGTTTGTGACTCTCCCATACTCAACGTATTGATCCTGTTTTCCCGCGAATAAGGATTACCAACGTTTTTCGTCAAACAAACTGAATTTGTCAGCACACTGTTTATTAAATGCCAAATTTTAAGAGAAGTATAGAATTTGTTTTTTAACTGCACCTAGCCAGATTACAGGTTATAAAGGTAGAAACGTACATAAAGCTTAAAGTTTTTGTAGCATTTAATACGTTGACAACACTGATCTAAAGTTTGATTTTTGGTATCTTTCACATCCTTCTACAAGGCACGTACCGTATTCCTGAAAACACCGAATGTCTAGTTTTCAACGAAGTTGCACATTTTCAGTATCTTTAAAACCATGTAGACCTTATATCTGTGCGTGTGCATGTGTGCGTCAGCGCGTGCACGTTAGTATGCAGAGGTATGGGTGAATGCATGTGAGGGTGTGTGTGTGTGTGTGTGTGTGTGTGTGTGTGTGGTGCGTGCGTGCGTGCGTGCGTGCGTGCGTGCGTGTGGGTGGGTGTGGGTGTGGGTGTGGTGTGGTGTGTGTGTGTGTGTGGGTGTGCGTGTGCGTGTGCGTGTGCGTGTGCGTGCGCGCGCGCGCGTGCGTGCGCGTGCGTGCACGTGCGTGCGTGTTCGTGCGTGTTCGTGCGTGTTCGTGCGTGTGCGTGCGTGTGCGTGCGTGTCTGTGTGCGTGTCTCTGTGCGTGTCTGTGTGCGTGTCTGCGTGCCTACGTGCTTGCGTGCCTGTGTGTTTGCGTGCCTGCGTGTCTGCGTGTCTGCGTGCCTGCGTGTCTGTGTGTCTGCGTGTCTGCGTGTCTGCGGGCACGCCACCGAAGACTCCGGTCACATAGTTTTCGATTGTGGGATCGAGGAAGACGCTAGAAGGTTGGCGGATGCGAGACTGGTCGGCGCGGGCCTACGGTGGCCACAAGCGTGGGAGGAAATCACGGCGATGGCGGGCGAACGGGAATGGTGGACGGAACTATCTAAATTCGCGAAACAAGTGCAGAGACTTAAACCGAACGTTGCGCGAGTAGTGTTATCCGGGTCGTTATTACTAAAATCGCGTCTTTTTACCTATTGTGACACATCATCGATTATGACTTTACTACCGATTGGGACAATATAAAAACAGGATTTGACAGTGGCGGGCGCGCGTACGGCATCAAGTTTCCTAGTGTCGTGCGCAAACTACGTTAAGGACCACCGGATCTATATTACGTTCCGGTGTTAGAGTAGGCCTCCTCGGAAGAGAGGCGGAAGAAACGGATCCCCGATAACCACGTAAAGGTCTTGCGAATGGTTGCCGTGGGTGGGATGCGGGGCGGAAGAAGCCGCAGGTCGGTGCGGACCTTGCGTCAACCTGATGTCGCTCGTAAGGAAACGACGGGCGAACGAATGTCCATCTACGGCATCGTTTCTGGTCAAGTGGAAGTTGCCAAGTTTTTTATTGGACGTTGCCGATCTTTCGAGGGCAGCGAATCGACGGGAAGGAGTAGCGAATAAGGACCACCGGAGCAGCCACGGAGTCGGAGCGACGTGGGGGCGACGGTGTTAGAGAAAGTGCTAGTGCTAGTGACCGCGAGTGACAGTGTTTATCCTGCGGAAATGACGGAAAAGTGCTAGTGCTTGAGTAGGTTTGACCGGACGCAAGCTTCACTTGCGTACAGTCGACGTGTTCCCTTCAAGGGAAAAGCGTCGACTTAGATAAGTAGCGTCGAGGGCGCGAGCTTCATTCGCGTACAGGCGGCGTCCTTTCCGGCGACGGAGACGATAAGCTCCGTCGCCGGAAACGGCGCGTACCTTATGCATGTATGGGTGCGGGCCTCACTCGCACACAGGTACCGCGGTCGCCGACTGTATCCGACGAACGCGGACCCTTAGATGTATCTCTCGAGGGCGCGGGCCTCACTCGCGTACAGGAGTTGCGGCCGCCGACTGTAGCCGGCGTATGCAAATCCTTAGCGGTAGCCTTTGGGCACGAGCTTCACTCGTGCACAGATGCCGCCGTTCTCGGTTCACCGAGAGCGGCGGCATCTTAGGGAGTACGGAACGGGTACGACACCAGTCGTGCACAGGCACCTTCCTTTCGACGCCTGCCACCGAAAGGCCGGTGTTCTTAGTTAGCGTAAACGAACACGGGCGTGGCTCGTGTATGATACCTTTGACTTTCTAGTTTCGGCGAAATCGGGGTATCCTAGTTTAGTAGTTTTTAAGAACGTAGATTAAGTAACTCAAACGGGCGAAGGCTTCACCGTCGCACAAATTTTCTTCTCCCACGCTCCAACTCTGGGGAGAAGGAAGTTTTAAGTAGAATAAACATAAGGAAATGGACGCGAGTTGCGCTAGCCGCCTCTAACCACTACGTGGAACAAGGGCGGCTTACTTAGAATTAGGAACTAACATTAATTTAAGAAGTGGGCACGGGCATCACTCGTGCACAGATGATTGGGTCGACGGCTGCGTCCGGAAACCCAAGACTCTTAGTTAGATCATAAGATAGTTTTTAAGAAGTAGGCACGGGGCGTCGGAATAGCCGCCGCTCGGACGCCAAATAGCGTCCTAATTAAGAAATTAGGGAAAGGGCGCGGTGTTAGACCGCGTACAGGTGTCATGTGACACCTCTAGGTAAGGAACAAACAAATAGGGCGGGACGATGGCAGCCCGCGGCACAACCTGCATCTGCGCAGGTTTAAAATAAATTTAAGTTAGGAACAGGTGGCCGCAGGAATAACCGGCGGACAGCTACCGGTGGGTGGCTTAGTTAAAATAAGAACGTAGGAACGGACGTAGGATTAGCTTACGTACAGATGCGATGACCGCATCTTAGATAATGCAACATAGGGCGGGTACGGGAATAGCTCGTACACAGGCACCTGCGGTGTCCTTAATTAAAGGATGAGGGAATAGCCCGAGTACAGATGAGGGAGCCGCCGCCTCGGCGACGACTCCAACATCTTAATATAGGTAACACGAGGGAGGAGGCAAGCGGAGCAGCGTGTTTTTATTTGACTCAGGATTGCTTGCACAGGGTTTCACACTACCCCGGAGCTCGGCGAGCCTCTTCCCTACCCTAGTTAAGGTGCATTGTTAATGACACGGGAATGTAAGCATTTCTACAGGGCGTTGATTGTACACCTGGAGGAATGTCGATAAAATACTATTTGTAAAATATCGATTACGGGCAAGTAAATATATATTGAATTGAAAATTGAATTGTCTGCGTGTCTGCGTGTCTGTCTGCCTGTGTGTCTGTGTCTGTGTGTCTGTGTGTCTGTGTGTCTGTGTGTCTGTGTGTCTGTGTGTCTGTGTGTCTGTGTGTCTGTGTGTCTGTGTGTCTGTGTGTCTGTCTGTCTGTGTGTCTGTGTATCTGTATGTCTGTGTGTCTGTGTGTCTGTGTGTCTGTGTGTCTGTGTGTCTGTGTGTCTGTGTGTCTGTGTGTCTGTGTGTCTGTGTGTCTGTGTGTCTGTGTGTCTGTGTGTCTGTGACTGTGTCTGTGTCTGTGTCTGTGTCTGTGTCTGTGTCTGTTACTGTGTCCTGTGCCTGTGCCTGTGCTGTGCTTGTGCCTGTGCCGGTGTCGGTGTCGGTGTCGGTATCGGTGCCGGTGTCGGTGTCGGTGTCGGTGTCGGTGTCGGTGTCTGTGTATGTGTATGTGTCTGTGTCTGTGTCTGTGTATGTGTCTGTGTCTGAGTCAGTGTCTGTGTCTGTGTCTGTATCTGTGTCTGTGTCTGTGTCTGTATCTGTGTCTGTGTATGTGGCTGTGACTGTGTCTGTGTTTGTGTGTGGGTCTGGGTCTGTGTCTGTGTCTGTGTCTTTATCTGTGTCTGTGTCTGTGTCAGTGTCTGTCTGTGTCTGTGCCTGTGCCTGTGTCTGTGTCTGTGTCTTTGTCTGTGTCTGTGTCTGTGTCTGTGTCTGTGTCTGTGTCTGTGTCTGTGTCTGTGTCTGTGTCTGTGTCTGTGTCAATGTCTGTGTCTGTGTCTGTCTGTGTCTGTGTCTGTGTCTGTGTCTGTGTCTGTGTCTGTATCTGTGTATGTGTCTGTGTCTGCGTCTGAGTGAGTGTCTGTGTCTGTGTCTGTATCTGTGCCTGTGTCTGTATCTGTGTCTGTGTATGTGGCTGTGACTGTGTCTGTGTTTGTGTGTGGGTCTGTGTCTGTGTCTGTGTCTGTGTCTTTATCTGTGTCTGTGTCTGTGTCTGTGTCTGTGTCTTTGTCTGTGTCTGTGTCTGTGTCTGTGTCTGTGTCTGTGTCTGTATCTGTGTATGTGTCTGCGTCTGAGTCAGTGTCTGTGTCTGTGTTTGTGTCTGTATCTGTGTCTGTGTCTGTGTATGTGGCTGTGACTGTGTCTGTGTTTGTGTGTGGGTCTGGGTCTGGGTCTGTGTCTTTGTCTGTGTCAGTGTCTGTTTCTGTCTGTGTCTGTGCCTGTGTCTGTGTCTGTGTCTGTGTCTGTGTCTGTGTCTGTGTCTTTGCCTGTGTCTGTGTCTGTGTCTGTATCTGTGTCTGTGCCTGTGTCTGTATCTGTGTCTGTGTCTGTGTATGTGCTGTGACTGTGTCTGTGTTTGTGTGTGGGTCTGGGTCTGTGTCTGTGTCTGTGTCTGTGTCTGTGTCAGTGTCTGTCTGTGTCTGTGCCTGTGTCTGTGTTCGTGTCCGTGTCCGTGTCCGTGTCCGTGTCCGTGTCTGTGTCTGTATCTGTGTATGTCTGTGTCTGTGTCTGAGTCAGTGTCTGTGTCTGTGTCTGTATCTGTGTCTGTGTCTGTGTCTGTATCTGTGTCTGTGTCTGTGTATGTGGCTGTGACTGTGTCTGTGTTTGTGTGTGGGTCTGGGTCTGTGTCTGTGTCTGTTTCTGTGTCTGTGTCTGTGTCTGTGTCTGTGTCTGTGTCTGTGTCTGTATCTGTGTCTGTGTCTGTGCGTGTGTCTGTCTGTGGCTGTGCCTGTGTCTCTATCTGTGTCTGTGTCTTTATCTCTGTCTGTGTCTGTGTGTGTATCTGTGTCCGTGTCTCTGTCTCTGTCATACACACACGCACACACACACACACAGACGGACAGGCGGACAGACAGGCACAGACAGACAGACATACAGGCAGGCGGGCAGACAGGCATACAGACAGGCATACAGACAGACAGACAGACAGACTGACATACAGACAGACACACACGCTCGCGCGCACACACACACAGACACACATCCACAGAAGTTTAAATATATATCTTATATATATATATATATATATATATATATATATATATATATATATATATATATATTATTGATTTTATTTAAAATTAACTTTTAAAGTACATACAGTAAATGATTAACTCGAGTGGGACTTGAACCCATGACCTCCACTTTGCTAGAGTGGGGCTCTTCCATCTGAGCTATCGAGGAGGCAAGTCACAATCCATTCAAGCTTGAACTGTATGTACTTCCTTAGTTACGATGTTTTATAATTTTTATACACAGAGTGAAGGAATACAGTCAACTTTTTGTGAATATCATGTGAGCCCGCAATTCGCTAAGGTTTCGCACATGACAACACGTGACTGATTGTTAATTTTAGTGGAGGTCGTGCGTCCCACTCGAGTTAATCTTTTACTGCATGTACTTTAAAAGTTAATTTTAAATAAAATACAATTAATGATTATTAAATTGAACTTCTGTGCGTTCATTAAACCAATTTCTATAGTTATCTATTACTATTGCATACAGCAAATAAAAATTAATAATCAGTCACGTGTTGTCATGTGAGAAACCTTAGCCAATTGCGGGCTCACATGATATTCACAAAAGTTGACTGTATCCTATATATATATATATATATATATATATATATATATATATATATATATATATATATATATATATATATATATATAAAAAATATGGTATCGGGATGCGGTCTAGTTAAAAATGAAAATGACTCTTTACTTAATTCAAGCTTTCGAAATCATTTATTTCTTCATCAGGAATCTGTGTAAGATGAACATAAGTGAGAATTAAACTGTTAACATCATAAAGACTACTTACTAAATGCGAGAATTATAAATTAACTAACATTATTGTACAGAACAGTTGATTACAATTTAAAAACACTACTTAAAAAGAAGACAGTTATTGAAGTCTTTCAAAATTATAAAAATTGACATGTATACCTACTGCGTTATAAACTAAAATTCTTAGAAGATATGATTTATGAAAATTGTTATACTGAATCAATTCAAATTAGTACTCAGAATATATGAATAGATGTTGCTGAGATTATCTAGATCAGTTTTGTAATTTAAAGTATCTTGAGTACTGAAAATGTGAGTCATTTCAAGGAAAAGTCTGCTTCTATAATTAATTTCTGTGTCTAAAATTTTTACGTTAGGAAAATTTGGAATGTGATTGGTGTTTTTACTATGTTTTGCTAAAGCACAAGAATTTTTTCCTATTTTACAGTCACTTCTATGCTGAGTAAGTCTTGTTTTAAGCCATTGTGATGTTTGTCCAATATATACTTTATTGCATTCGTTACAAGGAATGGAATATACAACATTAGATTTACTAAGAATTGGAGTTCTGTCTTTTAATTTTGAAAAAAGTTGTTTGATAGGTTTAATGTTATATTTCGCTATACGTATTTGTTCGTTGTTTAAGATATTACATAAGATTGGTGTTAAGTTTTGTATGTAAGGGATTCTTTTGTTAATCATGTTTGTTTGTGTCAAGTATGCATTTTGAAAATTAATTTGAGAATTGAATGGTGTACTGTATAATAAATTCTTTAATAATGTTTTGGATAACCATTGTTACTAAAAATCAAAAATAACTTATCTAGATTCTTTTTATGTAATGATTGATGCGAAATCTTAAGTATTCTGTTCTTGAGACCCAGAACAATATTAATTTTTTGATTAAAGGTATGATTAGAATAGTAATTAATATATCTACCTGAGTTAGTTGGTTTTTGATACCAGTCTATTATTAAACTGTTATTAGGTTTTCTTATGATTCTGGTATCTAAGAAGGGGATACTATTATTGTTTTCTTCTTCTAATGTAAACTGAATATGTTTATTAAAACTGTTAAAAATCTCTAGAACTTGAATGTTAGTATCATTGGGTATGGCAATAATTACATCGTCTACGTATTTTTTAATTAAAGGGATATCAAAGTTAAGTAAAGGTAATACATGATCAAAAAGAGAATCCATTACTATTGTAGCAAGTATAGGACTAAGAGAAGATCCCATAGGGGTGCCAAAAATTTGCTTATAAAAAATATTATTGAAGGAAAAATAGGTATTATTGAAAATAAAGTTAATAGTTAGGATAAACAATTTTTTTGAAAAATTGCAATGTGGTTCTATACTGTCCCATTTAGTTTCTATTATTGAAAGTATTAGATCCAATGGTATGTTAGTAAATAAAGAGACAACATCTAGAGAAATCAAAATGTAATTATGTGGTAATTGAAAATTATTGTATGTTGATGCAAAAGTAAAAGAATCTTTGGTATTGTAATCATTTATATTGTTAAAGGAATTTGATAAAGGAGAGATAACTGTAGCCATCAATAAAACAAACTACATTAACAAAGCTAATGATCTTCTTGCAGATCAATTTACTTACAGTAAATTAAAATTTGACCCTACGTTCACTACACAAAAGAAAAACAATGAATTAGTTAAAACATTAAAGGAAAATAATTGTATTGATGAACCTACAGTTAAACTCTTAACTATAAATAATGCAATAGCACCCAAATTTTATGGGCTACCCAAAGTACATAAAAATAATATACCCCTTAGACCTATAGTTTGTTCTATCAATTCACCAACACATGCACTCTTAGCTTTGTTGCAAACATTTTATCAAATTTTTAACAATATAAATGATTACAATACCAAAGATTCTTTTACTTTTGCATCAACATACAATAATTTTCAATTACCACATAATTACATTTTGATTTCTCTAGATGTTGTCTCTTTATTTACTAACATACCATTGGATCTAATACTTTCAATAATAGAAACTAAATGGGACAGTATAGAACCACATTGCAATTTTCAAAAAATTGTTTATCCTAACTATTAACTTTATTTTCAATAATACCTATTTTTCCTTCAATAATATTTTTATAAGCAAATTTTTGGCACCCTATGGGATCTTCTCTTAGTCCTATACTTGCTACAATAGTAATGGATTCTCTTTTGATCATGTATTACCTTTACTTAACTTTGATATCCCTTTAATTAAAAATACGTAGACGATGTAATTATTGCCATACCCAATGATACTAACATTCAAGTTCTAGAGATTTTAACAGTTTTAATAAACATATTCAGTTTACATTAGAAGAAGAAAACAATAATAGTATCCCTTCTTAGATACCAGAATCATAAGAAAACCTAATAACAGTTTAATAATAGACTGGTATCAAAAACCAACTAACTCAGGTAGATATATTAATTACTATTCTAATCATACCTTTAATCAAAAAATTAATATTGTTCTGGGTCTCAAGAACAGAATACTTAAGATTTCGCATCAATCATTACATAAAAAGAATCTAGATAAGTTATTTTTGATTTTAGTAACAATGGTTATCCAAAACATTATTAAAGAATTTATTATACAGTACACCATTCAATTCTCAAATTAATTTTCAAAATGCATACTTGACACAAACAAACATGATTAACAAAAGAATCCCTTACATACTAAACTTAACACCAATCTTATGTAATATCTTAAACAACGAACAAATACGTATAGCGAAATATAACATTAAACCTATCAAACAACTTTTTCAAAATTAAAAGACAGAACTCCAATTCTTAGTAAATCTAATGTTGTATATTCCATTCCTTGTAACGAATGCAATAAAGTATATATTGGACAAACATCACAATGGCTTAAAACAAGACTTACTCAGCATAGAAGTGACTGTAAAATAGGAAAAATTCTTGTGCTTTAGCAAAACATAGTAAAAACACCAATCACATTCCAAATTTTCCTAACGTAAAAATTTTAGACACAGAAATTAATTATAGAAGCAGACTTTTCCTTGAAATGACTCACATTTTCAGTACTCAAGATACTTTAAATTACAAAACTGATCTAGATAATCTCAGCAACATCTATTCATATATTCTGAGTACTAATTTGAATTGATTCAGTATAACAATTTTCATAAATCATATCTTCTAAGAATTTTAGTTTATAACGCAGTAGGTATACATGTCAATTTGTATAATTTTGAAAGACTTCAATAACTGTCTTCTTTTTAAGTAGTGTTTTTAAATTGTAATCAACTGTTCTGTACAATAATGTTAGTTAATTTATAATTCTCGCATTTAGTAAGTAGTCTTTATGATGTTAACAGTTTAATTCTCACTTATGTTCATCTTACACAGATTCCTGATGAAGAAATAAATGATTTCGAAAGCTTGAATTAAATAAAGAGTCATTTTCATTTTAACTAGACCGCATCCCGATACCATATTTTTATAATAACTACGGTCGTTACTTCCCTAAACTTCATATATATATATATATATATATATATATATATATATATATATATATATATATATATATATATATATATATATATATATACTTACCGGTTGCCCGTTTCCAAACCTGGCCATGGAGATTTAACATTGATTTTAACATTTTTGTGAATTCTTGCTCGCCAATTCGATCTACAGAAAACATTTTGGTATCAATGGAATAAGAGAATTATTGCGCATCGAATGATATCAAGTATTAAATTATAATCATCGATTTTTATTGACATATTTAAAAAATTTTATGTTTTTAAATATGAGTTGCCATGATTTATGTTTTTAAATATGAGTTGCTATGATTTTTAAAACAGTTAACAATTGTAGTGGAATTAATTTGTCATTTCTTGACATTCTGAGCTAGGTTACTAATTTTTATTTACAAAATGAATAATTACTCAAATGAAGAGAGAGTTTTTATGTTTAAAACATATTACAGTGGCGTTAGTTTACGGAAAGTGAGAGATTTGCTTTCTGTTAAATTTAATAACAGCATTGTTTTTGCAAAATGTTGAATAATACGATTGTCCTACAGGTATTGCAAGGAATGTTGGGGCGGATAGCACTGCATTGGAAGAACGTGTTTTGGGTCGGCGGTATATCACATACTACAAAAGCACCGATATCATCCATGCAACCCCCAATGTCATCAGAAGGTGTTTCACGCAGATGAGGAAAGTAGACCAATATTTTGCGAAGATATGTAAGAGCGTGCCAATCAGGATCGTCGCTTTATATCGTCAATTTGTTTTACGGACAAATGCACTTTTACGTTAAACAACCTAACGTGTAAAACACTCGATACTGAGCTCAAGAAAACCCAAGGATCAATTTATCTACAAGAACCCAATACCCCCAAAAAATTAATATTTGGGCTGGAGTTTTTAATAATAAAATTATCGGCCTATTTGACATTAATTGAAATTTAAATGCTGAAACTTATTTAGAAGTTTTGGTGAATATGGTAGGTCCTTATATGGAGGAAGTTGCAAGAGAAAATCAGGAGAACTGGTTTGTTTAATGTTCGAAAATCGTTTTATAACAGGCTTCGATATTGTTTATGGCAGAATGGAGGGTTATTTGAATACATGTTATAAGTTTTGATTTTAGCCAACCCCTGCTATAATATTTATTAGCAATTCCTTCATAGTGTGTGTAATAAAATTAGAATTTTTCAATAAAAATCGATGAATAATTTTTGATGTTATTTGATGCGTAATAATTTTCTCATTTCATTGATATGAAAATATTTTCTACAGGTCGAAATGTTGAGCAGGAATTCACATCCCCATGGCCAGATTTGAAAACGGACACCCAGTATCTATATATATATATATATATATATATATATATATATATATATATATATATATATATATATACAATAGTCAATGATGCAATGGTTAACGAAGAACACTAATATTTTATGGTTAATTATTTGTAGGATTACAAAATTTTTTGTAATACAAACACAGTTAGCATTCATTCAAATTTCATCTTCATCACCATCAGTATCACTGTCGCTTTCAGTCACTGACAGCATTTACGGTAAGTTTAAGCGGCCGCATCCCGTCAATGACTTGTTTTAGTTCATAGACTTATTTTACTACGATTTCAGTATTTTTTACACTTTTTCCAAATTCCTGGCGTTACGTGCGCTGGCGGAGTTTTCCATGTTAATAAAACTGCAGTTCCATGGGTTTTCCCAATGTTCTTATTAAAATGAACTTTTGCAAGACCCCATACCACTTATGTGGGATTAAAATAATACCTCGTTCTTCTAATGTGATTAAAACGTTTTCTTCAAACCATTTCTGAAATCTTGCCACGAAAATTTCGACGTACTTTTTGCGAATATCCATGTTTCATCAAGAAAAACAAATGGCAAAAGTTTCTCAGAAGTTAAGTTTCTCATATACTGACGTAGAAAGAAACCACATGGCTCAGTTAAAAAAAAAACCCCTGTTGTCCGTTTTTTTATACTTATACCCAAAATGCTTAATTAAGCGTGCAAGTGACGCTCTACTAATATCACTTATACCTCTCTCCACCATGTTCTTTAATAAAGAATCTAAAGTGAAAAATTCTTTTTCTTTTTTTGTTTTAAATAATCTGGCAAATTATTGAACTTTGGTCTTTTTTCGTTTTCTGGTGGATGGAGCGAATTCTTCCTTATTTCTTCTGGTACACACAACTCTTTTAACGGTCCTTTGCAAAACGCATACAGCTTCACAGGTTCTTCTTTGCACTTCGAGTACTGGATGTAATGGCCCACCAATGTCTTTCTAGCGTGTAAAATAGTCAAAAAAGTTTCAAAGCAACCCCCAACCTTCTTTATGTACATGCTTCCGATTTGAAGTAGATATATCTTTATTGAAGATTAAGTACTAAACATGCCTTGTTGCGAATTTTATAAGTGAACAATTAATATCCGCTTAAAACAGAAAGTTGTATTGCACAAATGATTATAGATTGTATAATGACATTAACGACTCATTTTGTATAATTTGATAATTTAAAAGTGATTTAAGAAACTTCTGTAATTAGTCATTTGCCAAATGAAAGAATTAATTCTATTATTTATTGAAATATGAAGAAAATAAAAGAAAATTATGAATATAACACGTTTGCAATTAATATATAATTTAATTATAATAAGTACTGATTTAAAAATATTTCAATAACACACTATTTCTTAGAACCATATTTTATTACCACACAAAAACAACTACACTGTTCAAGGACTGACGTTACAATAACTCACTATGAGTTTCTGTTTTAAAGTTTCAAATAAAAATTCCATCAACCAATACGTAATCGAAGCGGCCAGTTGTATTGTACTAGCAGCTCCGTCGAGGCAATGTAAGAGGGGTTCGGTAATAGGGTTTTTTTTACAGTTGGCCATGCTTCCGTATTCACGTCCTCGTGGATAAGTACGCTGACACACTTAAGAAAAAAAAAAGAAATTAACATAAAGATATGGCAATATTACTGGTTAGTGTTGAATTAGTCAGAGTCATCTAGAATAGGAAACTGCAGAACATTACATCACCTGAAATTGTGCACGCCCTATGACTACTAGTTAGTAAATTTAATAAATAAATGTAATAAAAAATACGAGACTGTGCACAGAATGAAACTTGTACGTACATATGAGAGTACGTTACTCTCGGTAGAGCGTAATTAACTCTCGATAGTTCCTTTCGTTAAACTGCTTATTTCCATCGTTTCCTTTATATCGTCGTTGTTTGAGAACTCTTGTTGCGTTCCCGTCTACAATATCTTTAGGCATCGTAGCCCAGAGATCCCCATAATCGTTACCGTTAGATCCTTTTCGTGATTGCCTCGTATGCAAAAAATCCTGTTTCGTTGGGATCTTTACGTGTAGAGGCCGTTTCGTTAGGACCTACATTATTGCTAGCAGTGTCCATTTCGTTAAGATCTGCTACAGATTCTTGTAGCTGTAGTAAATAACTTAATTTTGCCGATGGAGGTGATTCCTTCATAACTCTTTTGAGATCGTTCTGAACCAGGAGGGTCTTGTATAAGAAATCTATCGTGATCTAAAACCTTCTTGATAACATATGGGCCCAAATATTAAGGAAGTAATTTTCAACTGCTGCCCTGGTTGGTACCAGCGATATTTCGAACTAACACTTGATCTCCTTCCTGGTATTTGTGTCCTTTGCATCTCGCTTGTCAAACATTTCCTTTAGTTTGATATGCTTTTTGTCGATAACATCTTTAACTTCTATTCTCATTTTTGAAGATCTACACGTTCGTTCACAGACTAACCTCGTTGGCCAACACTGCATCCGATACACCTCTAGGTTTATAAACGAACATTACCTCGTAACGTGTTTCTCCTGTGGTAGAATTCGTCGTTGAATTCAAACCGCAACGAACTTTCGGAACAAATACATCTCAAATATCTTCTTTCTCATTACAAGCTGACAAAGACGATAGTATTATACGATTCTATCTCTCCACCTGCCTATTTGCGCTTGATGTGGCAGTGGCGGTGAAAACGTGCTCGATGTTTAAGGATTTACAATAACCTTCAAATTGCTTCGATGTGTAGTACGAACCTCGATCACTGATAATTTTTCGTGGTACTCCGAAATTATCAATAACGCTTTTTAGAAATGCCACCTGCTTTCGTTGACCTTACAGCTTTCATAAAGATAAATTTTGAAAAAGCGTCAATAATAACTATCAGGTATGAGTTATAACGTTTTGATTTAACGAATGAGCCTAAGTGGTCTATATGCAGCGTATCAAAAGGTATTGCGACCTTTTCGATAGGACTAAGAAAGCCTGCCCTCTTGCCACCAGGCTCCTTGTTATACAAACATTCCAAACAACAAGCAATGTACTTTTTTACATTCCATCGCATGCCTGCAAACCAGCACAATTGTGATATTTCTGAGATTGTTTTCTCCACTGACATATGTCCGATAGTGTGAAGAACAATTTGCCTACGAACCTGTTTAGGTACTACCCATTTCTTTCCTTCTGATGTGATTCGATACAGACGCCCATTTTCAAGACAATAATTCTCGTAAATTGCTTTTTCTTGGTTATCTGTAGGACATTTCGAAAGTGTGCTTATTATGTCCTTACATTTTTCATCCGAAAGTTGAACGTGTAGGATCCAGTCCATCTTGTTCTATACTAACTGCTCCTACCTGTATCATGTTACCGTCTGTATGAGAGCCTACTGTAGGGTTCCTGCTTGATTCATTTTTGTTCCGGGACCATAATCGATGTCAAATGAGAACTCTTGAATGGACAACCACCATCGATCAATTCTTGGAATAAGGTACCTTTTTGTCAGAGTGCATTACAATCCGTTACTACTTTAAAATGAATTCCTATGAGGTAGATCCGGAAGTGTTTTAGCGAGTGAACCACAGCCATAGCAACTCTGGATCATATACTGCTAGTGGGTCTAGAAGTCAACTTCAACTTAAGGGCTTCGAAAGCTGTCTGTTGTTCGTCTCCCCAGTTAAACTTGGCATCCTTCTTTGTCAAATATGTCAGGGGTCTTGTTATCGTGGCAAAATCCTTGATGTATTTTCTGAAATAGCTAGTTAATCCTAAGAACTGTCTAGTTGTGTGAACGTCCTTAGGTTCGGGGAATTTTCCAACTGCTTCAGTTTTTCTGGCTCCAGTGTGTATTCCTTGACAACTGATTTCATCTCCCAAGTAGTCCACTTATCCCATAAAAAACTGACGTTTTTATAGCCGGGAGGTAAGTACTGCTTCCTTTAGTTTAGCAAGCACATTTCTCAGACTGGCTAATCCTTCCTCGACAATTTAAGGTGGTAGTAGTACAACATCCACGTATGCTAGGGCGTTTCCGTGTCTTAGGTTTCCAAGAACTTTATTTATTGTCCTCTGGAAGACGGCTAGTGCATTAGCTAAACCAAATCCCATTCTCGTATATTCATAATGTCCATCAGGAGTAACAAAAGCAGTCTTTGGGATAGACGATTCTTCCATCTCAATTTGATGGTACAGCTTGCCAGGTCCAAACTCGTGAAATATCTGCAATTCCTCAGTTTTTCCAAGAAATCATCTACGCGTGGAAGGAGAAATCTGTCCTTTATAGTTTTAGAATTTAAAGCAGGATAATATACGTACACGCGTGGTTCTCCATTTTTATTTTTACTAGCAAAATTGGACTCGCGAATAGTGAACGAATAATGCCGTTAGTTTGCAAGTCATCGACGATTTCGCGTACAACTTTTCTCTCATTGTGAGAAAGCCTATATGGTCGATAAACAACTGGATTAACATCGGTGAGGTGAATTTGCATTTTAAGAATGTTTGTTTTACCTAATTCACTGGTATTTTGAGCAAAACAACAACGATATTCATTTAACACTGTACTAAACAGTTTACATGATGAAGAGGATAACAATGGTCGATTAAAAACAGAACACGTTAAAATATTCTTAGAGGAAAAGGTTTTGTCCTCAAATCAAACCACATCCCTAGCTATAATTTGACTTTTCCTCACCTGGAGTTCATGCTGAGATGTATTGACCAGGAAGATGTACCCGTTGTCACCATTCGTGGTGCACTCTTCAACGTAATACTCTTTACCTGGGATTGGTCTCATCCCTCATTGAATATAAAGATCACCACTAACTTCGCCTCTTGAAGTAACGGTAACAAATGCAATCGTTCGTGGAGGAATAACCGTACTTTCTTTTGCCCACATCGGAATTGTCCTTGGCTCTGTATTAAATGCTCTACCGGCATCACTGTTTCCAGCTAAGAGACGAACTTTTTCTCTAAAGACTACCATTAAAACCTGATCTTGATTCAGGAAACTTTGTCCAATCACGAGGGGTATGCCTTGAACGTGATCTGGTACAACTATGGCAGTGACTTTTCCCTCAGCTTCATCAATGGTAATATCTACATCAACCACCCCAATTGTATTTATCCCACCGCTGCAATCTAATAAGTACCGATTTAAAAATATTTCAATAACACACTATTTCTTAGATCCAGATTTTATTACCATACAAAAACAACTACATTTTTCGGGAGCTGACGTCGCAATAACTCACTATTAGTAATTCTGTTTTAAAGTTTCAAACAAAAATTCCATCAACCAATACGTAATCGAAGCGGCCAGTTGAAACATCCCGTTTTGAGGTATCGTTATGGGAATTTAATTCGTTAATAGACCTTTAAGCTGAGATATACTTTTTATTTCTCATTTATGATAACATGTATTGGTGCGTTACCATCGAAACGGGTACAAAATCAGGCGTAACAAATTGATAATTCATTTGACGTTTTGGTTTTTTTTAGCATAAACATGACTACTTGTAATAATTGCATTGTAAATATTTTTAAATAAACTAGTTTTGTGCGTATTGTTTTCAATTTTTACGTTTCATTATAGTCCGCTGGGTCATAGTAACATCCGTGGCCTGTAAAGAGAAGGTTATATCAAATAAATTTGGTTATCATAATCAAATTATAATGTAATCGTACGAGAGTCCACACATACGTGACGAACGAGAACGTCGATGATTAAATATCAACTAACCAGGAAAAAAACAAAAGACTACACAAGTAAAGAGATTAAAGGCATTACAACCTTCAAAGAAGAGAAAACGTGCAGAACACAACTGGAAGCTAGTTTAGTTTCACTAAAATGCAGAAATCGAAATTTACAATATTAAAGAACCTGAAACTATCAACAAATAACAATACGTCGTTTGACACTGTAGGGTGAAGGAGATATTTTAGGTGGTTAGATATTGATTGGTAGCTGGGAATTGTTGACAAGAGTGTAAAAATGAACCTGCAGCCTTCACAACTGTAAAAATAATTAAAGCAATTAGTGAAATAATAATAAAATAAAACTGGTCTGAAATTCTAGATGATAAACATAACAGAGTTGCAGGATCATAGGGTTGTAAAAATTTAGGAAACTTAGTGGTCTATATAGGTCGATTTAAGAATAACAGCATATTGTACATTTGCTAGATTTTTAAAAAGGTTTAGGAACATAGTGAGATGACCAAGGAAAATTTGTAGTGAACTTAAATAAATATTCAAATTCAACACGTTTTAAATAACGAAGTACTGGTAACGTGTGAGATATAAGTTAATTTTTGTAGTTAATGAGTTTTGCCACACTGCAATGTCTATCATCAAAACTTTTTTTACAGATTTGAGTAGAGGAAAATATGCCATTTTATACCTTGAAAATAATTCTGCTCAAGTGAGAACCATTTTTGTGTAAACACTCTTCTAATCTGGATTGAAAATTTTCATTACTCGGCGGGGCAGGACTGGTTCAATTCGCTCAATTTCTTGTGTAATGTTTATTGCTAATTCCGGTAAGGTTTGTGGTCTATTACTGTATACCTGCCCTTCCAAAATCCTCAAAGGGAAGGATCACATGTTGAAGGTCCAGGGGATCTTGCGGGCCACGAAATTTGGAAATAAGTCGGTCCGGGAAAAGTTCCTAAAAGCAATCATAGACACGCGAGCACTTTAGCTTGTAGCCCTGTCCTACTGAATATAATTGATGTCCGGAAACCTAGGTAACTCTTCCGTCACAAATGCTCTGACTATGTATGTAGCGGTTTGCCGTAACAGTAGTGTAGTTTCCTTTATCGTCTTGGAAAAAATATGGCCCAATAATACCAGATGATGAAATTGCACACCACACTATAAGTTTCGGACTATGTAATGGCTTTTGGTGTATCTCTCCTGGGTTTTCGTCATTCCAATAGCGACTATTCTGCTTGTTTACATATCCGTTTAAATGGAAATGTGCTTCATCTGACAGAAATTGTGGTGGATAAACTTTTCATCATCATGTACGCAATATTTCTTCGCTGAAAATCCTGCGAGCAATCACATAACCATCTTTCAACTCTTCAACGACTTGAATTTTGTAAGGGTCGAAAGGTAAATCTTTATGCAAAATTCGGCGTAACGATTTGTCGCTAATATTTAGTGCAGAAGCCTGTTTCACTGCATAACGTAAATGCTACTCGCACTCTATCAATGTTTTCCTCCGTTCTTACAGACCTTATTGTCCCTTTATGCTTCAAGTTTAATGTTTAATGTTTAAAGTTTAATTATTACGAAACAATCGTTCTACCGTGTTACGTGTAAATTTCCACTTTGTACCATAACCTACAGTAACATAGAGAAGATAGCATTAAGGCCGCCGGTAGCTCAGTCACAGTAGAGAAAGAGGATGGGTTCATACAGTGACGCAGGTGGTAGCTGTAAGTATTAAAGAGAAGAGGTGGTGCCAGCTAGTACTAGTCACAGCCAGCCCTAGATAATCAAAGAATTAATTAATTTCCTAGCTAAGCAACCAATATAAGGAAGGATCTGGGCAGTAAAAGAAATGCTACAAGTTAGAATATCCCTATAAACAATTATTCCATTGTGTCGATAAATGACTTAAAATGTGATGCACACAAAACAATAACCCGCATCCCCAAAGCTTAAATCTAACTAATGGTGTCCTTACATAATATTAAGTAAATTTAATTTAGAAAAAGTAAAAAATATTAAAGTATTGATGTGGATCTTCAAAGCTAGGTTATGCTATGACCTAGAGATTAGCATTTAATTAGACACCAGAGGTGTAATTTATAAATTTCCCAATTCTAGAGGCACATTAAAATATGATCACAGTCTACATACAACGTTCTAAGCAAAGAGCAGTCAATAGCACATTGCTATGAAAAATAACTAGTTCAATTTATAATTAAAATAGTAATAATCATATAATTCTTAAAACTTTAATATCCAAGTGATATCTTCCAGGTTATCCACAAGATCCAACTCAAAGACAAACTGTTTATCAGTTATACACCACCAGGTATTACATGCTATGTAATAGGTAACTTAATCGTGTGTAATAGGTAAAACGTAGTAGGAAAACGTATCTCTAAAATTAATTATATCAAATCAAAACGAAAGCGTGAACAGAGATCTTACCTTTAACGAGGTAACTAATTGCAGAATATAAATACTAACTTTAAGCCTAAAATAAATAAAGGAGAGCTAACAAAAATTAATATGTAGTTACACTCTTACCCAGTACCGATTTCAAATACAAGAAATAATGTGTCATAGAGAAATGACCTGTGAGGTTATGCCTTACCCGTTTAGTTTGTGAGAGGTTTTCCTTCCAAGTTATTAATTATCGTACAATTGTGTTGATGCCTAAAAATTGAAAACGTGGTAAAAAGAGAAAAGAACATATAAGCACGTATTTCCCGTAAATCCGCCAAAATCGTGTGAAATAATTATTTGTAGATAATCACTACATAATTAGAAAAATGATTTTACAACCAACCTAAATCGATGGGCTAAATTAGTCCAGAAACTTTTATTTTTCTTTCAGAAAATACAATATGTCTTTTCACCACACACAACCGGAAGAGCGAGTCCAAGGGAACTTTAAACAGGAATGCCAACAGCGGTAAACCAGTGATCACCAAATTATAAAGTTGAATACTAACGTATGAGTGGCCATCAACAATTTTACAAATTTACTATAGAAATTCATTTTATTTAGAAAAATACTATATTGAAGGAGTAAATTACAGAAATTTAGTTACGTTAGCAAAATATTATATTTAAAGAAATATTAGACAAACAATATTAAGCCAATGCTTTTTAACAGGTCGTTCAATTAACAAAATCGTGCAGCGTAGGTAACGAATGCAACATCCCTTCTAGCAACATGAAAATCTCGGTAGAGGGAACCAAAAAGGTAGGAGGAAAGAGAGTGAGAAGTTTGAGTAAAAACTCAGGACAAAAATCCCTTAAAACCCTGAGTCCCATACCCGTTTTATTCCCAACCCATATGTGTATATAAAAACCCTTAGAAACCCAAAATATTTCCCAACCCCAAGCGATCAAATAATCCCAATCCAACTGGAAGAATCAAGAAAAAAGAAAGTTAAATGCGAAACAACACGACGTAGATACCATCAGATACACACCAAGCACACCACTAAAGTAACCCACAAAAGAGCAACCTGACTTCAAGCTCCACTGAATCCTTAGGCATTCAGCCAGTATTAGGAGAAAATAAAAAAAAGTAAAAATAAAAGTAAAAATAGAATACCGTGAAGCGATAATACTCCCTAAAAAAATAGGAACAAACAAAAAATGGTCTATACTAAAGCTAAGGAAGCAAAGCGGATAAGGATGAGGTGATTTGGGTAGGGTGATTATCTTCGCCTCATTCATTCTAGTAAGCAAGTAATCATGTGGTATACTACGCACGCTACAGAGACCAAAAGAAAAATACGAGGGGAAGAAAGAAATGAAACCCAACCCACAGAAAAGTTATCACACCCTCAGCCGAACTTAAGAGCCGGCGGCCTAAAATCACACCTTGGAGGAGCCCATCCCAACCCACATAAAAGGAAACCCAAAATTTTGGTCTCATTGGTCGAAAAAGTGAAATAAAGGACCATTATAGACTCCAACTCGACCCTATGGCACCATGAACTAGCACAGATGAAATGCTATAAGTACTATTAAGAGATAGTCGGAGAGAAAGAGGAAATCTTATTTGTGGCGAAACATATACCTTATTGATTCTGATTCCCGGGATCCCGTGGTCACCGAAAATCGCACGGCGAAGGCGAACCCATCCCGTTCCTCTTGCATTCATGCAATCATTCATTCAGTAAATTGAAGTAGGAAGCTAGAGTAGATTTAGATCAAAGATAATAGATAGGAAATTAGTAGGGAAGACCCCTGGAGAAATGCAGACAGTAGAAGAGAAGGGACAGGATGTAGAAGTACTACACATTAACTAAGTTTCTGGCGCTTGCGACGCCTAGGAAAACCACTTACAGAACGACGTTTTAGAGGATAAGCAATATTTTCAGCAATAACCGAACAGTCAGAGTCAGAAGAATGAGAGTTTACAGAAGTATAATGTGGTTTAAGATCTTTAGCATGAAACACTCCTGCCGGTTTACCATTTGAGTCTAATTCGTACGTCCAAGATGACACAACCGTTTTGATTCGAAACGGACTCACGAATTTAGGAGCTCACTTGGCATTAAAATGCCGGGCAACATATGAAAGAACAAAATTCCGTTTCCAGGCAAGATCATGTTTGTTATAACTACATGGCGTCGACGAAAGTAGTAACGGTTTTGTACCCGCCCATAAGAAAGTTTCATTTTACCTAGAATGTCAGCACGAAGTGATTCATAAAATTCAGCAGGGCGAGTAAGAGGTTTGTCGCGTTCAGGATTTAGGATTGGAGGATCAGAATCAGATTTAGGAAAGAGATCGCCGTAAATAACGTGTTCGCGGCCACAAAAAGCGAAGTAAGGGGAATAGTCAGTAATATTGTGCTTAGCCTATCGCATCGCACAACCAATCTGTGATAAGTTAAGTCCCAAGCTCGTTGATTCGACTGGATGCAAGAATCTCTTATCGTCTTATTCGTTCCCCCGGATTCGCCCTAGGATGATATTTGGCCGTATAAAGAATAGTAGTATGCTAGTTATACGTAATAGGATATTGAGTAGTGCCGAACATGAGAAAAGTATGCTCCTCAACTATACGTGAGATGATAGTAGCAGAAGCAATTTGCAAAGGAAAAAACATAGAAATTTAGTAAAGTAGTCGGCCACTACAAGAATAAAATAGTAGCCTAGAGAACTTCTTGGTAGAGGTCTAACGATATCCTCACACAAGACCTGCCATGGGCGAGTAGGGACAGTTAAAAGAGCGAAGAATCTAGGAGATGCAGTCTATTCTACGTTATGGGCAGCACTGGTCCGACATTTTCGAATATATCGTGATACATCTGCACGAAGAGTAGGCCAATAGTAAATTTTAGAAATGCGATCTACCGTTTTCGTTACTCCGCAATACACTGAAGTAGCGGCATCATGGTTTTCCCTCAAGATGTTCAAACGTTGATCTTTTGGGAACTACAATTCTCCAGTCGTCCCGGAGACTACCAGAAAGAAGAGAAGATTTAGAACGTTTGTACATCAATTCATCTTTCACAAACCAAGAAGGAAACTTTCTAGGATAAGACAGTACGTGATCTTGCAATGTTAAATACCACGAGTTAGTAATAGGATGAGAAATGGTCGAAGTAGGAGTCATGAGATGGATATGGACCGATACAAATCGTCAGGAACAAGGTGTTCTTTGCCTTTCCGATGAAGGATAACAAAGTCATACTGTTGTAGGCCGATTGCCCAACGTGCTAAAAGCCTCAAAGGATTCTGTAGCTTATTAAGCCAGATAAGAGCATGGTGATCCGTGACCACAGAAAAGTGAGAACCTTCAATATATGGGCTAAACTTTTCGATTGCCCAAAGTACAGCTAAGCATTCCTTTTCGGTCGTTGAGAAATGACGTTCAGTCTTAGATAATGATCGACTGATCACTTGTTCCCCGGCAGAAGTGTGTTGGCTTTAAACAGCGCCAAGACCGAAATCGGAAGCATCCGTTTGGATTGAGAAAAGACAAGAGAAATCAGGACAGGAAGGGATCGGAGCAGACACTAGAAGCTTTTTCAACGAAGTGAATGCTTCATGGCATTCAGGAGGCCAGATAAAAGAAGCAGTTTTGCGAGTAAGGGCATTCAGTGGTGCAGTCAGAGAAGAAAAATTAGGAATAAAGCGTCTGTACCATCCCGACATTCCAATTAAGCGGCGTACATCAGTAACCGTATAAGGTGTAGGTATAGAAATAATTGCAGCCTTTGTCTGGATCAACCGAGAGTCCATCTTTATTAACCACATATCCTAAGTACTATAATTCGGGGAGACAGAATTGACATTTATCTCGCCTGAGAGTCAAGCCAGCAGAATTTAGGCGTTGAAAGATGAGTGAGAGAACTTCTAAGTGTTTCTCGAAGGTAGGAGTAGCAATAATGATATGGTCCAAGTACGCATACGGTTAAATGAAGCAGTGGTAATACCTCCCGAAAAGGTTGAGAGAGCCATAGTGAGTTCTTGTTCTGCTGAACGTACAGCAACAACATCAGTAACAAAGTCGATTTGGTGGTCGAAAACAAACAGAGATTTAGTTGTCTCTAATTCTAAGGTACTACGCACAGCCTTACGTAAAAGTTCTACAGCAATACGGAAGGTATTCCTCTCGAGGTTAATTCATACTGAAGCTCACTTTTCAGTAAGCGATTTACCTCTATTTTTCAAAACTCGTCATGGCGAGCGAAAAAATTTAAGTATTGAACGAGAATAACCTACCTAAAGAATGGTACTAATCGTGAGATAGTATCTACTTACTATTCAAAGTAATTAAATAAATTTTAAACCTAAAGTGAGAAAGTTGAAAATAATTTGTACAAAACTATCGAAACAACAGCACAAATCTAATCTAAACACCAAAGTTAGTAACTGAAGTAAAGAATAAGGCCTCAGTCGAAGAAATAGTTTTAAATTTCACCAATATATCTATATCTATATATATATATATATATATATATATATATATATATATATATAAGGGACAGAAACGAGTTTCAGAAAAGTGGGCCCAGACAGTTGGAGCGACAGAAAACCTATCTTCTTCTGTTACGTTCAAATTTCCAATTTGTAACATAACTTACCGTAACACAGAGAAGGTAGCCTTACGGCCGCCGGTAGCTCAGTCACAGTAGAGAAATGGGATGGGTTCATACATTGACGCAGGTGGTAGCTATAAGTATTAATAATTAGTTACCTTCCTAGCTAAGCAACGAATATAAGGATGGGTTTGGGCAGCTATAAGTTAGAATATTCTTAAATACAAGTAGTCTATTGTGTCGCTAAATAACTTAAAGTGTGATCCACACAAAACAATAACCCGCATCCCCAAAGCTTAAATCTAACTAATGGTGTCCTTACATCATCATGTAACAAGCCACACAGAACTAGAATATACAAGCCGTATCATAAGATTAAGTAAATTTAATTTATAAAAAGTGAAAAGTATTAAAGTATTGATGTGGATTTTCAAAGCTAAGTTATGCTATGACCTAGAGATTAGCATTTAATTAGACACCAGAGGTGTAATTTATAAATTTCCCAATTGTAGAGGCACATTACAATATGATCACAGTCTACATACAACATTCTAAACACATTGCTACGAAAAATAACCAGCTCAATTTATGATTAAAGTAGTAATAACCATATAATTCTTAAAACTTACCAACCGCAGAGCTGAATGCATTCAGTTGTACAGTTCTACTATGTCTAAATTTTAAACACTTGAAATACAAACTGGCATTGTAGCCATTGACGCCAAAGTACACATAAAGCAAATTAACGTACAAGTGAATAGTTAAAGTGATGTAACTACACTTCAATGTTTATCAAAATATGTCTATACAATCTTATAGGATTAGTTGGTTGCGGTATGCAACAAATAAAGCATCAAGTCTAGATAACACAAAAACATAAGTATAATCGGTAACTTAGCGTTCAATATGCAAGTGATATCTTCCAGGTTATCCACAAGATCCAACTCAAAGCCAATTATACACCAACAGGTATTACATACTATGTAATAGGTAAGTTAATCGTGTGTAATAGGTAAAACGTGGTAGGCAAAAAGTACTTCTAAAATTAATTATCTCAAATCAAAACGAAAGCATAACCAGAGATCTTACCTTCAACGAGGTAGCTAATCGCAGAATACTAACTTTAAGCCAAAAATTAATATGTAGTTACACTCTTACCCTGTACCAATTTCAAATACAAGAAATAATTTACATAGAAAAAATACCTGTCAGGTTATTTCTAACCCGTTTAGTTTATGGGAGGTTTTCCTTCCAAGTTATTAGTTATCGTACAATTGTGTTGATGGCTAAAAATTGAAAACATTGTAAAAGGAGAAAAGAACATATAAGACAGCTCACCTAAGCATGTGATTCCGACAAATCCGACAAAATCGTATGCAATAATTATTTGTAGATAATCACTACATAATTAAAAAAATGATTTTACAACCAACCTAAATCGATGAGCTAAATTAGTCCAGAAAATTTTATTTTTCTTTCAGAAAATACGGAATGTCTTTCTTCACCAGACACAACCGGAAGAGCGAGTCCAAGGGAACTTCAAGCACGGGTGCAGCGTAGGTAGGTAATGAATGTAGCAACCGAAGTCACACACTCACCATTTTTATAAAATGATTTTACGCAAAACGCACGCCTGACCACTTCTCTACGTTTCTGTTTAAATGTCAGTAACTGTCAAACAAGAATCAAGTCATGGAAACACTGACTTTTGGCAAAAAAGAATTTGGCTGCAATATCTTTTGATCTTTCGGCATGCGATTTTTTTGCGGATTTCTGAAGAGCGGGGTATAGAGTAATGGACCACAAACCTTACCGGAATTAGCATCGAACAACAAACAAGAAATTGAGCGAATTCAATCTGTCCTGCTCCGTCGAATAATCCAAAACTTTCAATCTAAGTTGGAAGAGTGTTTACAAAGAGATGGTTCCCATTTGAGCGGAATTATTTTTTAGACTTAAATGACAAACTTTTCTCTACTCACACCTGTAAAAAAAGTTTAAAAAGAAACATTTTCTGAAAAAATTGGGTACTTCAAGATTTCCCGCTTCACTGGCGGACCCTATATCTATATTATTATACAAAGTGCATTACAGGCTAATAAAAATAATGTAATTCAAAGTTATCCTGTTTGTATTAATTTACTACAAAGTCTCGAATTTCAGTTACACCTTGAAGCGTGTGATAATACACAGCGATTAATTCTTTTTATCGTTATATGCATGTTACAAAAATAATTAATGCCACGTTATTAGTATACTTATTAGTGTGATTAAAAGCTAATTCTTTAAAAGTGCTGAACATTTCCTATATGGAAGTAAATCTATCTATGATGGTGTCGTTACTTTTCAGTTGTGTGACGTTTATTTTTATAGCCCATTCTACGTGGAGTGCGCGTATATTGGGAATTATACCTACGGTATCGTACAGTCATCAAGTAGTTTTTTGGCCACTATGGAAAGAACTATCTTTAAGAGGCCATCATGTTACGGTATTAACAACAGACCCAATAAATAATTTCGAATTAACTAATTTAACTGAAATTGATTGTCATGGTGCATATAAGTTTCAGAATCTTGATTACTTTGAACTATCCCAAGGATCAGTATGGTCTTTATTTAATGCTTTTCTCAATCATACTTTAAGTGTCGTTGATTATGAATTGTCTCATCCACAAGTACAACATCTTATAAAAGATAAACGAATCACTTTTGATGTAATATTACTTGAAACTTTTCATACAGCTATGTTTGCGTTTGTTGAAAGATTCCGTTGTCCTTTTATTTTACTTTCATCATTTGACGTAACTTCCTTTATTTATACAGAAAGTGGAAATCATGCACATCCCGTGTTAAATCCCGATATTTTCTTAACCACTGAAATTCAACTAAATTTGTTTGAAAGGGTAGCAAGTGTTTTACATAATTTACAGATAAAATTATTTCACGCACTCTTCTTTTTACCGTCTCATCAATTATTAATAGAAAAACATTTTGGGGTCAACTATCCTTTAATAAGTGATATTTTTCAAAACATGAGTTTACTATTTCTTAATACAAACCCTTATGTACATCCTATACGACCACTTTATCCTAATCTAATTCAAATTGGTGGATTTAATAACATCCTTCCAAAGAAGGAATTACCACAAGTATTCTTTTTCAGCTTTTTTATATGATAATTTCGAGTTTGTTATAGGAGATACAACATATTCTTGATAACGCACACGAAGGAGTAATTTATTTTAGTTTAGGAACAAATGTGTTAGGTAAACACATGCCTAAAGAGAATTGCAGAAATATGATGGAAACGTTTAAAGAGTTGCCTTACACGATATTATGGAAGTATGAAAATGTTAACGTATCGAATGTTCCAAGAAACGTTAAAACATTCAATACGTATCCTCAACAAGATATATTAAGTAAGTTATTTTTTAGTGTTGAATCAATCAATGTCTTTCTTTCAAGTGCATGTTATATAACTAGTCACTTTCTTTTCCTCGGTATGCAGAGCACGTAGCAGAAGGTGATTGTTTCTACCTCGGCTTCGTCGAGGTTCACAAAGGAGCCAACGGTAGAAAACTCACTTTCTGCGCGTTGTGCAGTATATTTTTATTCTTACCCTATAAAAATTAACAATTAGTATAGAAAATTACTTTTAAATCTTTATTACTTCAAGTTAAAACGTCTTATATTATTAAAAGAAAATCAGCAACGGATATTACTGTTACCAACGTATCACTTCACTTTGAAAGCTATTTTGCAAAATTAGTAGCGCCCAATTGCCTTGAATTTTTGCTATTTAACAATTGATATATTGTTGTTAATATGTAAATTCTAACTGTTTAATTGGCGCACTTTTAAAACTGTTGAATTTTATTTTAAAAATTGTATTTTAAAAATCGTATCATTTTTCAACACGCTTGACTTTAAACCTTCATAAATATTTTATTTTCCAATGCAAATCAATAAAATTCGAAAATTCAATCTCTTCGGGAACTGAAACATACTACTCAGATGATGACAAATGCGAACCCTTTGGTGATCTAGTTTTCAAAAATATCGTAATAAATTATGTAGAAACACATCCACCAATTGCAGAAGCCAATTTCAAACCAACATCGCCCAAAGAACTTGCTTCTATAATCAAAACTCTCCCGATAAATACGAGGGGTCGTTTTTATATTGCCGGACTAGGCAATTTACAATGTTAATCTAATTTTTAGTTTTATTGATTTTAAATCACAAATGCCATGGTAACGTGTTTGACAATTTACAAAACAATTGCAGCATTATTAGTTCTAATATCTGTCAGTTTGTGTTGTAACGTCTCAAAATGGACAAACTTGAATATCGAGCTGTTATAAAGTTTCTTACAAAACAAGGAAAATCTCCAAAGGTTATTCGTGAAGAAATGTTGATGGTATACGGGGATAATTGCCCTTCCAAGTCGACTATTTGTGAATTGTCAAAATTGTTTAGGCATGGTCGAGAATGATGATCCCCGTCCAGGTCGGCCTGTTGACGTGCTCACTTTGGATGTTATTGAAAAGCCAAGTATTTATATTGGAAGATGCAAGATTAAAAAAGCGACAATTAGCGTCTTTATTAGGAGTTTCAGAAACCACAGTTTTCAGAATTTTATACGATTACCTTGGCATGACAAAGGTTAGTCTGAGATGGGTTCCACGAATTCTTACGCCTTTTCAAATGCTTACTCGAATGGAGAAGTGTGAAGGATTTTTGGCGCTTTGTGGGGACGAACCAGATTTAATTATCAATCGACTTATCACAGGAGATGAAACTTAGGTCCATCATTTTGATGCTGAGAAGAAACAAGAGTCGATGCAGTGGCATATTAGGGGTTCCAGTCCTCCCAAAAGGTTTAACGTCACCCCTTCTGCAGGAAAAATAATGGAAACTGTTTTTTGGGATTTCAAAGGAATTTTAATGATTGATGATCTGAAGAAGGGTGGTACAATCACAGGATAGTATTATGCAAGCTTAATGCATCGCCTCAAAGGTGTTATTAAAGTGAAAATACGCGGAAAACTAACGCGAAGTGTCCTGCTGCTTCATGATAACGCACCAGCCCATAAGTCAAGACTTTCAAAAGCTGCCGTTGCTAAATGTGGCTTTGTAGAGATTGATCCATTCACCTTATAATCCAGATTTAGCCCCCAGTGACTATTTTTTGTTTCCAGATCTCAAAACAACACTAAGGGGAAGAAAATTTAGGGACCATGATGAACTTATAGCGGCTGTTAAAAGCCATTTTGCAAGCAAACCAAAAGAATATTTGTATAATGGGTTAAAGATGTTACTGATACGATGTAATACTTGTATTGAAAAGCAAGGGGCCTACATTGAAAAATAAATTTCTGTTGTTCAAATCTACTCTTATTATGCCTAGTTCGAGAATATAAAAACGATCCCTCGTAAATCACCTGGATATGACAAAATACCGAACCTCATACTCAAAAACCTGTCAAAAAAAAGCTCTAGTACACCTAGCGAGCGCCTTTAATGCCTGACTAAGAACTAGGTGCTTTCCGAACTTTTTGAAAACATGTAATTATTCTAATGTTTCCCAAACCAGGCAAAGATAAGAGAGAAATCACTCATCAGTTTGCTAACAATAATCTCGAAGCTGTTTGGGAAGGTCATTTTTCTCCGACTTAACGACGAAATAACTAAAATGAATATTCTTCCCACCTTTCAGTTTTGGTTCAAAGAAGGCCACTCCACTTACCATTATCTTCAGCGCATGACCGAGACCATCGAACGAGAATTCGAAAGCAAACAATACGTTACCATCTTGTTCTTAGATCTAACGCAAGCTTTTGACCATGTGTGGGCAGGAGACTTAAAATATAAAATAACACATCTTAAGTTACCCGAGTATGTCAAGTCCGTATTGTTTTCGTTCCTTGAAAATCGCACTTTCACCGTCAAAATGCTTATCACCAGAACCATACACGCAGGGGTCCCTCAAGGGAGTATACTGGCCCCCATCCTATTTAATTTCTACATGTATGACATTCCCATTCCAAACATAGACCTTGCTATGTTCGCAAGATGACACCGTTGTACTAACTAAAAATGAACATTTAGAACTATCTATCGCTGAACTTCAAGTTGCTACCAATATCCTAAGTAGATGGTTCAAACAATGGAGCCTATCAATTAATTATTGTGCGTCACAAAAATATTTTCCCTTCGAAAAATCAAGAACCCATCACTTATCACTATTAATGACCTTGGTATCTACTTCGATACTAGGCGACTCATCCAACTTTATCCAATCATCAAAAGAACCTCCTTCATGAGAATTGACTGAACGACTTTACTGTATAAATCATTGATATGTCCTTTAGTTCTTTATGGGTGTATGATATGGGCTAACACCTCAAAAACCAATTTGAACCGAATCCAGACCTTACAAAACAAAATTCGTCGAATGACAGTCAACGCTCCCTGGTTTATCACAAATCAGCAGCTAGGCCTACCTACCATCGAGGAACACATTTCAAAGTTGACCAAAACCTTTTATGACAACCTTATCAACTGCAGTGGTCCCACCTCTCACAAACTAGGACGAAGAAATATTAACACACGCCTAAAACGCAAGCTACCCCAAGACATATACCAAAGTGATAGTGGTGAGGAACAAGTGCCTAACAACATTTAAATAAATTTACTGATCAATTGAGTAAGTAAAAGTGACTGTTAACCCTAATTTTTACTTCAAGTGGTTGCTAATTGCCATTCCTACTATTTCATTCTGTTAAGTATCAGTTGTTAAAAATACCTTGCATAACAATGTATATTGTTGAGCAGGTACAAGTTCTATTTAAAAAAAGGTAGTTTGATTCTTTCTGAACCTATAACCAAAAAGAAATTGTTTTCATTTGCTTGTAAACAGGAAAACATGACCAATTCCTCATTACATGAAGTAAGTAAACTTTTTTTTGTCATAACATTAAGCAATTGCCTAAATAACAAAAATAAAAATATTTTCTTAAAATATACGATTATGCGGTTTTTAAAAATCTGTTGTTATTAAATAAGGATAGCAAACCGCAACCGTTTTTAATCTGGGAGAGGTGGCACACATGTACTATAGAGCGTGAATGAAAAATTTGTACACTTGTTTGCACCTTCAATTTAAGTCAATATAAGATTTGTTAGTGAGCCAAAATAGTATGGTAAGTGAGGATACATAAAGGTTCGAACCCAGAGCAATGATTGTATATAAAATTATTTATTATGTAATTTAAAAAAAATAGTTTTCAAGATCTAGAAGTTTCGCCTTTTATTGCAATTTTAATACTGCGTTCCCTCTTAATACATGAAACCAGTTTGCCGGACTATATAAATTGCGATTTCTCAGTGGAGGTGACGCAAGGTCGCGCGTTGAATTCTATTCCGCTGGTACCTCTGCGTGCAGTTAGACGTTATCCTTGTTCAACGAGATATTTAACGGTATCCCTTGGTTAGCAATTACATAAATTAAGAAAAAGTTAATCTTTCCGTGTCTATTGGTTTTAATGTACCGCATCCTGTAAAAATATTGAGTATAACGCCTAGAATAAGGGCGTTAGCAAGCGTAGTGGTTTTTAAATAATAGAAATTGATTAAATCAGCACCAACCTGTTAGAAAAGTTGTACTTTGGCATATACCTACAAATGAGGGCAATCTATTAATTAGTTATTAATTCATAAAGATTGGTCTTGCGTGGTGAAAAATGGTTTTTTCTCGAATATATTTCGCTCTAGTACTTAGCTGAACGTAACAAAAAATATCAACTTACTTAATAAATATTGATTATGACGCAAGTTGTTTGATTAAAATCGATTAAATTCAAAATATTTAACGTTTAAAGTCAGGTGACAAACTTTTTACTCTAATACCTTCTTACATTATTATTATTATCAAATTAATCTTATTAACAGAATTGTATAAATTTTGGAATGCATGCTAATGAGATTCGAACCAATGACGTCTTATTTTATAGCATACAAAAGCTCTATCAACTGAACTATCAGGGATTTGAATTTCATTTGGTAGAACTTCATGTTAAGGACTTGAGGCAAATATCCCTAAGGTTACATACACGACAAACATATGAGTAGTATAGGAACACCTACCGTCGCCATTTTGTTATTTGTGACGTTACAAGCCTCGCCTCCTTGTGCACCTTTCGCTGCAATTTTGTTTTTGGCCGTCATAGGCCGCGCCTACCTCCACTTTTGACCCTGATGCTCGCGTGTGGGACGTATTTTGACCTTGATGCTGGCTACGGGACCGACCTTAGGGTTGATCTCGTGCGTAGTCATGGAGCCGGCCTTGAGCTGAAAAAAAGTCGAGTTCAAGATCACTGTGGGAAATTTGAGTAAAGGTTCTAATGCTAGCTTGTAAGACAGGTATAAGAACTTGTTCTCGGTTCTAAGCCTCTGATTTGAGTTTGTATTCTAATAAGAGGCCCTAGTCTCGTAAGGCAGGTATAGATAGCGTAAGACTAAAATTTAAATATGAATGAAAATGAAATAATCGTATTATTGGAAGCGGATGGTTTTTTTTAAAGTTAACAAAGAATTTATATCTATTTCTATCTAACATGAAGTTAAAATGGCATTATGACACGGATCACTGTTTTTGTTTACAGTGTGATTTTATTTTTCGTAACGCGCTTATTATAAAAGAGACTGCATAATTGTTATTAAGATTATTACATTTCGATTGTTACCAACTTAGTGAACCGCTAATATTAGCACGTATATATTTTCAAGGTATTTGAAATGACCCTGTATTTTTGGTATTTTATAGAAGCGGTCGGCCTTGGAATTTTTAGGTTAACACATGTTTATTTATATCTATTAGTGTAACACAAGGTAACTCTAAAAATTAAAATATGAATGAATGAAAATGATTAAATCGTATTATTGATAGAAGCAGATTTCTATTTCTATCTAAAACAAACGCACGAATTGGAACCTCTTTCGAGAAACAGTACAAGAAAAATTGGATATAGATATCCCTCTAAAATCAACAAAGGATTTAGAAGATGCAGTAATTCACTTCAATCAGACCATCCAAAGCGCTGCTCGACAAGCCACACCAGAACCTACCAAATACATCAAATCAGTAAAGTGCCCAATCATAGTCAAACAAAAAATTTCAGAAAAACGGAGGCTACGCAAGAGGTGGCAAATAACAAGGCACCCAAATGACAAAAGGAACTTAAACCGAGCTACTACTGAAATCAAAGAGCTGCTAAGTGACATCAGAAATCAAAATGTGCAAAACCATCTGAGACATTTGTCACCACTCGAAACAAATGACCACTCGCTCTGGAAAGCCACAAGATATTTAAAACAACCACAACATCACAATGCACCAATCCGTACTCTCAACAACACTTGGGCAAAAAGTGACAGCGAAAAGGCGCAGACCCTTGGAGAACACCTAGCTAATGTGTTCACGCCATTTCCGGCAGATGACGACAATACAGAAATAATAAACCAACAACTAGAAATGCCTTATCAAATGAGTCTACCAATAAAACCGTTCAAAATGACCCAAATAGAAGCCACGATTCATAAAAACGTGAACCCACACAAAGCCCCAGGACAAGATCTAATTACAGGTAACATACTCAAAGAACTTCCACAGAAAGGTTATCAGTTTATAACCTTTCTCTTTAATAGTATACTACGCCTCAGGCACTTTCCCGAGCAGTGGAAGACTGCGGTAACAATTCCCATTCTAAAGCCAGGAAAACCCGCAGATCAACCCGCATCATATCGACCAATCTACCTACTACCAGTCTTGTCGAAAGTGTTTGAAAAAGTGCTACTTGAGAAGCTCTCCCCAATCCTGTTGGATAATTACATAATACCAGACCATCAATTTGGGTTTCGTAAACAACACGCAACAATAGAGCAAATCCACAGGGTAGTAGCTAGAATTACTAAAGACTTTGACGAGCGGAATTACTGTACTGCAACATTTCTTGACATTAAACAAGCATTCGATAAGGTCTGGCATGCGGGACTACTTTGTAAAATCAAGCAAAACTTACCTACTGATTACTTTGAAATCCTACAATCGTACCTTAATAATAGGCAGTTCACTATTCGATATGGCAGCGCGATAACAAACCCGTACCCGGTAAGCTCAGGGGTTCCCCAGGGTAGTGTCTTAGGCCCAATATTATACTTGATATATACGGCGGATCTTCCGACAGTACCGGGTAACATGGTCGCCACCTTCGCTGACGACACGGCGATACTTACATCTCACACTGATCCAACCCTCGCATCCCAACAGCTGCAAATACAACTGGACGAGATACAGAACTGGTGCAAAAAGTGGCACATACAAATAAATGAAAACAAATCGGTCCACGTAACATACACCCTAAGAAGAGGTACTTGCCCGCCGGTGACATTTAACAACCAACAAATCCCTCAAGCAGACTGCGCATAGTATCTAGGCATCCATCTAGATAAGAAACTAACCTGGAAACTCCATATCTGGACAAAACGTAAGCAACTAGGGATAAAACTACAAAAAATGTACTGGCTGATAGGGCGAAAATCTCAACTGTCCCTAGAAAATAAGTTACTACTTTACAAAACCATGCTAAAGCCTATATGGACCTACGGTATACAGTTATGGGGTACAGCCAGTACCTCTAACATTGAGATCCTTCGACGATTTCAATCGAAGGTGCTAAGAAACATAACAAACGCACCATGGTACGTACCTAATGAAACAATAATACGTGACCTCGCAATTCCCACCATCAACGAGGAAATACAAAAATTTAGTGCACGATATAGTGATCGAATCAGAGCTCGCCCCAATATTTTAGTGGAGTGCTTAACAGAAAACGACGAGGTGGAACCGCGATTAAAAAGGTTTAAACCGCTCGACCTAATACACAGATTCGAACAGTGAGACAATGTGTAAATATGTAAATATATGTTAACTTAAAAATTCCAAGGCCGACCGCTTCAATAAAATATCAATAATACAGGGTCATTTCGAATACCCTGAAAATATATATGTGCTAATATTAGCGGTTCGCTAAGTTGGTAACAATAGAAATCTAATAATTTTAATAACAATTACGCAGTCTCTTTTATAATGAACACGTTACGAAAAATAAAATCCCACTGTAAACAAAAACAGTGATCCTTGTCATAATGACATTTAAACTTCTTGTTAGATACAAATAGACATAAACGCTTTGTTAACTTTAAAAAAAGTACCAAGTCCATCTGCTTCTATCAATAATACGATTTAATCATTTTCAATTATATTTAATTTTTAGCCTTACCCATCTATACCTGCCTTACGAGACTGGGGCCTCTTATTGGAATACGTCGAATCCGTGGTCAGTCTCAAGGTGAAAATGCGTCCCCCACGTGAGCGTGAGGGTCAAAAGTGAAGGTAGGCACGGCTTATGTCGTCACAAAAACAGAATGGCGGCGAAAGGTGTCCTAGGGGGCGGGGCTTGTGATGTCACAATAAACAAAATGGCGGCGGTAGATGTCCCTATACTACTCATATGGTTGTTTCATATTGTACTCATGTTAGACCAATACTGAAAAATTAATATTGGCTACATACCATGTAATAATGTAAGCATATACAGGGTGAATCCTAAAGGGCGACTTTAGACCTTTGTTATATAATGCATTATTGTTTTTAAGGGCATCCTCACGTCAAACTGTTTATAACCCAAGGAGGTTTGCAATCTGTAGAAGAAGCAATTTACTATCACGTTCCTGTGCTTGGATTGCCCGTAATCAGTGATCAAATTCAAAATATTAAGAGACTTAGTTCGAGAGGAGCCGGTATTTACTTATATTATCGAAATGTTACAAAAGAAAGTTTTAAAAATGCAATTTTGGAATTAATGCACAATAAGAAGTACGTTAACGAAATTGTATGTAATTTCCATGTAACACATGTACTTCTTATTCACAGATATAGAAAAAACATACAGAAATTAGCAAGCTACATAGCGGATCAACCTGATACAGGGGTACAACGAGCAATATGGTGGACAGAATACGTCATTAGACATAAAGGTGCACCTCTTCTAAGAAATCCTACTTTCAGTTTACCTTGGTACCAATATTACTTATTAGATGTTATTTGCTTTTTGTTATTTATTACGTTTTTGTTTTTATACTCAGTGTTTATTTCAGTAAGAGTAATTATTAAATTATATTATCATTTTAGCATAAATGGTAAATTCAAATTAGATTAACGTGTTATCGTAAATCATAAAGTACGTTTTAATTTTAAATATAAGAAAATATTTTCGAATTGGTAGTCAATGGTGGTATATTATTATCATTCACATATCATTAATGTATAATCTAAATAAAATAAATTTATATAACTTCTTTCCATTTTTTAGCAATGTTACAAATATGTGCGTGTTATAAAACCTGTATATGAAGTCACAAGTTTTTAACTTAATCAGTATCACAAAAATTATTGGTAAAAAAGATTTTCTTGCTTTAGATATCTTTAAAAATTCAAAAAATCATGATATTTGAACGCAAGGAGCACAGGATGAGTATTTGAATGGACACTGATGTGAGGAGTTCTGATTGATTATTCATTAATTAATCATTTGGCCAAATTATTAGAGTTCAGATTAGGAAATGATCAATTTTTACTCCACTTCGGTTATTACAAAGTCCGTTGGAAGCTTTTTTTACGTCAAGTCCCACTGTTGACACATGCCCACAGTAAACCAATAAGCGAATCTTACGTCATATCAGAGACCATAACCGCCCACACCCGGTTTGAGTAAAACCGCTATTCGCGCTTGGAAAACTTTATTATGCTCAACACTTTCTGCACTTCAACTTGTACCGAAATTAAAGACTTTTAAAATCCAAACTGGAATGCATTCTCTGAACACATATTCACACTCCAAATTGTCGAGAGAGCCAACACCTACTAACTTCCGCTATTACGGAAGCGATCGGAACCTTAGTACTATTCAAAACTATTGACATATCCCGCAAACCACTTCCGCCACAAAACACGCCTGCTGTCATACTTGGCTAGTTGGTCAGTATCAGTCAATGTAGAAAATTACTTTTCCAATTCCTTTCAACCCACAGCAAGCGTACCGAAAAGTTCTGCCTTAACTCCTTTACTATATACAATTTTTGCTTATCCCCGGAACTTCCCTAACTAGGAAAACCAGTTGAGGGTCTCCGGCAACCTCAAAAAAACAAAAGCAATACTTACGACAGCCAATTTTACAAACTTGATAGTAATGTCTCGATTTCTCTCTACAACATACAACTTCTGCTGCAACAAGAAGCCTCATTCTTAGAAATCCTCTAAATTAGCTTCCCGGCGTAGAAAGAACACTAGAACGGGTACGTTCCCGACCATACATATTGGGTTCCCTCCGGGCTCGAATTAGAGGTTGCCACCCTAAAACACTAACACATTCTGAGAACCCTTGTACGCAAACATCAAGTCTAGTGAACTCCCTTGAAGGCCGAATCTTAAGTCTAATCGTAGGTTTTCTTACAAATATCTTAATTACCTCTCTATTCAACACGTAGGCCTACCACCAATAACAGGCTACAAACTCTACAAAAAAGCTTTGTACACTGAGTGATCTTCGGCGACACCATCCCTACCCGAAATATCCTTACCGTATTCTAGAAATACTTCCACAGAGCACTATTTACACAAAAGTTTATACATCTCCCATCCAATTATGCACGCCCGAGGGGATAGAACAGTCTTTAGGCACCACTATATGCACTTTGCATCCCCCACACTACCCGTCGTTCAACAAACCAGTTAATTAGAACCATACACACATCATTATAACACGTATAGCGTGTTTCTGTTATGTTGAAACTAAGGCATGAACCTTCCCCTAAAGTTTAAAGAATCGTCCTGAATAAACTAAATCGTTTTTCAAGAGAACCCAAGTTTCAATGCTACAAAAGCCAAGGAATGGCTAATATCTTAAACCGCAAGAAGCGACTGAAGTCAAATTGTGCTAACATAACTCTCGTTTCGCCTTTATAGAGGCCCAACTTATTATGACTGTAACCCGTGCCAATGTTAATATTATTGTTTAATTAAAACATTCTAGATAAGCTTTTCCAATTATTAATGGTGAATATTCAACCCTGAATACATTGTCCGAAATCTTGTAGATGTAAGAATGTACATTAGTAAATTGAATACTACTGTTTTGCCTCTGTGGACGACACACCGTTCCTTAACACGTTAAGTGTGTCCCTACGTCACGTAAATATAGGTTTACGTTCCACGGAAAACGTCTCGAAATAACTATCCTGAACATAACATTTTTTTTATATAGATCACGCCTTGCTAACGTTGAATATATTAATTCAACCACCACCATCATTAAACACCTACTGGCAGTGATTACCTTATTTATTCTAAACGGAGTCAAATTCCATTTCAAATAAATTGTTTAATTACTCTCAAATAATTAACGTAACTAATGAAAAGGAAAAGGATAATGCCACGTATTTCATTTCCTCCCTAGGGGGAGGGCGGGCTGCTCGGGCTTTCCGAGCTCCTTCAGCCACAATCATGGATTCCCAGCACACATACATACATTACGTATATATGCATGATGGGACTAAGGATGGGTGTGGTCAGGATAGGATCGGAAGGAACGCAGTTAGAGTTCTGAGGGGGAAGATGCTACCCCAGCATTTGCCTAAGCAGCCGCACATGGTGTACATATACGCAGTGACCATGCCGCTACATGTATATGAGGAAAACCCCCTGAAAACACCTCATACAAGGTAGACGGTAACGGGAATCGAACCATTACCTCCCGAATGCTAAGCAGATCCTGTCACCACTACGCTACCAGCTGGGTCACGTAACTAATAATATAACCCTGTATTTAACAGTTCATTTACCCTTGAGTAATTATCGCCAACAAAATACGTTAAAATAACGTAAATTGTACTACAAGAAAATAAACCTAAGCCTATTTCTATTTGCATAAACTGTTACTTGCTACTTTAAAATATAAATAGGTATTCAGTAAAATTTATAATTTTGACAATTTAAAGAGCTAAGACTTAGCTAAACCATTTTTTACCGTTTCTGTATCCGGTACGAGTAACGAATTCTACGTGTCTTAATGGAGGTATTCATAGTCCGTTCTTGAGGATGCCTTAAAAAAAATGGCAGATTTACGTTTCATAAACCTTCCATGGGCCCTCCTTTTCTTAAGATGGCGGCATTTTTCTCAAGGAAGCTTCGCACCTCCCTTGAGGCTTCCTTATCGTTCCCATAACCGCAAATAAACACTTTTTAGGTTATTTACACAAACTAGTCATCTCCGCACAATAAATTACCATTAATTTATGTTTCACCAGACGATTGTAAAGGCAAACCGCCCTTTGAAGCATGCATTTAACTATAATTAAGTTCGCAGATAAATAGTTATTGTTAATATTAGGTGGAGGGCTGATTTCCACAAGAAGATTCATCATTCTATTTCTAAACTGTGACTGTTCATACCTGTAAAATTTTTATCGTGTATCTTTCCTGTAAACTTTAATTTTAGTTTTATAGTTATTAGTATTTGAAGTTGTTTTAAAATTCGGAATCTCTCAGACCAGACAGTTCATTACACTTTATTCATATCAAAAATCATTTTAAACTTTTGTGTGATGGATGAGTATTATGAATTTGCTGCTGAAGCATTGGAAGGGATCGAAGATGAAGATGAGGCACAACGTCTTCCAAAACGATATATCAGAGAGGAAATTACACCGATGGAGTTTTATGAAGAAACTGAGTTTAGGCGCAGATACAGGTTTCAAAAAGCAACTGTAATGCATTCTATATTGCCTTTGGTAAATGAGGCTTTAATGAAGAATTCAAATCGTGGCCTACCTTTGAGGCCAATTATCAAACTATTAATAGCATTACGGTTTTATGCTACAGGGAACTTTTAGGTAAATTCGATTTCTATAAAAACAATTTAAATTATCAATAAGCATCTCAATTCTCCCTATTTTCACCAATTTTATTCAGCTTTACAGTACTTGTACTACTACAAAAATAGTCATCTTATATGTGCCCTAAACATACACTTTTCACATTCACATAATAAATAGTTATTTTATTTCTTTAGACTGTGTCTGGTGACTTGCGTGGATGTAGTCAACCAAGCATAAGCAGAATAATTAGAGATGTGTCAATCTTATTAGCACAAAATTTACATACTTTTTTAAAATTTCCACCTACAGAACAAGAGCAGAGACAAAACATTACAGCATTTTATCAATATGCAGCATTTCCTTCTGTAGCTGTATTGACTGTACACACATACCCATTTGCAGCGCAGGTGGAGATAACGCAGAGATATTTAGAAATAGAAAAGAGTACTTCTCTTTAAATGTTCAGGTGCAGATTATAATATATAAAAAACCATCGCTGCATTTAGTAATTATATTTTTGATGGTTTAGGTTGTTGCAGGACCAAAACTGGAAATAATGAACATTGTTGTGCGTCACCCAGGATCAACACATGACAGTGTGATATTCAACAGAAGTTCAGCTAGTGCAGTTTTTGAGGAACGTAGTGTAAGAGGTTTATTGTTAGGTGACAATGGTTATGCTTGTCGTCCGTATTTGTTGACTCCATTATTAGAGCCAGCAGGTCAACAAGAAATTAATTATAATAGAGCTCACAAAAGAACTCGTAATTTAGTGGAAAGAGTCTTTGGGATTTTGAAAAGAAGATTTCCTTGTCTTCAGCGAGGACTAAATACAAAACTACGTACATCTCAAGCTGTAATATGTGCTACAGCAGTATTGCATAACATAAGCTTAAATGGAAGGGATGAACTTATTGATTTTGATGAAGGCATGCTGGATGAAAACGTACCATTGCCAAATAACATTGTATTAAATAACGGTTTAGGGCTGGCGTTTCGGAGACAGTTTATTTCACAACACTTTTAAATAGGTATAAATATGTATGTATTTAGTAATAATAGAGGGTAACATGTTATAGTTTTGTTATTTTTTGCAATTCTAATTTCGCTATTTCTACTTTTAATTTTTGATGCTCTACTTGAAGCCTAACACATTCCATACGAGCTTCTTGGTAAATTTTCTCGCTGGTCATTCGTTGCTGATGAAATTCAGCTTGCTGTTTGATACAGTCTTGCAACTTCTGTACTTGAAGCTCTTCTATAGTTTGCTTAAGATCCAATTTCTGTGTCAATGCACCTAAAGATGAAAAGTTACTTAAGAAAATCCTCATTTGTTATCGGTGGTACTTGCCTACATTTTTTTATTTCTTATTCTTGGGGCAGTATGGTCTACAAATTCACCAATATTTTCTGCTTGCTCTGTAAAATATATTAATTAATTTTATAATTATATCTAAGAATCTAGGGCAATAATACTCATTTTTTGTAATCTTGAAGACATTTTGCCATATTAAATATGTCATATATCTATTACTATAAACACTGTTTTGATCACCAGCATTTGGAAAATATATTATACAAACCTATTTCTAATGTGGCAGACATGATATGTGATTGTGGCCTTGTTTGTGTCCACTTCCATGTGGGGCTTCTGAAATATACAAAAATCAAATGTAGGCAATTGTTTTCTATTGAGAAATTCTCTGAAGATGTGGCATACCTTCATTTGAATTTTTGCAAAGTGTATAATTATGGTCCGGGGGTAAATTTACTAGGTTTTTTGTAGCTGCTCTAAAATAACTTTTATTTAAAACAAAAGAGGTTGAATTAACTTGACTTACACTACTTTGGAATCCAGCGGAACTATCCCAAGGACAGTCAAATGTAATGTCCATGTGGGGTGCTGTGGTGTCGATTAGCACCATTATGGGATCGTCAACTTCTCGTTCTGCAGGTCCACCACCAGTTAACAAATAATTATATTTCTTTTTTGTTTCTTTTTTGCGTTTCCTTGATACAATAGTAATTATATGTCATGGAAGCATTACTTACTGTAAAGAGCATTTTAACTCACTTTTGTTTTAAATTATCCCACAATTTCTTTAATTGCTTGGAATTTCTCTGCACTTCTACTTCTGGCTGTATATTATAAGTAGTCGTTATTTTGTCCCAAGCCTTGTTTTTTTCTGATAGAGAACTGTTATCAGTTTTTTTGCTTTCTATAACTTGGCCCATTTGTGCCATGAAACTGACCAGCAGAATTTTTTCTTTATCTGAGTATACTTTTTTTTCCATTCTGAAATATGTATAACACTGGATTAACTACATATACGTTGTTTTTCATTTAAAACCATTACCTGTAAAATTCAAAATTCTAACTAATAACCTATTTTATTTTTTATACACCACTGTCAGTAACACCACACGCATACTTAAAAAATAAATTCCACTACTTTATAACCATAAGGAATCGTGAAGGAATCCTTTGACGAGGAAAGCCGAAGGTATGTTTATGAAATCAACCATGTCGCCTTGTCTCAAGACCGCCTTAAATAAGGTGCCCTCAAGGAAAGTTTTAAGGATCGACTATGAATACGGGGCTTAGTTTACACCACGGGAAACATTTGCAAGCACACGTTTAGGTTGCTTCGTTGTTAATCTAGTTCTATAAGTTCAAATATTTAGAAGTAAGAAAACATAATTATAATTGTTTATTTGCCAATGTGGTAACGGATTGTCCTGGAAACAAGTCTGATTGTTTAAAAATTGATATAAAGTTACGTTTTCTCGTATTCATCTGACAAAAAAAAAACCATTTGAAGAATATATCTACTTATGCGTGTATGCGTTTGTGTGTGTGTGTGTGTGTGTGTGTGTGCAATTGTGTGCGTGTGTGTGTGTGTGTGTGTGTGTGTGTGTGTGTGCAATTGTGTGCGTGTGTGCTTGTGTGCGTGCTTACTTGTGTGCGTGTGTGCGCCTGTGCGTGTGTGCGCGTGTGCGTGTCTGCGTCTGTGTCTCTGTTTGTGTCCATGTCCGTGTCTGTATCCGTGTCCGTATCCGTGTCCATGTCCGTGTCCTTGTCCGTGCCCGTGTTCTTGTATGTGTCTGTGTCTGAGTCTGTGTTACTTTTTTAATTGTTTCATAGTATTGAAATCCTGGCTCCGATTTTGGGTTAAAGTTTCAAGCTCCTCAAGTGGTCCAATTAGCGCCAATTTTTTCCTCCATATTGTAGGTCTGGTGGTGGTGGCGTTAAACTGAAGTTCTTGTAAATACTATTGCAACGTAATCGAAAAGTAATGAGGTCAACCTTTTGGTGGGAAATTTAAATTTAGAGCCCTTCAAGGTCAAAATCTTAAGGTAAAAATTAAAAAATAGAATTTTGAAGGTCATAAAAATAGCTTTTGAGGTTATTTAAAAACATCAAAGTTAAAAAATAGCTAAGTGTTACGATAGATATCTGCTCATGCAAAACCTACTTAGTAACGTTGATAATTTATATATTACTTTATAGCTTTGATCTACTTCTATCTATAATTTTTTAATGTCAAATACATGTTATAACCAGTCTGTAATAATTGACCTTGAATATGACTATATAAACAGATAAAGAGCAGCTTTATGCCACTAAGCACATTGCACTAGTGTCTAGAATTTTAATTGTAAACCTAAAGTACTTCCATAGTTACTCAAGTTATTAATTTTTACATATCAGTTATAATAAATAAAATATCTGCTAGTCCATTACTACATAATCTACAGAGTATGTTTCATATTTTTTTATATTGTTGGATACAGTTTTGAAGGTAACTATGAGTAAGGTTGTACCAAGTAGCAGAGACGTGTATCTCCATAGGCAATTTTGTTCGCTTTTAGTTGTATTGTGTGTCCTTGTTAAACTACAAGAAAAATCTATAAGTGTATCTTTGTTGTTCAATCGAGAAAGCATTAGTGATGTCGCCACTGTAGAATGAATTGTCAATATGTCATTTGTGTTTATCATTTGTGTTTCCTACATTGAACTTTTTCGTATTGTAGGTTATTTTGTGTACATTTTGTTATTAATCTTATTAATACGTTACTATTTCCCATTTAGTGTTGATTTTAAATATCTTGTGTGAACGTGCGTGTGTTAGTTAGATTTAAACTAAAATTTAAAAAATAGAAGTGTAAGCTTATTATAATTGGTACTAGGACCACATTAGATTATATTTAGTGGTATTTCCTTGATTGAAAATTTGTAAGTATGCAACCCCAATATTTCCTAACAACTGAAAACTGAATGTTTATTGTAGAGTCTATATTCACTTCAAAATGCCCGAATCATTATGTTTAGTGCGTGGCGCGCACAAAGAAGAAGCCGAAAAAATGCATAATTTTCCAAGGAATCTTGAAAAGTAAGTTTGAACTTAATGTGAGCATACATAAATTCCGATTCTTATTTATTAGATCAAAAGTATGGCAAGAGAGCATTGGAATAAAATTTATGCCTGGTGTTACACTGCAAAATTATTTAATTTGTAGCAAGCATTTTGCAAATGAATGTGTTTTAATAACGTTCGTATATGGAAAGGTGTATCTGTACCTTTTTATAATCTAAGCAATTATACAAGTAAAACGAACTTCTTACAAGAGGTTTATCGATAAAATTATTTCAGTAAATTATGTAAAAGCTTACAACAGATCAATTATTTTTCATTTGTGCGTAAAACTATGTAATGTATAAGTATGCACATATATGTATATTTTTTTAATAAATTACATATTATACTTAATACTGTCTTTCAGTTTCTTTATTCAATGATAAAAGCAATAAAATATTAAAGGTAAATGAAAACATTTATATCTCCCGCTCATTTTTAAATCGATATGTCCGCCACCTACTTTCACTTTCCACTACAGTTGACCAATGCATTATTGCGGCCAAAATTACACGTCTCTGTGTTGTCTCTGCAAGTAGTAGTGATATTGTTAATTTAACAAGACGTATTATCCTATTGTTGAAAACTAAAGATAAGTTTGTAAAGCATATCCGTATAATTAACACCAATATTAAGCTATTGCAAGATATAGTTCAATATAAAATTAATTTTTGAGGCAAATGAAAATTTGCTTAAGCTCCTAAGGAATTTATCATTGTTAAAGTGTTATCTTGCAAGACTTAAACGGTTATAGAACGCTTCAGAGAAAACGTAGTGGAATTGTGATGTCACTAGAAAACGTACACGCCAATTAGGTTGGTACTCTCTAGATTCATGCTTTAAGGGTAGGTTACTTGCAGTAATTATAGTCAATATGGCAAACATTAAGGACCTTCTTATTTTTTTACAAAATGCATACAATAGTTTTGCACGAAAGGTTAAATTAATCTTGAGGCAATTAATGCTAAAGGTGAATGTTGTTTTAGCTGCAATTTCATCCAATGTTATTGAGTTGAAGACTTTTGCCATAAAAAATTATGTCATTGATATTGCAACCAATTTACATAATGAAATCCTTTATTATAAGTTACAAAAAAAATTAGAGGAGTTTTCCGAAAAGGATTTTGGTTGGGCATTACATGAAGTTTTACATCTAAGGGTGAATATTAATAGCTATGCTACTTAGTAGCACTCTTTACTGAACAGGTGCCGGTTTACGCTGAACAGATAACTGTTTACACTAAACAGATAGCTGTTAATACCTAAACGGATCAGTAACTACTAAGCTACTGAAACCAGAAAGATGAAAATCAAGGTAACATTATTCTAGAATTTCTAGGACTTCATGCAAAAATGTATGCTTACACTGTTTATGACAAAGTTGTAAAAAAATCAAAGGGTTCTACCCGAGCAAACGTCAAACAGATTACGATAAATGATTATAAACCTGTTTTGTTTGACGGCAATGTAATAAAGCAATATCAGCATTTGATAAGGTCTAAGAAACATGATGTATTTAGAATCATATAATATAAAGTAATACTTAATCCTGGGTATATAAGTATATAATTCCGCTTCTGTTTCAGAAAACAATTTTATCATTATAAGTAGTAGTAGTGAAAATAAATTGAAACAAGGACTATGGTACAATACTGATAAAATCTACAGAAAGTACCTGAAGCGTTCTTTGATGGAATAATGCTCCTCTGGAAACTATTTATTTGTACAAACATGTTATTCCTGATGAGTGTTTTGACTGTGTGCTATAAATTCAAAGTGTACAAGTGAAGTTATTATTAAGACATTATTTGATAAAAAAAATAAATTAGACAATACCAAAAAGTTGTATGAAATTGTGTGTTAGTAGAGGTTGCAATTCATTAACTTTCACTGAAGTAGATAGGATATTAGATGATATGAATTTACTTGGTGACATGCCACTGAAAATGTATGTATATAATTTATTATGAGGTGATCATGATTCATTGTGTATCCACATCAATGTTAAATATAGCTTAGAAGATATTAATTCTACTTATAAAGACAATTTGCTTATTATACCTTTATGTATTGAGAAAGCAGTATATTATGATAATTAGAAGTGCCTCGATATTTTGATTAGAATATTATCAGAACAAAACCTCAGCTATAATTTCCAACCATGGGAAAACGAGGAACATTACAAAATTTATAGCTGGATATTAGAAAACATTTATAAAGGTGAAACAAATACAAATTCATGCTTGGGATGGACATACGGACCAGATTCAGGAATATGACCATCAAGTAATTTAAGTGATTATAGAAGTACTTTAGGTTTACTATATAATGAAATTTTAATAAAACGTTATTTATGTAATATTTAGTGAACTAAAATAAAATACAATTTTTTTTTTTAATGTGTTTTATTTGATCTTAAAGCTAAAGCCTGTCCGGTAGAACTGAACGGGTATCGGTTAAAAGGAGGATTGTCAATATATGGTTCTATTGCCTTGAAACCTTTAATGGTTTCTTGATTAAATTTGTACGTGACAAAGAAAGATGGATATATTATGAATAATGCCTATTTTCCGAACAAAAGCGTTTGCAACTTTAACACCAATGACAAGGCAATAAGAATCAGATGCAGGTAGAAAGAAATAATATAATAAAATGCCAGTGATTCTCAACACTGCTTTAACATTACATTTAAAATTTAGGAAGAATGCAAGTTCTTATAATAAACATTTATAAAAGCCATTCATAATAAAATTTATGCCTGGTTATAGGTATTTCAATTTACATTTAGAAAGTTCATTGTATCCAAAGAATGGTAATAACGTTTTAGTATACTAAAGTACTGTACCTTCCAAATAAATATGCAATACTGTAAAACAAGTAAAACGAATTCTTACACCAGTTTAGTAGGTACATATAGGTTATAAATAAAACAACTTAAATCTAGATTATCATTATTCTTTGAGTAAACTTATATAAACTAACCATTAATATAATGCCGTATAAGTTGAGTAAAGAAATTACAATTAGTTTTAAATTCTTTCGATTATTTTATTCAAGAAAAAGAAATGGTGGTCCACTATTAATAAATTACTGTTCAACAAAGAACAGCAAACGCGATTAAAACTTTCGGTTTCGACGGTGGAAATCTGTTGCCAATGCATTATTGCGGCCAAAAACCTCCAGTGAAAACAGCGTGTCAAAGTAGTGATATTGATTTTCCAGAAAAGAATAACAATTCGTTGATTAATAAAAAGTTGTAAACGCATAACGTAAATTAACTCAAATTAATTATTAAATATCTTAAAATTAGAATTATTTGAAATAGGAAAACCAGTTTGGCTCTAGTGTTAAAAGGAATTTAAATTCCAAAACCAAGAATAAACGGTTATGTGAACAAAGCCATTCGAGCAAAAGTAACGGAATTGTGAAATGTCTCAAAAATCTTAACCCAATAGTTCGAGACTTTGCTTTTACAGACTTTAACGGGATATTTAGTAAAGGTAGTACAATATGTACTTGGCAAGATAACAGTCTTATTTTACATCAACCGAACAAATTCAGATGGAAAACGTTAAATTATAATTGAAGCAGGTAATAGAAACGGTTTTATCGACGGAAGTCAATTAATTTTCGGTACAAAATAAATCATTAGATTATCACGATAATATGAACGCAGAATTGTTCGAAAAATGGTTTGAGGAATCACTTTTACAAATTAGAGGAACCATCAATAATTGTCCTTGACAATGAATAATCATTCTCGAAAGGCAGAGAAGGCAGTCAAAGTTTCTTGGAAAAAGAAGAAATCAGCAATGGTTAACCGCTAAAAATGTGGGAAAATTATGCAAAGGCAGAGTTAGTGGAATTGGCCAAAAGAAACAAAGTAGACCAAGGAAAATATGTAATCGATGAGCTAGCTCTATCATATGGACATGAAATTTTGCGCCTGTTATATTGACCATTAATAAACAAATCAGCATTTGAGTAAGGTCTAAGAAACAGATGTATTAGAACAAATACGAATAAAGTAATACGTTGCGACATCCTGGAAAGTAATAGATCGTTCTGTAATCGTAGAACGACGCATTTTATCATTATACAGTATAGTGCGAAAATAAATGGAAACAATGGACTATGGTATCATACGGATAAAATCTACATTAAAGACCTGAAGCTTTGTTAATGGAAGAGATTGCTGGATGAAGTAAGACTATTTATTTGTACAAACATGTTAACACTGAAGAAAGTGTTATGACTGATGATGCTATAAATTCCAAGATTTGGATGACTCAGGAAGTGATGAATCTAGAATGACAATTTGATAAAATTATACATTAGACAATTACCTAAAATTGTATGAAATCTTTGTAAGTCCCAATTATTAACTTTACTGAACTAGATAGGATATTAGAATATGTACTTTGACATACTGAAATTGTCTGTATACAATTTATTATGAGTGAAAGATGTCAATTGTAAATCCACATCAATAGGTTAATATAGTAATCGATTATTAATTTCTACTTATAAAACAAGTTTGCATTATCTATACACTGAATGTATATAATGTTAAAGCAGTATATTATGATAATGAGAAGTGCCACTGGCATTTTGATTGAATACCTATCAGAACAAAACATCAGCTATAATTTCAACCATGGGACATCTGAACATTACAAAATTTATAGCCTGGATCATTATGAACATGTTATAAAGGTTGCAAATACAAATTCATGTTCGGCATGGAAATACGGAGGCATTATTCAGTAATATATCCATCAATATTTAAGTCACGTACTAGAAGTACTTTAGGTTTACTAGCATAATGAAATTTTAATAAAACGTTATTTATGCACATATTTAGTGAACAAATAATATTGACAATCCTCCTTGTTAATCCGATACCCGTTTCAGTTCTATCGGAAAGCTACACCCTTTGATACAAACTCTTCCTATGACTATATTAGTAATTTATTTCACCAATTATAAATTAAAGGTCTACTTATAAAACAATATCTTATTTATTGTTCCAAGACCTTTCATCCAATCCCTACCACTTTACGAATAACTTATTATTCTTAGAGCGAACCACTTTTTCTACCAAGTACACATCGGGATATGTCGTTTCCTGTAATTCGTGTTCATAAAACCGTCCCAGTACAGTTGTTCCTTTCATGTCTTCCAACATGTACGTAGTGGGGTTAGTAATGTGAACTTTCACAATCTTAAATAGTTCACTATCCAATTGGGGGTGTATCCTTTATCGAAAATACTTTTAATTTTGCTGATTCGTATTATGTTACTCACGCAATATCAATTCCTATCGAATGTTTTTGTGTGAGTGTAAGCCTCTTGTATGATTACAAACATTTTTGGGCTTCATTTCGGTAGTTTTATGCCTACGATTGTTGTATTCCATCGTTACAGTATCAATTATATCAATTTATTTGTATTTACCTTATAGACTAAACGTCTTATGTAGAGCACACTTAATGGTTCTGATAACATTTTCCACAATTGCAGCCTTCTTTGTGCTATAGGTGGAGTGATTATAGACTCCATAACACTGCATCAGTTTAGCAAAATACTCATTGTAGAATTTTTTTTCCTGCATCTGTCTACAAATTGGTAGGTTTCCATCCTTGTTTGAAGATTGCTTGCATGGCCTTGGTAACTTCTTCACCTGTTTTCGTTTTTAATCCTTTGGTCCGCAAGCATTTCGAAAAACAGTCGATAACCATGGCATATGTGTTAAATTCAGCGAAATCTGCGTGTCAAAGGTCATCAAAACCTTTAATTATTGTGAGCCTTCGTGCAGATTTGTTCAATTCGTTCACGAGTTGTAATTTGGACGTGGTACTAATTTATCCACAATTTTTTTAAGTTGATATAGTTTCTGCTCCAACGCTAGATAAGCGTTAGTTTCCTTTAAAAGTTTTCTGAACTGCTTGTAGACAAAAATCAAGATATCCTTTACTTATACCATCACGATCTTCTTCAGGGTCCGCCAACTGTGTCAAACGGTTTTCATCCAAATTTAACCTTGTTGATAAATAGTATTGCTTAGTGTTGACATCTTAAGGATCTATATGGGATTGGCAACATTGCTGAATCTCTTATTCTCGATACCAAATTGATTATCATCAATTAGTTTAAACTCGGGGGTTAATTGCTTGAATTGATACTGGACTTGCGAACGTCCAGATTTGTCAATGGGCATTTTAGTTGTGATATGTCGACATTCTCATTTATACTGTTTAAAAAACGGCTGTATGGTTTTTCAATGCATCCATCTTCATATAGTTCTTATATAATTGATATTCGTAGCTTCTAAAGTAATTTTATAATTTGTTCTATCTTTTGAATTTACTAGATTTAAATCGGGTTCATTCATAATAAGCAGATCATACAAACCTGCAGTCCCTTTATACGTGATGCCTTTAATAATCATATCGCTTCCATTAATTGTTATGGGGGTATTATCAATTGTCCATTTGTCTGTTTTGGCATCATAGTGGACTCCATAAGTGTGATTAATAGCACCTTCAGTATCCGTCATAATACGTTCAACGTATATACGAGGCAATTCATTGAACAGCTCGAGAAATTCTTCCGATATGGGTTCATTACGGGTAGTAGAATTATCGGTGATACTAATAGGTTCTTCTTCCTCAGTATGAATCTCTCCTGTGACAGATGTATCTAAGAAAGATGATGTACGAATGCCTGGCGGAGGATTTCTTTGAAAAAACGGAAGCTGAGCTAGTGGGGTAGTAGCACCCTTTCATGAATCACCTAATGACGGTCAAGTGAAGCCTGGGGTCCTTTGAACTTTGAGCTAGCGGGCTAGTCGGGGTGGAAGCATGCTTTCTTGGAAATATGAACAGGGGTGGCTTTTTGGGTTTAACGTCAATGGATTCCTTTTTAGGTGTTTTAATTTTTTATCAGGATCGATTTTATTTACTGTTTAAGTTATACAGGTTCTATTAGGGGCTTATACGTACTTTAAAATATTCTTTCATTATCATTACGAGCAGTTTCAAGACTTTTGTACGTCTGTTGTATTATTTTACGGGTCTGAATATTTTTTTCTTTAATATCATCTAATTATCCATTGCAGCAAAACAGATAGATAGCTGTTTACACTAAACAGATAACTGTTAATACCTAAACGGGTCAGTAACTACTAAAACTACTGAAAGCAGTTTAAACCTTTTCCTATAGCGACCATTATTAATTTCAGCATTCTTGTTTATGACCATGAAACCAAACGGATCTACCCAGCACTTTGAACACATGTCCCGAAATAATTTCATGCTTATGGTGCGACTTATATGATCCTCATACATATGTTTCAGGTTTAATTTATCTTGCTCAAACTATCTGATATTTACTTCAAGATAAAATTTTTCTTAAAAAAATTTTCAGTTGTTATAAAAATGCCAAAATTATGCTTTTTTTTATTTAGAAGAATAATTTTCGTTTCGTGGACATGTAAATGCTACGCATTAAAATCATGCTAGATTCACACGTTCTAGAATATAGTAGCGCCGGGGAGAGGTGTCTCATGGCGGGCTCGAGAATGGGGATATAATTAATACTGTGAAATGCATCTGTTTCCCTTTATGTTAGTGCGAAGTTCCCACTTAAAGAAAGACGGGTTATAATTTATACGTCTGCTATATATTTTAAATGCAGGACAAAAACGTTTGTCGATTCTAAAGTCAAAGCGCATGACGCTGTCAGATGTCTCCTTGGCTATTTAACCTCGAATTATTCTTCGTATTTCGTTTGGTATAATCGCATCGTGTTTTGTAGTTATAATGATTTATCTTTCGCTTCGTAATTTATTAGTTTCCATTGCATTTGTAAACAACATTTTTTTTAAAACTATTATTATTAATATTTACTATTACGAGGTAAGTTTATAATGCAAAATGTATTTCCAATTGATTGAATGCATTTACCTATTTTGCAGCAAATCATGATGTCATTAAAAGATAAATCTTTGAAAAGCCAAACTCAAGTAATGTTAATGAATATACTGTATTATTTCGTGATGGAACGCGTTAGCGGGGGGGCCAAGTTTACCTTTAACTTCCATTATCCAGGTACGCTAATAACTTTCACTATTTAAATTGATATTTATGTAATATTATGTTGCAGCGAACTGCTCTTACACGCGGAATTTCCGAGAAAACCGTAACTTGGACAAAGGCAAGAATGGCTCTCGCTTTAGAATCTGGGAAATCGCCACCGGATTTTCCGCAGAAACATAAGCTGCGTTTGAAGTCGAAGTCAGAGGATGTCGACGAATACGTGAAAGACGTTTTGAAACGAAAATGTTACACCATGCACGCAACTGGTAAATAATTCAGAAATTATTGTTGAAATGGAGTTAATCACTGTTTAATTTTAGGCTCACGTATTACTATCGAAAAACTCCAAACTGAACTTAAAGAAGATCAAATATTTACCTTCAGTAAAACGAGTTTGGAACAATTGTTACACAAAATTGGTTTTGGATTCAAAGTTGACGATGGAAGAAGGCGTTTTTAAAAGCATTCAACTTTTTGACGTGCTACCAAAGTGATATTAATGTAAGTGCCAACTGAAACATGTTAATAAGTAACATTCTTAACCTAAGTGTCTGACTTTACCAATTGCCAATTAAAAATTTGAATGTTGCCAAACTATATTTTTAGAAGCATTCAACTTTATGACGTGCAATGTTACCAAAATGATATTAATGTAAGCACCAACTTAAACATCTTATGAAGTAACATTCTTCACGTTTAATGCTACCAAACTAACATTTACGCCAGTACCAACTTAAACATTTTAATAAGTGACATTTATAACCTCAACGTCTGACCTTACTAATTATCATTTGAAACTTTAAACGTTGGCAAACTATATTTTTGGAAGCATTCAACTTTTTGACGTGCAATGTTACCAAAATGATATTAATGTAAGTGCCAACTTAAACATGTTATTAAGTAACATTTTTAACCTCAGTGTGTGACTTGACTACCAATTGTCAATTACAAATTTAAATGGTGCTAAACTATATTTTTGGAAGCATTCAACTTTTTGACGTGCACGTTACATAAATAATGTTCACCAACTTATACATTTAAGTAGGTAACATTATTAACCAAAATGTTTGACTTTAACAATTGTCATTCATAACTTTAAATGTTGCCAAATTAAATTTTTGGAAGTATTCAACTTTTTGATATGCTATGTTACCAAAATTATATTTATGAGTGTACCAATTACAACATTTTAATAGCTAACATTATTAACCTCAATATTGGACTTTAACAATTGGCATTAAGGCTTATCTGTTGCCAAATTACATTTTCATTTACTGTCTTTTTGACATACCAAAATAATATTTATAAAATTAAAAATGTTATGAAAGTTGAAATGTTGTCAAATTACATATTGGAAGGTATTTAACTATTATAAAATGAAATGTCATATTGACGTGCAAAACTATAAAAATTCCTAACGTTGAACTTAATTTTTATTTTTTTCAATATCTGAATAATGATGAATTTTATAAGGAAAGGTGTATACACGGTGCTTATTAATTAGTGTTAATGTTTCAGGTAGCGTTACAGTCCAGGCAAAGCTGAGACACCCTATAACAAAATTATTGCTAGGCGGTGCACCATTTCTTCTCACGAGCCATCCAAAGTTCGAAATTTGACCGACTTCATTAGTTTTTATCTGGGAAAGCGTCCCATGAAAAATTCATTTTCAAACAAAATATTGATGTGGAACTAGGGCAACTTCGTGGTGACGTTTGTATACATCAGTGTGACAGGCTTTTTTTGCACCCATTGCGTCGTTCGATTTCATATTTCACTAGTGATCATACTCATTCAACGAGTACGCAGATATGTACATGGTGTATGGTCCAATTGCCTGGCCAGAGTGGTCGCCCGACCTGAATTCTTTAGATTTTTTCGTATGGAGCTTCCTCAAGGACAAAGTATACAAGACGACCCCGAAGAATGAGAAGGATGTCTAGGAGAGAATTCGTGCTGCCGTTCGGGAAATAACCCTGGAAATGTTGGAACGTGTTTTGGATTCAATCCCTCTTCGACTGTAACTGTGCATGGATATGGACGGTGATCATTTTCAACAATATGTTTAATAATAAAAAATGTGTTCTGTACTTTTTATATTGTTTTGATCACCAATATGCTTCTGACGCCTTGTGTCACGTATCATGGATAAAAAACTTGTTCTGCACTTTTTGTACTGTGTTGATACCAATATACTTCTGACGCCTTGTGTCACGTATCATGAATAAAAAATTTGTTCTGTATTTTTTGTATTGTTTTGATCACCAATATGCTTCTGACGCCTTGTGTCGCGTATCATGTGGTGAATTTGTTTACCTGTAGCTTCCAACGTTGCAATTTAATGTCATTTTCTGATGGCCCGTTAAAAGAAACGGCGCATCGCCTGGCATTAATTCTTTTATGAGGAGTCTCATATTCGCATGGGCTATAACGCTAGCTGAAGCTTTAACACTATGTAATAAACACCGTGTATATATTTTTCTAAAAAAATGTAATTATGCATAACTTTTCTTTATAAATCTTTTTAATGTGAAGCGAAGTAAATGTAAAAGTTAAATAAATATGATTGAAAGTGCTTAAGCTATATTATCAATATTTCTATAAATGCAAACGGCTTTGGAATTTTTTTAAGTTAGCATCTAGATGTCTATTAACCTCTATCAGGCATGACGTTTTTGTTTTTACAATGTTGCCTATTTTCGTAATGAACCTATTATAGAGGACGCTGCATAATTATCCTAAGAACATTGTTATTAAAATTATTTCATTTATTTTAATTTCAATTTTGTAGGTTGGGAGGTCGTGTGTTGTTCCACACCAGATATTTTTTATTTCAAAATATTTAAACTGTACTTCATCCTCGACTTTTAACCTTGTAAAAGAGTATATAATCACCTCAATTGAAAAAATTATATCCTAGAGGTGGGAGATATACAAAAAGAAGAGATACAGTATAAAGTATCATTGTTTTTCTTTATGCCTTACGTACTTATGCTGCAATTGAACCCGTAGCATCATCTTGTAAGATTAGATACGTGATATTTGTTAAGCTAAATACATAGATTTTTGTGTTAATTATTATGAGATATTATACGATTATAATAATTTTGGATAACTATGTACTGTGTATCAATGAACAATAATGTATTGTATGAAATATTTGTTAGAATAAAATAGTGTTTCGAAAAATATGTATGTAATGTAACAAAATTTTCCTACAAAAAACAACAAAAATATTTAGTAGTCGTGGATGAAGTATAGTATTCTATAGAATGGCTATTATTCTCGTGATTAGCCACTGCCTGTGGCTCGTGGCCGTAAACTTCACCTCGTGAATAATAGCCATCATTATACGCTCGTTGAATAATACACTATTACCAAACACCGCTTGTATTTTAAAATTGATAATATTTGCTCGAACAGCTGTTCGAACAACCTTTTCACGCACCGGGTAACGAGGTGGTGTACTAAAGTCAAACGTAAGCTTATAACCTCAATTTTAATCAGCTGTTTATCATTTTTCGCAGAAATTACGTCCAAATAATTATGAGTGGATTTATATACTTGTGCGTATTGTAAGTTGCAAACTCCAAATACACTTGGAGAAAGTTGGGAATGAATTAGTAGCCATAACTGTTTAAATAACCGTAATTTGGCAATCGATGAAAATAACATGGTTTACGAAGGTATATTCAGATACATATACAGCTACTATTTTCTTGTTAATAACTTCTAACAAACTTAATACCAATAATTTGTATATCTACTGATGACGGAAATAACCATTTGGAAGAGTAGGATGAGTCATAACCTACAATTAATGTCTTGGAAGAGAACTACCAAAATAGTAAAACCTAGTCCAGTGTTGAGTGGCCAAACGAAGCTGTTCTACTACTTTTAGAGCAATATGAAGAGAGTAAAACCGCACTAGATAAAAAAATACCATGAAAAAACATGTTTGGACCAAAATTTCTAACGAAATGCGGGTACATCATCATACATACAATTGGGATCAAATCCAAAATAAATTGAAAAGTTTAATACATACTTACAAATCAATTAAGGATCATAATAGTGCTACAGAGCGTAATAGAAAAACTTGGATATTTTTTGATAAAATAGAGAATTTAATGGCAAAAGATCCAACCGTTGATAACGGAAATCTGGAGAGTAATAGGGTTACCGCAGAAGAGGCAGCAGCTTCAGAAGATGTTGATACACCAAGTTCAAGTCGAAGTTGATACACCAGAAATAGGTAGGTAAGTCTAGTAATAATAAAAATGTAAATAATTTGCAATATTAATTACATTACAGGTAGGCGCATTTCAAAAAAAAAAAGAAATATTCCAGACTTACAAGATACGGTTTATGAAATGCTAGAGCAAAATGAAAAACACCATCAAGAGGAAATGAAAGAAAAATGCAGATTTAATGATTTATTAGAAATTCTTATAAATAACCTTAAAAAATAAATGTCATTTGTGTATGCATATACAGAGTGGGCCATCGAAAACGAAACAGACTAGTTTGCGGCTAGGAAAATAAGATCTGTTGAATACGCTCAGGCAGGTCAATTTTATTTTCGAGGGGGACAACTTTTGCAATAATTTTCATTTTAAAATTATTTCACCCCTTTGCGCTATTATTAACAACCCTAAGATTTTGAATAGGGAAGATAGGGCAAGTGATACCTCATTTGAAAGGTCTTGCTTTCCTGAAACTATTGCATAAATATTTTTGATTTTCTATGGATTAGTTTAGAAGTTATTTAACCTCAAAGTTACAAAAACTTGATTTGCTAAAGCTCAGAAAAACAAGCTTTAAAAGTCGATTGTGAAAAAATATTAAAAGTAAACCAGAAATCAACAGTTTTATTGCTTTTATGTAATTTACGTTAGAAAAAATGAGAATTGCTTACGTTAAATTAGATGATAAACTAATAAAATTTGTGTGTTAAACTAACGCATCGTTTCGCAATCTTACTTAATTTGTACTCCAATTCAAAAAGCTGTGTTGACCTTTTCAAACATAGTTTTCTGGATATCCACACAAAGAACAATAAATTTTACTATTACTATTAATACTAATTGAGTACACCGCAACTCAACTCTGATTAAACCTATGGTTTTAGAAATGCAGGTCTGAAAAATAAAGCAATTGTATTACGTTCATCGCATTTAATTATTAATAAAATAAATAAGTATCCAATAATTACTAAAAAACTTGCTTAATGAATCAAGTGCTCAAAATGGCGACCGCCAACCTCCATATAATAATACAAATTTTGCTCAAAACGGGTTCTGACGTTTTGCAGCATGTCAGCAGTTAATAGGCGAGATTCTTCTAGAATACGTCGCCGCAATTCTACCAAAGACTAGGGTTCAGTTTTATAGATTTTGTTCTTTAAATGGCCCCATAAAAAAAAAATCTAAAGGAGTTAAATCAGGAGATCTAGCTGGCCACTCTATAGCTCCTCTTCGCCCAATCCATTGTCTTGTAAATTGTGCATCTAAAAATTGTCTTACTTGCTGATTGTAGTGCGCAGGAGCGCGATCTTGTTGAAACATTAATTTTTCTTCCTCATCATGGTCATCATGTTCAACAATGTCAACAAGTAAGGGATGAACCAAATTTTGAAGTAGCTCTAAATATTTTTCTGCGGTTAAATTTCCGTCTAGAAAATAGGACCAACCACACGATCTGCAAAAATGCCAGCCCACACATTCAATTTTGAGGAGTTTGAGTGTGAATTTTGGTAAATTGCTTGTTATTATCTTCCCAATAGCTATGTCGATTAACTGTAGAATTTAAAAAAAGGTGCATCAACAGCCATTCGAGTACTTGCAAAACTCGAGACGGCGATCTTAATCATCTTCATTTAATTGCTGCACTAGTCGAATTTTGTAAGGATGAAATTTGTTGTGTTTTAATATTCGCCGAATGGTTGTTCTTGCAATATTGGTCACATTAGTCAATTTTCTGGTGCTATTGTAGGATCGGCAGCAATTTGTCCTAACACCTCAATTTCAGTAGCCTCATTCCTAACTGGATATTCACCAGCAACATTTCGTTTCTTATTAGCTACGGATCCAGTTCTACGAAATTTTGCAGCTAGCTCTGCAAATATTCCTGTTCGGGTGCCGGTTATTAAAAATTTCAGCAGTACGGTTGCACATTCGTCGTTCTTGAAGAACAAACTTATTATTTCAACTTTTCTTCGATAGTATAAGTCATTATGTTTAACGAAATTTATCAAAATAATTGGATACGATGTACAAAACTAATAAAATACTTCTACGTATAAGATAAAACAAACAGAAATACGAAATGGTTTATTAGTCTACAAGAACACAAATAATATTAATCCTCAAATAACTTTGTTTAAACGTGAAGAGGTTGTTTATAAAACAACAGTAATGCAGTTTGCAAGCAAACTGAACACCTGCAATCTGTCCATAATGTTTTGAATCGTCAAATTGTGATATTGCGATAAACGAAAGAGAGCAATTGATTTGTATGCCAATGTTGAATTCCGGTCTCAATATTCAATCTGTACATTGCGCCTGCGCAAAATACTTAAATTGTACAAAAATCAAATGATAAAGATATTTCTCACAAGAAAGACTGAGCGCAGGAAAATGTCGCCGAATGAACATCTACGAAAAATTAGGTTTTATAGCCAACACCAATTACCATCGCTTTTTTCTGACCTGCATTTCTAAAACCATAGGTTTAATCAGAGTTGAGTTGCGGTGTACTCAATTAGTATTAATAGTAATAGTAAAATGATAAATTTATTGTTCTTTGTGTGAATATCCAGAAAACTATGAGTAGAAGACCGGCACCTTCCGCCATCTTGGATTTTGACGTCACAAGACTGCCCACGTGGAGACCGATTTTCCACCCTTATTTTTACTCGCTTACGTGTAGGACGTTTTTTCACCCTTATTTTGCACATCCACGTGAAACCGCATTTTCAACCCCAATTATTTTTATATACCTCGTGTGAGACCGTATCCTTTCTTTTCGAAGGCCCTTTCAACCCTAATTATTTTTACTCGCTTACGTATAGGACGTGTATTTTCACTATTTTTTACACACCCACGTGTAGACCGTATTTTCACCCTATAGGTCAACCCTAATTATTTTTACTCGCTTACGTGAAGGACCGTATTACCCTTATTTTATTATTTCTTTTGGGGTTAAACCTTATGTCCGTATTAAGGACCTTTGACAGCTAGGACTTTTGCTAATGTGAGGACTGGTGAGGGCTGGTCTTGGCTTGGCTTAGGATGTATTTATGGGGTTGTATGTAGAGCTAGGGTTGTAGCTTAGGCTGGTCTAGGGTAGGTTGTTTTCTGGTAATTATCTTAAGCCTTAATTAAGGTCCTTGTTGTAACCCTGGAGGTTAGGCATGTGCATTCTTTTAAATCCTATCTTGTAAGACACGTTATCTCTCTCTCTCTCTCTCTCTATGGTCTTTTCACCACCACATGCAAACAAATTAATTAACAGTCAACCAACCTTTTAAATCCTATCTTGTAAGACATGTGTAGGGTTTCGCTCTTTCTCTCTCTGTCTCTCTCACTCACCACATGTAAACAAATCAATCTCAATCAATCAACCAATCAAAATGAATAAAATGGGGATCATAACTACAACCACACTCATATAGGTAACGGTAATAAAACGGCTTGCTTAATGGTAGCTGATCATACCTTCTCTCCTCTTTCTATCTCACACATGGCTCTTTCCCAAAACAAAGCAAACAAAGCAATTAAGTAATTAACCAGATAAATCTTAAACAAATCAATTAACAATCAATCAGCCAAATCAATAAAATGGGTCATAACTTACATCCGCATTGTTATAGGTGACGGTAATAAAACAATAACAGGTTTTAAGGCTTTATTATCGATGCTAAAAATAGTAGTTTTACCTGCATTGGGTTGAAGTATCATCACTGTATATATATATATATATATATATATATATATATATATATATATATATATATATACACAGATCCCAGGTATCCAAGGCAGTTATTATTTAAAAAGGTATGTAGTGTAATTAAACATGTACATTTAAATAAATAAATAATAAATGCCCAGTCCGTTGAGTTATGTTTAATTAGCTTTTTGACAGGTGTATTTATGATAAGGTCAGGCTTGCATGTAAGATAATATAGAGGTGAAACTAACTAGCTAATGTGTTTTGCTACTACACGATCACAGTATTGAAGATTCTGTTTATGTATTAGAAAACATACTACAGTCTCGACTGATTGCAGATAAAATTGAAGGAAATGAATACGGTACAACTTCTGCGAGCGAACTTAAAGATTTTAAGTGTGTGCAGCATTCCCAAAGCAGCGTTGAAACCAGTTAATTTAGGGCTAACCTCGTGTCCATGTAATAATATCTGATAAACTATTAGGGTTATTAGCTACTTTATAGGTTACAATATAATCGTTCAAGGTGCAGACGATGAGGAGATTGTATCTCAAAAATCTCGTTTGATCTCTGAGATGTATAGTTTTTCTTAAAAATACCTGCGAGGCTGTCCATTCAAAAATCTCATGCAAAAACATCAATAATCGTTAGCAATGTAGCTGTATCCGCTATTATGCTTACTTAATGTATCACTAGTATAGCTTTTTGATATCGAGAGAAGAGCAAATTTCGAACGGTTGTAGTATTTCCAGAGCTCTATCGAAATCAATTAAATTTAAGAATAATCCCATCTCTATGTAATAATAGACGTAGTATAAAGTTGCATATTTTAAATGTATTTAATGTAATCACTGTTTAATGAGTTTTACGTAACCTGAAGATTCAATTATTTAAAAGTAAATTGGTTAGCAAAATTTTTAAAATATTTGTTTTGAATGTAAATTTTTTAAATTTAAAATTGTCAATAACAGATATTTGATGTATTTTTACATTTTTGTATATGATTTCTAATATTGATAGTGTGTACCAATCTGTTTTATTTCATTTTGTAGATACTGTGATCTTAACAGCGTAATCGATCATTATTTAAAAGCAACTTGCGTCTATGTACAATATAAATTACCTTTGAAAACTGTTGTTGTTTTATTTATTTATAATACAAGACGATATTTGTTTATACATAATATAAACTGTGTGTGTGTGTGTTACATCAGAACAACCCCTAATAATAAAACATTAATGACCTATTGGTCATACTTGCTATATATCGTTAAAAAAAAATATGTGTACTGATTAGGTATTAAAGGTTTTTACATATACAATATGAGTACTTTTACTTTCTAAAATTAAATTACGTGAAAACTTTAATAGCTATTATACGTAAACGTAAAACAGAAAGTTGTTTTTAGTGTTGCCATGTTTAACAGAAATCAGTTGTTTGAGTACATGTGAATCATGCCTCTAAAAATTTGTTTTCAGTGCAGAATTAGCTGATTTAGTCTTTATTTTTATTTATTTAAATGTACATGTTTAATTACAGCTGATACATACCTTTTTAAATAATAACTGCCTTGGATACCTGGGATCTGTGTGTATATATATACAGTGATGATACTTCAACCCAATGCAGATAAAACTACTATTTTTAACATCGATAATAAAAGCCTTAAAACCTGTTATTGTTTTATTACCGTCACCTATAACAATGCGGATGTAAGTTATGACCCATTTTATTGATTTGGCTGATAGATTGTTAATTGATTTGTTTAAGATTTATCTGGTTAATTACTTAATTGCTTTGTTTGCTTTGTTTTGGGAAAGAGCAGTGTGAGATAGAGAAAGAGGGAGAGAAGGGTATGATCAGCTACCATTAAGCAATGTTTTATTACCGTTACCTATAGAGTGGTTGTAAGCTATGATCCCCATTTTATTCATTTTGATTGGTTGATTGATTGAGATTGATTTGTTTACATGTGAGTGAGTGAGAGAGACAGAGAGAGAAAGAGAACGAAACCCTACACATGTCTTACAAGATAGGATTTAAAAGGTTGGTTGACTGTTAATTAATTTGTTTGCATGTGAGTGAGAAAGAGCCATAGAGAGAGAGAGAGAGAGAGAGATAAGTGTCTTACAAGATAGGATTTAAAAGAGCATGCACAATTGCCTAACCTCCAGGGGTTACAACCAAAAGGACCTTAATTAAGGCTTAAGATAATTACCAGAAAACAACCCTACCCTAGACCATCCCTAGCTACAACCCTAGCTCTACATACAACCCCAAGCCCTAAATACATCTTAAGCCAAGCCAAGACCAGCCCCACCCCAGTCCTGACATTAGCAAAAGTCCTAGCTGTCAAAAGGTCCTTAATACAGACATAAGGTTTAACCCCAAAAGAAATTATAAAAATAAGGGTAATACGGTCCTTCACGTAAGCGAGTAAAAAATAATTAGGGTTGACCTATAGAGTTGAAAATACGGTCTCACACGTGGGTGTGTAAAAAATAGGGTGAAAATACACGTCCTATACGTAAGCGAGTAAAAATAATTGGGGTTGAAAAGGGCCTTCAAAAGAAAGGATACGGTCTCACACGAGGGTATATAAAAATAATTAGGTTGAAAATGCGGTCTCACACGTTGATGTGCAAAAATAGGGTGAAAACATGTCCTACACGTAAGCGAGTAAAAATAAGGGTGGAAAATCCGGTCTCCACGTGGGCGGTCTTGTGACGTCAAAATCCAAGATGGCGGAAGGTGCCGGTCTTCTACTACTATGTTTGAAAAGGTCAACAGCTTTTCAATTGGCGTACAAATTAAGTAAGATTGCGAAACGATGGTTAGTTTAGACACAAATTTTATTAGTTTATAATCTAATTTAACGTAAGTAATTCTCATTTTTTCTAACGTAAATTACATAAAAGCAATAAAACTGTTGATTTCTGGTTTACTTTAATATTTTTCACAAACAATCGACTTTTAAAGTTTGTTTTTCTGAGCTTTAGCAAAGCAAGTTTTGTAACTTTGAGGTTAAATAACTTCTAAACTAATCGATAGAAAATCAAAAAATTTATGCAATAGTTTCAGGAAACCAAGACCTTTCAAATGAGGTATCACTTGCTATCTTCCTATTCAAAATCTTAGGGTTGTTATCATAGCGCAAAGGGTGAAATAATTTTAAATGAAAATTATTGTAAAAGTAGTCCCTCGAAAATAAAATTGACCTGTCTGAGCGTTTTCACCAGATCTTATTTTCCTAGCCACAAACTAGTCTGTTTCGTTTTCGATGGCCCACTCTGTATATGGTAAATTGCATTTATTTTGCTTATAAACTGTTTACAATATCATTCTTTTTTATGACCCCATTTCTATTAACTGGATAAATTTCGTCAAAATTTGTGTTATTTGCAACATTACCATTATCACAGCCTGTATTCTCATATTCAACATAATCGTCAGATGATGTACAAACGTTATGTAATACACAAGCTGCCATGTAAGTAAACTGTATTGTGCATTTCGAGGTATATTAAACGACGCTACCTTCCTTTTAATAGACCAAACGATCAGTGATACCATTTGCTTTCTAGTAAGGTAACCATTATCTTTAAATGGTACTAATATACGCTCTTCAAGGGAATACGCAGAATCTCCTAGCAGATGTGAATTGAATGGAAAGTGTTGCTGATCACTGCATCATTATTACATTCCTGATTTTAAAAACACCCGTGCATCATGTGTCGATCCCAGATAGCCCACAAAACAGAGTGTAAACACACATCTATAATCACAAACATCTTGTAATACTATAGATGACCGACCTTTTCTATTAATATCAGCTGCATCATTTTCGCTCGGAGCTTTTACATCTACCTGACATCCGTCTATGGCTCCTAAGACATTAGGAAAGCGACTTTGATTCTGAAACATAATCAAATTATATGAGTTAATTACTTTCACATTTCATGTTTTTACTCACATCAAATTCTGCAATAATTGCTCGAGCTCTATTTTCTTTAGGCCATTTTATTACATCTGTTCCTATTTCATTCAGAATCTTACTAATTCTTAGCAAATAATGAAACACTGTGCTTTTTGTAACATTAAATCGGTCTGCAATCGATCTACAGGAACAAACAATGAATATTATATCTAAATTTTATACAACCATTACCTGTAACGTTCTTGCCCTGATAAAGTCCAAATTGCGATCAAACACTGTAAACTGAGAGGTTCTGCAGATGTCGCCAATTTTGTTGTTGGGATTTTGAAGCAACTGCAGTGATTAACAACTCCACAGTAGTTCGTGTCATTCGGAAATGAGGTTTAAAATCGTTATCCAGGTAACGATTTATTAAGTTGTAATATCCATTTATACGTTCATGTTTTCGGCGGCCATTGATCAATTTATATGTCAAATAGATACATTTCTTACGTCTATTCCATTATTATTAAATAAGCGTTCCGTTTGTGTGAGCAATAAACAAATTGTTTCATTTTCACTCATTATTCTGAACAAAATACACACTTTGATTGAGGTCACAAAACATACCCCTTTAGAACTGAAAGTTAAATGAGTAACCTTGAATTAATATCTAAGGTTCAATGCCTGAGTAGTAGTTTCCCCCACAGTCATTGTATGCCGTAGTTGTAGAATATTGTGTACAGATCACTGTAATTTATTGATAGCTATTAGCATGATCTGTGGCTATTAGCACATAACCCTTATGTTTTGCGCTTGTAAACAAGGATATAACAAAAAAAATCACGTTTTGTTATTATTCATAGTGTGTACCACGTGTTGCAAGTTTTGTATTTTATTATTTTATGTATATTTTGTTAACTTTGTTGGTTTTTGTAATTTTAGTGCATACATTTTTAGTTTTATTTACTTTATAAACATGTCGTGTTCGGTAAAATATAAATATAAAAATATAAAAATAAGTGTAGTATCCCTGGGTGTGACGATAAATTATCTAAAAATAAGATATAGATTTCCTAAAGATTTAAATTATTTTTAAAAATGGCTGGCAAAAATAAATAATCCTCAATTAAAACATAGAAGAAACCATAAACCGTTTTGTATGCAATATACATTTTGAAAATAAATATATTGTTGCTGGTACTAAACGAGGAAAATGAAAGTTAGTCATATGACTCGTCTTCAGTTCCACAGTGGGTTCATTAATGAAGCGTATATGTCAATGGGGTAAGACATTTTGTTATACTGTAAACAAAGTTCTAACGCATTATTTTACAATTTTTAACTTTAAAAGGATGCTTCATTTTCTAAAATAATTGTCATTTAAAAAGCTAATTTATTTATTAAGGATATTTCTGTTACTAAGATTGAAATAGTTGACTAAAAGGTATAAAAACATTTTAAATATACTTGTCTGGTAGTTCATTTTTTCCTTATCTTACAATTTTTTTATTTACAGATATTCATAGTCTATACAAATTGGATTCAGGCGATACAGCAGATTTCATTTTATTCATGGATGCGCTCTTTGATAGCTTGAATGCAAGTAAGATCAGTCCTCCATATGGAAAGCCTTTGAAGGGAGCAGTAACAAAAACATCACAACATGAACAATTTTGGAAAAGTGCGATTAAATTATTACAACAAATGAGATTTTTTGATTCAAAGAAAAAACAGCTTGTACAAGTTCCCTCACTAATTAATTTAGTGAAAACGTTAAAGGGAATTATTCATTTAAAAAATACTTTGTTGAAAAGAAAACCATTTAAATATTTGTTAACCAGAGCTTTAAATCAAGATAGCTTAGAAATTTTTTTTGATATGTATCACCTGATGTTTCACACTTTATATCTTCATTTAAAGCTCTAATAGTAAATAATTGTATGTCTACTCATTCTCCAGGGATGAATTGTGAAGAGGACAGTCCTGGTACCGTTGCATTAAACAATTTAATAACTTTTTTAAATGGAGAATCAATTAGCGAAATTCATACAGTTGACAATTATGCTACATATGATTGCAGTTCTGAGGACTTGCCTCACATTCAAGTAAAGAAGAGTAGAATTTCTAAATCTGTAATTGCTTACATTTCTGGTTTTATAGTAAAACAAGCATTACAGTTGTCTAATCAATGTGTACATTGTAAAAAAAATGTAACCCATTCTGATGGCGATGTGCCTTTAGAAATTATTGAAGCGAGGCAGTATCGTTTGTGCACACTACATAAACCGGGTAGAGCAAACGCCAAATACGAAGACACCCGCGCAGAAACCGAATATTGAATTAAAAAGAAATGGAATAACGATATGAGTGAGAAGTAGATATTATGTTTCGTCCACAAAATGTAGTGTTGTATATTGTTTTCTAACCTCATTTTTCGTGCACGTTTTTATCAATTGTAAACAGTTTTTTTCAAAAATCCTTCCGTTTCAGCACCTTTTATTTACAAGTAAGTTGTATTTGTAATCCACCGTAACATGTATTAATATAATATATTGATTTAGTTCGTTGTTTATAATGGGTGATGCGAGTACATCGTCTAATAGTACATCAAACATTCCAGCAAAGAAACGGCGTGTTTTATCGCAAGATGCCCGCGAAATTATTTGGAATGTTTATCATATTCATAAAAATATGAATGAAGGTATGTCATTATTGTACGATTATCATCTGTCAGTTTTTTCACGATTACATTTCTTTATAGTTAACGTTCTTGATATCGTTGTGAAAGCAAGTGGATTATCTAAAAGTACCGTCGTTAGAATTATTAGAGAAGGGAGTGCAATTCAACGTGGTGAAATAGAATCGTTCAAGACTTCCAATAAAAGAATGAAAACCGCACCAAGATCATCTGTCGATAATTGTGGGGAACAAGCCATTCGATGCATTGTACACAATTTTCATGTCACAGAGAAACGACGACCAACCGTCAATGCTATCTATAATATTATTAAAGATAACGTATCTATTGGTTTCTCTGGGAAGGAAACGTCTTTAAGAAGATTATTAAATAAAATAGGTTTTAAATGGACGAAAACCGTTGACAATCGTAAATGTTTAATGGAACGATACGATATACGATCTTTACATTGTGCTTATATACGGGCAGTAACAAAGTATCGAAGAGCAGGGCGACCCATTGTGTATACAGATGAAACATATATACATGCATCGCATACAACGCCACATTCCTGGGTAGATGATTCCAACGAAGGTTTAAAATGTCCAATCGGTAAAGGTCACCGTCTTATAATAGTACATGCTGGTGGTGAAATGGGATTTATCAATAATGCCCTCTTAATTTTTAAATCGGGCTCAAAAACCGGTGATTATCACGACGATATGAACTTTATTAATTATAAACGATGGATTCAGCTCCAGTTATTACCGAATTTGCTCGAAAAGACAGTTATTGTTATGGATAATGCAAGTTATCACAACACGTTAGCAGTTAAACATCCAACTTTTAGCAGTAAAAAAAATGGAAATGATAACTTGGTTACAAGAACGAGGGATCGTACATGATGAATCCCAACTTTTAAATTAGCCGATGTTGAAAAACTAACTCGTGAAAAGTGTTCGATGGATTTGGAGAGCCACTGGCAAGAAGTGTGCCGTCATGTTAAAGAAATTGAAGAGGAATACATTAATAAAGAGCTTATTATGGATATCGTTTGTGAGGAATTGATTATACGTAGAAGTGGAGACTCGTCGGATGAATCTGATTTTATATCAGATTATGATAACGAAGAAATAAGTGTAGAGTAATTGTGTAATATTTTATTGTATTTATATTGTTAATTTCACATTGCACATGTGTTGTTCATGTTCTTAGATATGTTTCTAAGGCACTTTAACTTTTTAAACACTTAGTCTATGATCTACCAACATAACGTCTTCGTACCATAACCCTTTTTATAGTTCGCAGAGTTTTTATGCATTGTACCAATTATTATACATGTTCTACACATTAGGATTATTGTACTTCACGTAATCAATATATGTTATATGTTTAATTGCTTAATTATATTGATTTATATGTGAAATTTCTTATTTATCTTTAACACACTAATGAATCATGTTGATCTTTTTAACATACTACTGCCATAGCTCAATGCTTTTATGAATACATCATTGTGCAAACACCATAAAACCTGTTTTATTGTATAAAAACCATCCGTTTATATTTGTATACTATATTTTCCTCATAACAAATTATATAACTTCTTCAACTTTATTTGAACTTGCATACTATCCAATATTTGAATTGATAAAACTCTACCCCTCTATTACACCTATTTATAACCATCGCAGTATAAAACTATTTAGACACGAATTATTTACCCTTAGAACTGTGGTTAATAATTAAAATGCGAATTACAACATTTCCGAGTAAATTTATGAACAAGTAACTTAACCTTCTATTTAACTTTTCACAATTAAATAAATTTTTTTTTGTTTAAATTGTCCTAATTATAAAATATAAACATCATAATTAAGAGGTTATTAACTAAAAAATGTACAAAACGTAACTTTTACTTTTCTTAAAAAAATTAATATTTTCCGGTTGAATAGTACACGGTCACGTGATTTTTTTCGCGCAGCTTGGTGTCTTCGTATTTGGCGTTTAGTCTAGTTATTTATATTTTGTATCACACAATCAATAATAAGATTATTTTATTTAATACCTAGATACTATAATTTACTTAATTTAAAGAAACATTTAAAATTTATTTTGTGTAAATATTTCAATTTTAGTATATTGAATTGAAAAAAAAATGAATTAGGTGAAAAAGTTGTTGATATTATAACTAAATGCATTATCTATTTTTGGTGTAAAAGAACAAACAAAATTTTAACTGGAAAAGATATTAAATTTGTCCAGTCTATACAAAGGAAGACACAATCTGCCTCATTGCTTGATCCAGTTAGAATGGAAGCTCACCAAATATATGTAAATAAATTAAAATATAAAACGAAATGTAAGACTTGATTAATTTAACAATTTCAATTTTTTGTTGTATTTAATTGTGTATTATAATTAATATTTATTACGATATAAACTACAAATCCAACGTTCTTTCTGTTTGCTGCTGAAAATCACTTTGTAACAATACAGACTTAATGACTTAAGTAAATATAATACAAGAATTTACTTTTAATTTAAATTTCTCTCTTTCTATTTTACTTTTCCCCACAACCGTTGGAGCGCTGAAGATGGTCAACACCAAAAACATGCGACTTTCTCATCTAAAACGTGGTTTACCTATGATTGAGGTTATGAATGAAATGACAGTTGACAGCGGGTGTTTTATAATTTCCATTTGTTCGAGCAGTCATGGTGCACGCAGTTTGCTCGAGTTGATATTACTGGAGTAAGCAGTACATTAAATAAAACGCACCAAATATCAAGATAATAAATCACGGGTACAATCTGGAATAGGGGCGATGAATCCACGAGCATTTTACTTGCCATGTAATAGCCACTTATTAAATTTATTCGCCAACGATATGGCAAAGGCGTTCTTAGAAGCCGCAATTTTTTTAATATACTTCAAAAAATTTAATTGTTTTTTGCTTCGTAAACCTTTATATGGGCCATATTATTAAAATATGATAAGGCACTAAAACCACTGAGTAGAAGCTCTAAAACGCTTAAGGTATCAATTTGGAAGTATTTATGCCGATACTAAAATTGATACTTGTATAAAAGATGAGACTTCTAGCCTGTTGCATTGTATTAAACAATTTAAGTTTTCATGCTCCATTGTAGTTTGTTATGCAATCTCAAATTACATTAATCCGATCAGTAAGCTGCTACAGACGAAAGACTATGATTTATTATCTGCTACCGAGCTAATAAATAGTGTACAAGTTTTTTAAGGATCTTCGATCAGATGACCTTTTAATAAAATGCTCTGTGATAGAAAAGAACTAAAATGCATTTCACGAGTAATTAGACCTCTGCAATATGGCCGCCATTTAAATTTGTCACCTAATAAAGCGCGGGGGCACTCATTGGCGTAGTACCTTTTGTCATATAAAAAAAAGTGAAAACTTATTTGAATAAATTTATTATTAATAAATTCGCCATCACTACGCTCACCTAGTATTATTATTATATACTATTTTAACTATTTTAATACAAATTTTAAAAAAATGAACAAGTATGTAGTAAATAATTTTTTATTAATAATTATTGCGTAATTAAAATCTCAGAATTATAAACCTTTATATATATATATATATATATATATATATATATATATATATATATATATATATATATATATATATATATATATATATACAGGTGTCTCAGAAACATGTTGCCAAACTTTAGTTATAAAGGCCGAATTAAGTACTTTTGCCTTATAAACGTATGTCCGGAAATGAGTCGTTAAGGCACTAGACGAAGAAGTGTTAAAAATTGCAGAATGTTCGCATTTACGACTTTTGTATTTTTAATATTTATTAAATAAGAAAACAATAAAACATTATATTAGTTGTTCAAAATTGCGGCCATCGACACGATTTTGGTTGCTCCAAATATGAGTATTGCGGTCTTTGAAGTAACTGTCTCTAGTAAAACAAGCTTCATTGATAAGCTTTTTAAATTTTGTTTTTCTTCCATCTCCACTGATCGAGTCGTTCTTTGCTGACTTGTACCTACATTTGGTTTAAAATTTATTTTTTCCTTTCCTCAAAACTGAAATGTTTCATAGCAAAGAACTTTTCTTCAATTATCAAAATTGTTCAAATTTTGAATGACGTTTTGAATGTCACTTTGATTTTGTAAATTTCAAATAGTTGTTATTTTAAAGTGATAATTTAAGTAAAGAAGAATTCTTTAATATGGAACATTTTAGTTTTGAGGAAATGGCTGATATGCATCTGATTTATGGAGAAGCAAGATGCAATAGCAGGAAGCAGCACGGATATACGCTGGTCGGTTTCCCAATCGTCGCCATCCATCTCGCAGATTATTCGTTTCATTACACCTTCGTTTAAGAGAAAAGGAAATTTTAAACGAAATGGAGGTACGGGTCAGCAAAGAACGGCTCGTTCGTTGGAGATGGAAGAAGAAGTATTGCGACGAGTGGAAGAAAACCCTCCACTAGTGTGCGGGCAATAGCAAATCAAACTGGAAATACAAGGGCATCAGTATGGCGTGTACTTCATGAACAATTGCTATACCCTTATCATCTTCAAAAGTACACAGTTTGACCCAACGGGATTACGGTCCAAGAGTAAACTTTTGTCGCTGGTATTTGGAAAATGCGCTCGACAGTTCGATTTTAGCTCAGTTATTCTATTTAGCGATGAAGCTTGCTTTACTAGAGAAGGTTACTTCAATAGCCGTAATAGTCACATTTGGAGCGACCAAAATCCTCATGGAACATTTCAGAAGTCTAACCAGTATCAGTTCTCTATTAACGTGTGGGCTGGCATAGTAGGAGATCATATTATTGGACCGTACCTATTACCTCCACGTTTAAATGGTCAAATCTACCTAACATTCCTACAAGAAGTTCTCCTGAGTTGCTTGAAAATGTTCCATTGGACATTCGTCGTAGAATGTGGTATCAGCACGACGGAGCTCCGGCGCATTTTACTCGCAACGTGCGGGACCACCTAACTTTACAATTTCCTGAGAGGTGGATTGGACGAGGTGGACCTGTTAACTGGCCAGCCCGAAGCCCAGATCTGACACCTGTCGATTTTTCTTCTGGAGTTACCCCAAATCATTAGTGAATGAAACACCTGTAACTACAGAAGAAGAATTGATTGAAGGGTAATGGCTGCGAGTCAAGTTGTTCAGGAAGATCCGCACATCCTTTATCGAGTTCGCCAATCAATGGTTCGACGTACGACCGCATGTCAGCAAGTCGATGGCCGCAATTTTGAACAACTAATATAATGTTTTATTGTTTTTCTTATTTAATAAATATTAAAAATACAAAAAGTCGTAAATGCGAACATTCTGCAATTTTGAACACTTCTTCGTTTAGTGCCTTAACGACTCATTTCCGGACATACGTTTATAAGGCAAAAGTACTTAATTCATCGGCCTTTATAACCCCTAAAGCTTGGCAACATGTTTCTGAGACACCTGTATATATATATATATATATATATATATATATATATATATATATATATATATATATATATATATATAAAACAATAAGAAAGATTTAGTGGGTAGCAGCCAAGGTTTGGGCTAGTTTAAAATAAAGAAAAGATCCTTTGTTCAAAGGGAAGCTTGTAAATTTATTACCTTTGTCAACCAATCTACAAGAAGTTATGCGTTGATAATACATATAAATTAAGATAAGATAATAACTTACGATCGTGGATACAGTTAAAAACATTGAAGCAGCATTGAAAGAAGATATTTCAATTTAAATTTGAATTAGATGTCAAAATCAATTTTTGGACTTTGACAAAAAATTAAAATTATTGTCATAGTTATAGGAAAAACAAAGAAAATGGTTATGAAATCAATGTATAAGTAGATTAATATGTTGAATGTGATTGTGTGATAAGTGTAAAAGTGTTATGAATAGGATTATTTAAGATTATTTGAATGTCTATTATTACATAGGACTTTTACTTTTATGTGGGACATTCTGGAGATTAATACCAAATAGACCTATTCGTGATAACTCTTTTACACTAAACAAAATGGTAAAATCCACAAAATAAATCCTTCTGCCACTAAGGGTTAATCCGTTAATGGTTGATCCTATGATTTCTGTGTTTATCTAGATAAAGTTTGTTAGAATAAATTATGTTTAAATTTTGAGTGTCACTTCTCTTATTCAGTACATAGTCTGTACAGCGTATATGGGCCATTTCTAAAAACTTTCTTTTGAATAAATTTGATTCAGAGGTCAAGACTTGCACTTTGTCGAAATCAGGGCTGTGTCCAGTGGAATGTACGTGTTGTGACAAAGCACAAGCATCTTTTCTGACTCTTATGTCACTGCGGTGTGATGTAAGTCATATCTAAGATTCCTTGAAGTCATGCCGATATATGATTGGTTACAATTACTACAAGGGATCTTATATATAACATTTGTTTTATCTAAAATGGCGGTCTTATCCTTAAGCTGACTGAATAGATTGTTAACTCTTTTAATGTTTTTAGGGGCTATGATGATGTTCTTATCTAGTTTGAGAATTTTATTAATTTTAGGAGTAAGAGTACTAATGTAAGATATTGAACTGTACTTTTTATTTCAGTTTCCACCTCTTCGTCATCCAATGGTTCATTGTTACGTAAAAGAAGACTATTATTGCTGATATTGTGTTGGTCTTCAATGTTAGGTAGAGTATAGCAGTTTCTTTAACATAGATTCAGGATACGAATTGTCTTTGAGTAATATAAACAGTAAATCTAAGTTTTTTGTCTTAATGATGGATGGGATATTTTTGTGATCTTGTTTTTAAACCCAGAACTAAATTGACTTTCATTTTATATGTGTGATCTGAATAATAATTGAGGTACTTTCCTGAACTCGTCGGTTTCCTGAACCAGTCTAGGATTATGACATTAGAGTCATCTCGGATTAACAGAGTGTCCAGAAAAGGTACACTGTTATCAGTTTCTTTTCGATTGTAAAATTAAGTTGGTCGTTATACCTGTTGAAGACTTCAAGGATTTCATCATAGTGATCTGCGGAACAGCACATATGATGTCGTCAACATATTTTTTTAAAAATGGAAGCTCAAAACTTAGTTTAGGGATGCAGGTATCAAGTAAGTCATCCATGACGTATTGAGCCACGATGGGGCTTAATTTGGAACCCATGGGCGTTCCTGCTATTTGTTTAAAAAATTGACCGTTGTATGAGAAAAAGGTGGAGTCAAAAATAAATTCTGTTAATTTAATAAAATTATCTTTGGTAAGCGAACAATGTTGTTCTAAATTAGCCCAGTGGTTGTGAATAGTTTTAAGTACTAAATTAATAGGTATGTTAGTAAAAAGAGATTCAACATCCAGACTAATCAGCTTAAAGTTGAGAGGAAGTTTGAAATTGTTGATGAATTCTGCGAATTCAAATGAATCTGTGACATAGTAATCGTTATTAAAATTGTAAGCCTCTGTGAAAATCTTGGTTACAAACTTTGTAATTTTTATGTTAGAGCCTCAATACAAGAAATAATTGGTCTCATTGACAATATAGGTTTGTGTATTTTGGTAACCCATAGAACTTAGGAGCTACACCACTATAGCACATTAAGGATTTGGCTAGTTCATTAGTAATTTCTCTTTTTTCTTTTAGACTTGAAACTAACTTATTGGATTTATTCTGAATATGTGTTGTTAAATTCTTGGGAATTTGCTTGTAATGGATTGTATCATTAAGTAATAATTGATTGCAAAGTTCATTATATTGTTCTTTATACATGATAACTGTTACATTCCCTTGTCTGCATTTGTGACAATAATATTTGGGTGACCTGATAAAAACTTTTAGTTAGTTTATACCAATGATTAAATTCATTGAATGTAATATGCTTCCTTTGAACAAAGGATCTTTTCTTTATTTTAAACTAGCCCACAACCTTGGTGCTACCCACTAAATCTTTCTTATTGTTTTTTAACTTAATCAGCCACGATTAACAACTTTGAATATATATATATATATATATATATATATATATATATATATATATGATCTACGCTGTAATAATAACAGTTAAAATATGACAATTAAGAAAATATTGTATAATCTTACCGAAGTTGCACTATAACTGTGCAAATTTTCAATAAAGTTCTCGTCTTCAGTTAAAACAAAACTTTCTTCCATTTTAGTATAAAAACTACACAATCACTACAATCGTTACAAATTATTGTTTACAGTATAATGGCAAAATGGAGAATTGATTCCACATTTATAAGCAAAGCAAGTGGTCATTAATGATTTCTAATTCACATTATGCTAATGGAGTAATTTGCAGTTTCAACATTAATTACGAATTAGTAATGGTAAATTTTGAGAAATTCTTAACAATAATGATATTTGTTTGGAACATTCTTTTATTTTAAGGATGTTTATTTTTTACAATAATTAATTTAATTGAAAAATTTTCAATTTTACTAACCTAAGTTACCTCTCGCGTGATACGCTACTGAGTTGGCAAATAATATTTTAAGACGTTTGAAGATCGTATTTGTTATTATATTTGTCTTTTACTATTATAATGTTGTAGGAAAGGATGGAAAATGCGGTTCAGAGTAGCCAACTGAAATATCCCTTTCATTACAATGTTACACTTATAGCATATTAGTTATTTTATGATTGGATGTTGTTCATAGTGGAAAGGCAGCCATATTATAGAGGTCTAATTATTCGAGCAATGCACTTTACCGCCGACGTTATTGACATCCCAGCTGATTTCGAGTTAACACAACCGAGTCACAACTTCCACGAAAAACTGTTAACTTTCTTCACTCAAATTAAAATTTTGAATATTTTCATTTTTCTTGCAATACTTACAGCAATCATATGTCCTTAGCCGGTGCACTACCTGGTATATAACGTGACAAATACATCTTACCAAATGCTGGGCTCTACGAAAATTTCAATTCCAATTAGAAAGGTTGTAAAATGCGACTTTTAAAGAAAAGTGACAACCTTGTAAATCGTATTGACACGTCGAGTTTACACACGTCAGTTGGTTACTTTTTAAGTTATTACATATAAATAATCTATAAAAATATGATTACGGCTTTAAATTAATCTAAATAAAAGTATTCTTGCTTCCATTATTAATGCCATTACTTATTTACTAAGCGAAAAAAAAATTTATTATAGTATAACCTCACATTAGTAAGTATTTAAGAAATATGTTTGATTTATCTAAAGCTATTAATGCAGGTGGAAATTTAGAAATAAAAATGAGTGCTGTCGAACAACCTTGTTACACTTTAATAAATGCACCATTGGATTCAGAACCATTCAATGAGATGCAATTAAAAATGGATTTGGAAAAAGGGGATGTTAAACAAAAAATAGATGCATTAAAGAAAACCATCAATATGATATTAGCTGGAGAGCGGTTACCAGGAGTGTTAATGACTATTATTCGTTTTGTGCTTCCCTTACAAGATCACACGTTAAAGAAATTATTGTTAATATTCTGGGAAATTGTTCCAAAGACGTATGCTGATGGAAAACTTTTACAGGAAATGATTTTAGTTTGTGATGCATATCGCAAAGATTTACAACATCCAAATGAATTTGTACGAGGCTCTACATTACGATTTTTATGTAAATTAAAGGAGCCGGAATTATTAGAACCTTTAATGCCTGCAATTCGTGCATGTTTGGAACATCGTCATTCATATGTGCGACGAAATGCTGTGTTAGCAATATACACCATATATAGAAATTTTGAGTTTTTAATCCCTGACGCTCCTGAATTAATTGCAACTTTTTTAGATGGAGAACAGGATATGTCTTGCAAACGTAATGCTTTCTTAATGTTATTACATGCAGATCAAACACGAGCATTATCGTATTTAACTTCATGTTTAGATCAAGTGAATACATTTGGTGACATTTTGCAATTAGTGATTGTCGAATTAATTTACAAAGTTTGTCATGGCAATCCATCAGAACGGTCTCGCTTTATAAGGTGTATTTATAATCTCTTAAATTCTAGTAGTGCTGCTGTAAGGTATGAAGCAGCAGGGACATTAGTGACATTGTCCACTGCACCAACTGCTATTAAAGCAGCTGCAACATGTTATATTGAGCTTATTATGAAAGAAAGTGATAATAATGTAAAATTAATTGTATTAGATCGATTAATTGCTTTACGTGAACATCCAAGTCATGAACGAGTATTACAAGATTTAGTTATGGATATATTAAGAGTATTAGCAACACCTAATCTTGAAGTTCGAAATAAAACTTTAGGGTTAGCCTTAGATTTAGTTTCGTCTCGTAATATCGAAGAAATGGTGCTGGTATTAAAAAAAGAAGTTTCTAAAACTCATGATGTTGAGCATGAAGATACTGGAAAGTATCGACAATTGTTAGTACGCACATTACATTCTTGTTGTATTAAGTTTCCTGATGTAGCTGCAACAGTTATTCCAGTTTTGGCAGAGTTTTTATCTGATACTAATGAATTAGCAGCCACTGATGTATTGATCTTTGTTAGAGAAGCTATTCAGAAGTTTGAGCATTTACGTCCATTAGTAATTGAAGTGATTACTCATTTTTGTTTTGAAATCATTTTGATACTGTAATTTTTCAGAAATTGTTAGAATCTTTTGCTGATATTAAATCTGTGAAAGTTCATAGGGCAGCATTATGGATTTTAGGAGAATATGCCACAAGCATAACGGACATAGAGGCAGTAGTGAAGCAGTTACATCACACTCTTGGAGAAGGAATTTTATTGGAGATTGAGCAAAAATTAGTTAGTGGAGAAACAACTTCGGAAAATGAGAGTACTACTCCACAAATGACTGCTTCCACTTTAGTGACCTCTGATGGAACCTATGCTACACAATCTGCATTTAATACAATTCAGTATGTTTAAATTGTGAAAATTAGTCACATATTTATTTTTTTTTGTAGAAAATCGAAAAGAGAAAAAAGACCTCCACTACGTCAATACCTAATGGATGGAGATTTCTTTATAGGGGCTGCACTTGGAACAACTTTAACTAAACTTGCTTTAAGATATGGTGTATTAGTTAATGAAGTAAAACGAAATCATTTTGATGCTGAGGTGATGCTTTTATTGTCTGGTATCATTCACCTTGGAAAATCTGGTAGGTTGAGTTTTACTATTTTTGTACAGGTTTTATTTTTGTTTTTGTTTGAAAATTGATCATCGATAAGTAAGATACAGAAAAAATATATTCTATATTCCTAGACGACCTTTAATATGTTAGCTGCCACATGAAATATATGTTATTTTTTTGCTAGAGTGAAGTGTGATAAATGTAATCATAGGGCAAGTGTAATCAGGCCATCTGTAATTTTTTTAATAACCTATATTCGTTTTTATTAACATCTTTTAGTTCAAGTATCTAAATATTCACCATTTATTTTACTTTTGACTGCATTTATACAAATTTTGTGTCTCGTGCGATTTTGAATTCCCTTTACTACTGCAATTATTGTTATGTAGTTGTAGTAATATTTTGCTTTCTTAGGTAATTTTCAACAAGGAATCTAGATTTGGATACTAACAATAAAATCTATACCAAAGATTACATTTACCCCACCGAAATGCACATATGGGGTAAATGTAATCGCAAGGCTGGGGTAAATCTAATTAGTGGTTATATCGTTACAGTAATTAACTTTTACAAGATGCACTTAGAATCATCGCACAAAGTGGTATCAGTATTTGTTATGCTGCCCAGAGGTATCACATCCCTTTTACTCTTCAAAAAGTGGAGTGGGGGGCTGAGCAGAAAGGAAATCATAGAATTAGGAAACTATGTTACCCTTAAGTCAGAGTGGGATTTAAAATTAGCGGAATACGAAAGAAAACATGTGGGTGTTGAGATACTACCTTTTCACAGGCTTCAAATTAAGATGTGTAATCTCTACACAACTCAGCTGTTCTGTTTTACCTCACAATATGAAAGTATTGACAGGTATTGTACTGGGTCGGCGAAATTTCGAGTGCAGCACTTTAGTTTTTGTAAATTATCGCAAAATAGAAAATAGATAGAAAGTAGATCCCAGCGTATTATTAAAGAGGATTAAATTTCCTTTAAAATAAGCTACAATACTTACAAATTGCTTTACCGTAAGCTGGAAAAAAAGAGGTTCAAACATGAAAGTTTCTAAATGTATGTCTGTCCGTCTGTATGTGTTCCAGCGCGATAGCGTCCACAAAGATAATCCGATCGTTATGAAATTTGGTACCCAGGCTTGGATCCATGAGTAGACAGAATGATGAACGAAATCTGTCCAGTCAAAATGGAATTCCAGATTTCGACTATTATAGAGAGTATAAATATGTAGGCAACTAAGTGAACCATCCTAGAATTGAAGTTTTTCATTTGTTCGTGAACTCCTCCGTTAGCGCAGTGGCAGCGTGTTTGGTTGATGTCCCGGCGTTTCGGGTTCAAGATGCATAATGTATGAGGTTTTTTTATCTTATCTTATTAGACGTGTTAAGGCATTTTCGGCCATTGAAACAATTTTGAAAAAAATTTTAGCCTTTTGGTCAAAATTTTAAATTTTTTGCATTTTACACGTTTTGAGCCATTTCTGACCATTTAATGATTTTTGGGAAAAAATCTTTTTTGGCCCTTGGGTCAAAATTTTTGTTGCATTTTAATCGTTTTGAGCCATTCTGAACATTTCAGATGATTTTTGGAAAAAAATTTTTGGCCCTTTGGTCAAAATTTTCGCAATTTTTTTTGCATTTGTATACGTTATGATAAATTTTAAAATGTCAAAATTCTAATTACTTTTCTATTACTAAATAGAATTTGTCATTTAGGAATTATATAAAGAACTGTTGTTTTCGCAACAACGAAAGTTAACTATGGAATAAATATAAAAATAATAACCGCATCAATAGAAACATGGGTAACAAGTGGATTTATATGTTTATAAAAATTGTGCTTTTATGCACATATTTACATGTTTTCAGTTTAAGAACTAAATGTATACTGGGTGATTCTGATTTATTTACTTTCAATCGTGATAATTTTTGTTTAGTACGTCAAGCTTTATAGGCATTATTAAATAATAACTTAAATTTAAGATAATGTGTCTTGGTCGTCATATTTAATTGTTTCTGTCGAAGTGCTACGATTTCTTAATAAAACAATTTAACAATTTAATGATATGAAAAAACTGTACAAAATTTTTAGTAGCAAAATAAGACACAGTACACTAGTTATAAAACATCAAATTCTTTCAATTTTACTTATGCTTGTTTAAATTATCAATTACATTGTATTGTGAGGTCATGTGTTGCACACATCAGATTCTTTTAAATTCTGTTTCTATTTAAAATAAATGTTTCATTTTCCATTGTGTTTTGTTCGGAATTTAATGACAAAGAAACCGAACGCATTGCTATTGACTCCCCAACTTAAACATCAAATTTTCATGCTGTCAACCTTCTTCGTCGCTCTCGTGTTCAAATATCAGATTCTCGTTGAGTGTGTTTTAAACTTGATTTCGTCTCACTGTTCTTGAGACATTCATGTTCTTCTACCAACTGTGATTTTACTGCTTCAAAGACATCACATGGCATATTAGGTTTATTGCAATGTTCTCCATCTTCTGTTCCTGCCTGTTCCAAGTCAATTTTTCTTCCAACCTCTATGCGGTTGGCTGGGTTTAACCTTAATTTTAGTAGCTTAGATTTATTTCTCATTTCTTTTAACGAAGGTTCTACGATGACGTCCCGTTAGTTTTCGATAGCATTCGAACATTGGTGTTATAAGACACAACAGCTGTCAAACAATGACCCTTGTACGAACCATTTTCTGCAGAGACTAATTCGGTTTCCTCCAATAAACTTAAAAATAATAGAATTAAATTGTTCCACTGAATTATTGTCGATATCGCGTATTAAACTGTCTGCAAGTTAGCGTACATGCATTATTAGTCTGTCATAAAGATCTAAAAAAGGACAATGTATAGGTATTTATTTCATCCACATTGTCATATTGTATAACATTACTATATTAAACAAACGTAATCAAACGATTATTTATAGGTGGTAGGCATGTATACTCCATGCCAGCCGGGGAGGTACCACCACCCTTACCATGGGCTCCTTAATATTGGGTCTCCGATTTTCTGAGCGCGGTAAGGGCTGCCGGTTGCCTTTTCCATCATCCTTAATCTCTATTCTCTTCCTTCTCGCCCTCACTGTCTTCCTATCAGATTAAAAGTCCCAAATTAAAAAATAAGATGGCTGTGGTTTCTAGGGTTATAAATTCCGGACGTAAAATCCTGCCCCATTCGGATGTCCGGGAGGGCAGGGCCCAAGCGACCTCGGTCATCGAAAGTATCAACTTTCTGATTCACTACTGCAACATCCGCGGTATCAGGTCTAATCTTAATGCTATTCACCAACATCTTGAACAATTACAACCTGATATATTGTTTCTATCTGAAACACAAGTCTCCTCTGAAAGCTCCGAGTCACCCGACTTGCAATTTCCTCAATACCATCTTCACTCTAACTTTCGATATAAAGGAGGCGTATGTGCGTACATCAAGGACAGAATTGCTTGCAAGAGGGTTTCTTCCTTAGAAAATAAAAATTTTGACGTGATTTGGTTTAAACATTCTGGTCCTAATTTTGTGAAATTCTACTGTTGCATTTATAGGTCTCCTAATGACAGCAACTTTCAAGACTTTTCATTACCTTGATTGAAAGTTGACTATCCTGTCTCAGTTTCCATCTTGGAATCGATAAGTAGGCGATTACAATGTTCATAACGCGAATTCGACTTCAATTTTCATCTACTACAAATTCTGGTCATAGTGCAGAAACATTTGAGTTTCATGTGATCTCAACAAATGATTTCTGAACCCACAAGAATCCCTGATAACCCTAACCATATCACATCTTCTAGATCTCTTTCTTAAATCAAACACCTCTTGTTTATAAAACTTCTGTCGTTGCTTTAGGTCTTTCCGACCATTGTCTAATAAATCATTTCTACTGTACCTAATTAGTGTCGCAAAACTAGAACCTTGTTGTTTTAAGTCTTGGTGGATGGTTCACTGGTTTCTTTGCAACCTTTCCATGGTGAATATTTGTTTTAAGTCGTCTAATCGGACATGCTCTTTCAAAATCTGAAGTCATCCTCAAGAGAATTGGGCTTAACATTAAAAAAAAAGTACCGTGTTATAACAAAAAGAAGGAACAAAGGTTGACAGGTCCAGTATGAAGCAATATATTTCAATTATTTGGGTAAATAGAAATAATAAAGTTGGAGTAGTAGAATACGTTGGTGCTAGAAATATCTGCAAAGTGTCATCACTAAAACTAAAAGTTGTTCGAAAACAAAATCAATGAACTAGCTACATCTCCTTTAGGCAGTCGTAAATTTTGGTCTTTAGCAAAGCCATTAGTAAAACTTTCGAACATCTTCATTTCCTGACATCTATTGACGGATCGGTAGTTGCTGATTCTGTAGACAAAGCCAACGTTTTTGTGGATTTGTTTGCATCAAACTCGTGTCTCAATGATTCTGGAAAAGATGTGCCCTAGTCAACTCTTCTTCATACGTTATGAAACCAATTCATTTTCGGTACAAGCTCTTGAATCGATCATCAAGCTTATTCAATAAGGCGACTGGCCCAGACGGTATCCCACTATTGTCTTAAAAATGTTCCGAACTAGTACCAGTCTTAGCTCTATACGATTCTAATTTCAGGGAATTCTTCATCATGGAAGTTACAAATGTTCAACCTATTCCAAAAAGGTGATAAGACCGATCCTCAAATTACACAATTCCAATTCAATTTTTCTAAAATATGAAAGCCATCAATCAGCAACTGCTCACGTTCCTTGAAACTACAAACTCCTTAGTACCACCAATATGGTTTAGGCAAAGTCGTTCAACAGGCGATCTTCTTTCATATGTGACCCAAGTTTGGAACAATACAGTAGAAGTCCGGTGAAACAGTTGTAGTCGCTTTAATATCTAAAATTTAAGTTTGCATAATGTTTACTTGCCAAACTCACCTCGTTTGGGTTAAATGATACGCTCATCAACTGGGTTTCTAGTTTCCTTGATAAAAGACGAATACGTGTTAGTTGATGGCTTTTCAAAAAATTAGCATTAACGCGGGCGTACCAAGGGATCCGTTATAGCCACACTTTTCTGCTGTACATAAACGACTTTTTCTAAATACTAACACATTGCTTTTGCAAATTTACAGTCACTATACTTGGAAATCCCTTTATAAATCAAAAATTAAGCGAAAGAATAAAACGACGTTCAACATTTAAAAATTTTCAATATTATATTCCTTCTTACCATATAAACAATCTGAACAATGAACAACATAAGCGTAGAAACGAAAATTTTGACTTTTGGTTCACCTTGTATAGAGCACTGCGCACTAAACTTCAACTTACGATCTTTATCTTTTTTCTTGGTGCTATAGGTTCACTGTGGTTATCTTTTGGAAGTTATTTTATTTTGTTTATATAATTGCGTAATAAATGCCTTTCAAAATCTAGAAAGAGAAGCAAAATAATATGGGCTTAACATTAATGAAAAAAAGACAAAGTACATGGTTTATAACAAAGAAAGAAGGAGACAAAAGGTTGACAGGTTCACAGTATCGAAGAAGTATAGATTCAATTATTTGGGGTCAAGAGTAGAAAAAATAGAAAAAAATGGGATAAAGGAAAGAATAGAAAAGGGTAACCGAGTTCATACAATGTCGAAAGGAAGGAATAAATTCAATATCTCAAGCAAATTTTTTCAAAAATCGCTGACCCGTCGATTTTATATTTTTCAGGGCATATTTTGCGAAAAAAAAATTTTATACAGGGTGCCTCAAAAGATTTGCTAAAAAATTTTTTTCAAATTGCAACCCAATTTTTTACTGCATTTTGGATTGCCCTTACAATTCTTCAATTTTCATGTAGCATGTGCTATACCTAAGACCAAGCGTTTTGAAGTTATTCGCTTTCAAAATTTAAAATTGAAAAAGATCATGAAGAAAACGAAAAATAAAATAATTTTATAACGTTTTATTATATCGAAAACAAAGATTCGTAAACTTAAAATAATTTTATTTCAGCAAATGTTCGAAATGTCCTCCGTTAGTCAACTAAGCCCGAAATGGTTCGAAATGTGCAGCAGGAATTTGTAGATCGATTAGGCTATTGTCAGTTGACTAACGGAGGACATTTCGAACATTTGCTGAAATAAAATTATTTTTAAGTTTACGAATCTTTGTTTTCGATATAATAAAACGTTATAAAAATTATTTTATTTTCGTTTCTTCATGATCTTTTTCAATTTTTAAATTTTGAATGCGAATAACTCCAAAACGCTTGACTTAGGTATAGCACTGTATGACAAATGTTTAGAATTGTAAGGGCAATCCAAAATGCAATAAAAAATTGTTAATTTGAAAAAATTAGCTAATCTTTTGAGACATGTATAAAATTTTTTCGCAAAATATGCGAAAAATATAAAATCGACGGGTCACATTTTGAAAATTTCTTTAACGAGTATATTTTGAAATTAAATCACGGGTCAACTTAAATACAAATGTCATTTAAACATATACTGAACAATAACAACATAAGCGTAGAAACGAAAATTTATTCATTATTTTATTTATAAAACAATGATAAGAGCAACAGTCACATATGGAATGCAAACATGGGCCTTTACAAAAGCTGATGAAGAACATTCAAGGCGTTTTGAAAGAAGAATCATGCGGAAAATACTTGACCAGTAAGAACAGAAAACGGGGATTTCAGAATGAGAATAAATCACAAAATAACAAAACCAATGGATGGTGAGGACATAATGAAAGTTGTAAAACCGCAAAGATTGAAATGGCGCGAATATGTTGTAAGGAGTGAGGAAGGAAAGATAATCAAAAGGATAATGGAACGGAAGGCAGAGGGTCAAAGATTCAGAGGAAGACCAAGAAGCAACTGGAAGGATAACATCATAGAAGAATTGAGAGTGATGGGAATAGTAAATTGGAAAGTGAAGTGTAGTGATTGGAAGCAATGGTAAAATACCAGACACAGCTAAAACCCACCCAGCCTTGTAGTATATAAATGTAAATGTAAAAACTCACATGTACATCCCCCTAGTATGTGTTAGGGTAGGGATAATCCTTACAGATTGGCTATAACTCGAGCATTGAATTTTAATGCCTACATATATATATATATATATATATATATATATATATATATATATATATATATATATATATATATATATATATATAAGTGAATCTTATCTAATCCGCCAAAATTAAAGGCGTGCTAGAACTCATCCTAAGCAAAAAGTTCATATGTACATGGGTCCGGAAATGCTTCGTTTCGAGATACAGTGTCAAAGTTGAAAAAAATCGCGTTTTCTTCAATATCTTTCGACTGTTTCGAAATAGTTTCATGAAATTTCGTATACGGGTTTTTGGGATGACAAATTCAAATTTGTGGTCCATTTGGTTGTCGTTTCTAGAGGCGCCAGCCAACGATTTCGACCCTTTAAATCGTAGCAATTTTTTTGCTACACTGTATGCCATTTTGGACTAGAAAATCGATTCTCCTATCTTTTCTTCTAAAAAAGGTATATCTTAGTGATGTCGCTAGGAGCAACCCTTTCCGAGAAAAACGCTTTTAAAACTCATGATGCATACACATTTTCGGAGGGTATTTTTTTGACAGGTTTATCAATAGGAATTTTTAATTGTTACTAAGTAACTTACTTGTTTACTTATGTACTTATCTGTCTCTTTGCGTTCATTGATAATAAAATTTTAATAAAAATCCATAATTAAATACGATAGAATGCCTAGACATACAACATGTATACTTTTAATATTAATTTTTTTCCTTTTTTAATGTCTTTTTCTCGGAAAGGGTTGCTCGTAGCGACTTCACTAAGATATACCTTTTTGTAGCAGAAAAGACAGGAGAATCAATTTTTTTAGGCCAAAATGGCATACAGTGTAGCACAAAAAAGTTGCAAAGATTTAAAGTGGTCGAAATGGTTGCCGCTGGCGCCCTCTAGAAACCACAACTAAATGGACCACAAATTTGAATTTGTCATCCCAAAAAAACCCCGTATACGAAATTTCATGAAACTATTTCGAAACAGTCGAAAGATATTGAAGAAAACGCAATTTTTTTTTTTCAACTTTGACACCCTGTATCGGAAACGAAGCATTTCCGGACCCATGTACATATGAACTTTTTTGCTTAGAATGATGAGTTCTAGTACGTCTTTAATTTTGGCGGATTAGATAAGATTCACCCTGTATATATATATATATATATATATATATATATATATATTGAAATCTGAGAAAAAGCTCTATTATGTAATAAAAAATATACAGGGTGTTCCCTTTACAAAAGAAAACTTTGGTTAATTGCCCAAAAACTGATTTTTTGTGGGGATAACTATGCATGCCGCTAAATTCTATTGAAAATTCTGTACAAAACGCACGCTTCACCATTTCGCTAGATTACAAGGCAAAGCAGTTACAAGGGTGCTTAAAATGTGCAAATTTTGAATTTCGCCCTGTATCTCAAATAATAATAGTACTGTGACAATTCTGTTTGTGGCATCATACGTTTCACGAAAAAGTAGAACAGGGTCGCGAAAACCACATCTTTCTATCTTTGCTCACAACCGAGATACCCTACAATTTCAACCAAAATGGCACTTTAGATTTGTTTTTAAAACTTTGATATAAAATACTAAAATAAATAAAATTTAATCTCGTAATAAGGGCCACATTTTATTTTTTTCAAAAATGTTTACAAACCGTTCTAAAGCATGTACGTTTATTTAGAAGTTGCGATTTTCAAATTTCGAGTGGCTTTTATGGTTTCTTAGTGACAGCGCAAGCGCCGAAAATGCTAATATTTTTGTTTGATCGTGGTTTAGGGTTACTAACTTTTCACCAAAGAAAGCTTCTGGCTCTAGTTTTGGAAATGCACCCCCAAAAAAACCATTCTCATTTCACCCCCATTAATTGATTTTTATGAGAAACCAGTTTTATATATAACTTTCAGATATAGGGGCCCATGCCAAATCGCATTAAAATTGGTTAAATAGACTCGGAGCCACACACAGACAGACATACATGAAAATTTTTTTCGTGAAATCAATGTTTTTTACTCTGGAACACGGAAATATCGAAATCTACGCAGAAAATTTCAAGGTTTTGTTTCAATTGCAGTACTTTAAAAATTGTATGTACTTACACTTTGTTACAATTAAATTGTGTTGTTTGTCACTCACACCCGCTCTCGCCTACTACAAAAAATCCTAATATAATGCATTACTTCACTGACAATTTCTGGCATTTTAATGACAATTGGGTTCTTCACTGACGATTTCGTATAAAACATTTTTGTACAAATGTACTAATATGTCATGTTGTAAAATATTTTGGTTAATACAATTATAATTTTTTAGGTTTCCCAACAAAGGCAATTACAAATGATGATGTTGATCACTTACTATTTTGCTTAAGAGTCTTATCAGATCGTTCAACATATGTTATAAATATTTTCAATGATTATTGTCGTCAAGCTCTTAATGATATGTTAGTTGCTAAAGAGGTGGAAGAAGCTGCCTGTCAAAAAGCTAAAGAAAAAGTGAGCAACATAATTCAAGTGGACGATCCAATATCATTTATGCAATTGCAATCAGATCGATCTGAATTAGGGGAAAACGTATTTGAAACTTCTCTTTCACAAGCTTTAGTTGGTGGTCGAACTACGGATAATACTGTGTCAACTACAAAATTAAATAAAGTTACACAATTAACTGGTTTTTCTGACCCTGTATATGCTGAAGCTTATGTTCATGTTAATCAATATGATATTGTTTTGGATGTTCTTATTGTAAACCAAACTAGTGATACACTTCAAAATTGCACATTAGAACTTGCCACATTAGGTGATCTAAAACTGGTTGAAAAACCTCAACCGGTAGTTCTGGCACCTAAAGATTTTTGCAACATCAAAGCAAATGTTAAAGTTGCTTCCACAGAAAATGGAATTATTTTTGGAAATATAGTATATGATGTGACAGGAGCTGCTTCGGATAGAAACGTAGTTGTTTTAGATGACATTCACATTGATATAATGGATTATATTGTGCCAGCAACTTGTAACGATACAGAATTTAGACAAATGTGGGCAGAATTTGAGTGGGAAAATAAAGTTTCTGTTAATACAACTATTACTGATTTATCGGAATACTTAAAACATTTAGTAAAGAGCACCAATATGAAATGTTTAACTCCTGAAAAAGCTTTATCGGGACAGTGCGGATTTATGGCAGCAAATATGTATGCCAAATCTATTTTTGGAGAAGATGCGTTAGCTAATTTGAGTATAGAAAAACCATTTAACAAACCTGAAGCTGCTGTTACAGGTCATATTCGTATTAGAGCAAAGAGTCAGGTAAGCTGAATCTTACCAAGTGGAATTAATATTTACATGTATGTTTTAGGGTATGGCTCTTAGTTTGGGTGATAAAATAAATATGACACAAAAAGGACACCAGCATAAAGTTGTTGCTGCATAAACATTCATTTTTCTAAAAATTATTGTTTAATTAAATATAAGAAAATATATACTGTTACATATACATTTTTAAGTCCTGTAGTATGTTCTCATGTGTGTAGTAATAAATCACTTCCACACATTATATACCAACTTATTTATTTTTTCTGCAGGCGAACCCCATGTGTAGAACAATGTGTCCCTCCCGATTTTGTTGTAGTAGATATCTTGATTGCAGTTTTTACATCCACGTATTACTTTGTTGACATAGATTTAAGGCTAAATCAAAAATTTAGTATCTTCTTTCGTTTTTAACTTATAGCCATGTAAAGATCCACCTTAACTTTACTAAAATTTATGTAATTAATTATGTTTTTAATTGCTCTACAGTAATCAAGATAGGTAAAGTTGTTTAAAATTAAAACTCATTGCGAAAGATTGCGCGATATTGCACCATAAATAATTAATTTCAATCCCCTCCGACGTAGATATTAAAAAGCATCAAATGCTCTTACATCCGAGAACCCTCAGCCAATCACAGCCAGAGGACCCCTGCATAGAAGCCGGATCCACCCACCGCGAATCAGCTGTAAAAACCGCAGCGCTACCGGAAGAAATCCTACTTACTACTGCTTTCCGCGACTACTCTACTTCAATCGCGACTACTATTTTTTGCTATTTTTGTTATTTCGCGACTCCACTATCCTGATACGCTCGCGTCTCCAACAGCCAGAACCGAAATCCAGACCGCGCGCCTGCCGTAGTTAGTTTCGTTGTATACGTCCCCGACCTGCCGATTACCGCATCCGTTTATCCTGAACCATCGTGCATCTTTAGTCGCGTTACTTCGCCGCCGTCACCAGTAAATCAACATTATACAATCAAACTGCTGGTTGAGATACGCTAAGGTTAACAGCACATAAGTTTTATTGCACCACTTTTCTTAAACATTACACCAGACACCTAGAGAAACGACGGGCTGTATAGCCGGAAGTTATCTAACGTTCCAGTACACACTCTAGGAGTATACGCCGCGCTGTATTGCCTGAAGTTACCTTCGGCACACATACACAAACCAGGACGTTGCTACTTCGGGCTAACGCCTAGAAGGCATCTTACATTTACTCCAGCGGCAAGAATGGTACTCGCTCAAATTCTACCGATCCACCTGGAGATCCCTTTGTATAGCAGTCGACGGGCTGGACCCAGAACCTTATAAAGGGCTCTCCATTAATCAGATATTACACACACATTACACCTCCAATACACCGACCAGATCCTTAGGAAAATTAGCAATATAAACAAGCGACGCCTTGACCTAGAGGTACTCTCAATACCCGAAGCCGCATTCGTAGAGATCACCCGCGTGATCCTCCAGATATATAAAGACGAACCCGTGGTGCGTCTACGTGATGAATTACATTAAACGTACTCCTGCGTCTCGCAATCGTATATAAATCACTTACTTGAAACACATGCATTCTCAGAATTGTTCAATTTAGTACACGCAGTCCTAAAAGGTCGTGTAAACTCGCCTCCGATTAATTCGTTTATAACAATTAATAAAGAAGAAGAAGAAGAAATAATAACTAACGTAAAAGATCGTGATAATCTCCGTCTTCCCTGTATTTGTTAGTTATAATAAGTTTCGCTCATACGAAAAGTATGCGCGTTTAACAAAAACAGACGTTTTTCTAATAATAAGGAATTAATACGTTTATTTTCGGGCATAATTAAATGTTAGATATTCATTTCATTACTGTAAATACGTTCTCCATTAATTAAGAAATCCTGAGATAAGCCTGTTTAGTTAGGGTAGATAACTAAACGCGTACGTACACTTTGCATTTAAAACGTAAATATTAACCTGTCCTGTATAAAACATTACTGAGCTCATATCCCGTCAGTCTGAAAGCCAAATCACGTATAAGAATAGTCATGCGCACCAAGGTTACTTTAAATTATTGATTTTCTCTTTGACCTGCTTAAAGACACCAACGCGATCGTTACCCCGGCTTATCTAAGATATAGAATTTTATACAGCGCCACCTGAACAAATACCAGGCTACCGTGTACAGGGTAGGCCTGAACTGTCGTAATAAACAAAATTAAATCGTCATTAGTAGGATTTTTGGGTCATAACACACCAGCAATTGAACAACAATAATTTATATTTCCACAGAAACGGCTCAGTATCCAGTAATAACCACTACCGTCCACGGGGGACCAGCCAAACGGGCGCTGCCAACCAGGACATCCCGGGTAATACCAAATAAGATTTGTTTTGTTGTTGTTGATAATTTATTTCATTTAGGTTAGATTTTTTTAGTTTTGTAAAAAATAGGTAATATACGTTTAAAATAGTTTTGTTGTATTATTCAAAGTGTACAGTGTTGAGCACCAAAATACGAAGCACCCCCGTCTTGTTAAGATAATGTCCGATTTGAGCTAGACCGAGGCAAATTAAATTAAACCCTTTTAATTTAATCATTGTAAAAGAAAGGGCATTACAGCCAAACGTTGATATTTCTACACTTTTCTCAAGGTCTTATACCTCGCTTAACACATTCAATGCTGATTGTATTATAGTAATGATGCTAAGCAGCGCATAATGTATTGTAAAAAATAAAGACTTGGAAGAACAAACTTGTATTAGTAAACTATCATTAAATATGTTGAATGCTGTGTTTAGTCTCTATTTTGTGTGTCACAGATTCGTGACGGTAGCGTCTCTAATGAAAATTTATTCAAAGGCGCTATGTGACACGGATACGTGACATTACATTGCCAGTAAATAAATAGGTAGTACCATTAAAAAAATTGTAAAACTTTATTCATACAAAGAAATTTACAAAATACAACACTAAGAAATTGTTTTAGAGTTTTGAATAATATTTGGCAAAGCATTTGCCCGGACAAAGTCCTGGTTTATCTTTGCATAAGCCGCATTCGAAGGCGGTTGCCTTTCTTATTTTATTCTTGGCACATTCTCAACATCTTTTTCTTTTTGTTTCTTCTTTGTCGCTTTTTTCTTTAATTTTAGAAATCATATGCTCCTAGCTTTCTTTCTCTTCAAGTCTTATTTCAACATTTGGTTCATCTATTTTCAATAAATATCTTATTATTTTCAATCTAAACGCATAGAAAGACTGTTTTCCAATTCTTCCTGGTTTAGCTTTATTGTACCTGTGTGGTAGAGTAAACCTAAAAATTTGAATAATTCTACTGATGTCAACGGTTTCCATCTTGTAATCCGGGCAATCTCAATTTCGTATAATAGAAACATTCCTTCTGCGTAGTTATTGGTTTCTTCCACAATTAAGTTGCAAAGTTCAGCTGTAAAGATAAGATCTGTGGGTCTATTACTTTCAGGTGCATGAAGTAATTCGTTCCTTCAAGAGAAAATTATGTTTTCCATATTTGCGTCAGAGTTGGTCCAATGCCAATTACCTTTTTTTTTTTTGTTTTGTTTGCAGTTTTTTTTTTCCTAAAATAGAAAATTATTAGTAACAAATTCGATAAATATATTTTACACAGTAATACCGCAGGTGTTAGTTATACTGTGGTAATCCAAGATACCTTAAAACAAAATTTCAGAAAATTAGTATCCCTATATTTGTATAAATATTATTGTAAACGAAAAAGGAGAGCAACTTACCAACTTCGCTGACATAACTGTTACTGTTAAAGTCCTCATCGTTGGGCTCGTATTCACTAACGCTCTGTATATATTCATCCTCACTGCCCGATGCATACAATAAACTCATTTACACACTAAGTTTTTTGGGATTTTTATCGTTATTTTCCTTTTTTTAACTTTAGAAGAACCTGCTGTTTGGTCATCCTTCACAATTAATAACTTAGAATTATTAACGCAGCGCAACACAAACAGTAACGATCTCACTCACGGCTACAAGTTAACTAAGCTTCACCTAAGCTTAGAACATTGAGTATATATACTCAATGCTTAGAATATGAATTTGAGCTCGACACGGATCCGTGACATGCGCCACCTAGTGTGGAGCGCTGCGATACGGATCCGTGACGTTAGCATTGAACGTATTAACAAGTTAACTGCCATCTCAAATTTTTATTTAGGTCTAACAAGTCAAGAGGGTTTTTAGACTTGGTATTATGCGGTAAATTAACTTCCTACCTTTTATTGTGATTAGTGACATATTTAAACAAAAAATGACGTTCTTTGATTGTCGCTCTCATAAGACGTACGTACTCCTACTCATCGGATGAAGATGAGTCATGACTTTAGTGACTACAATGATGATTCGGTAGTCGACCCAAATTTCGAACTGGATTACTATGTTTCAGATGACTTTCAGATTTTATTTGATGGTTTGGTTGTTTCTGTAACTTTTTATCTTATAGCTAAAGTGGAAGATGTTGATTTGCAAACAGAGAGGATGGGTAAGAAAACCTACTGGAGGGTAATGGTTACGGTGCCCGTCGGCAAACAAAATGTACTGATATATACTCTCTCCAAACTTCTTGCACGGTTACCTTGGACCAAGTTTGCCACCGTTTTCCTATGTGACTTTTTTTGTTTTTGGGGCGTTTTCCCTCTAATTTTTCCGAAACGTCGTTTTTACGTTTTTAAAATTTATATATAAGTTAAAGTGGCGTAAGTGTTTAGTAAAATTGCATAAGTTTGACTTTACAATACAAATCTTGAACGTTAAACAACTTAATCCTAGATTTAATGGTAGGCTCTTTGAAGCTTAACAAACACGTCTTAACGTTTGTATCGCTAGAAAATAAAATAGTTTGAATTTTGGTATTTTTTTCTAAAATAAGTTCTGACTACACACTTGCCTCATAATTTTGGGGCAAGTGTGTAGTCGACAGGTAACTTTCATATTTTATACATATAAATGAGTATGGGACAAGAGAGTAATACATATTTGTAAGGTGCGTATTATGTCCTATACAGATTCCAAATAAAGTAGTTCGGTTTTTTGTAGAAAACTATTTATTAATGTAAAAATGAACAAAGTTAGAAAATAACTTTTAGTTTTACTATGCAATAACTAAAAATAACAATACTTAAGTATATTATTGAACGTTGTACGCAGAAAAATCCACATCAAATTTTAACAACCTCTCCTTCCGACCGTAGATGGTTTTGGGTTGAAAGAATGATATCATTTTTGCCAACAGAAGCACATTCTTCCGGATCGTTCCACGAAAAAGTTGAAGAAGATAAGAGATCTAACGTCGGTACCTTTTGGAGAAATTTGATGTCTAATAATTCGTCTTCATTATCCATAGACAAAATCTGTCCCACATAGTAGTTTTTACATTTTTTTCCTGACAAACATACTAACACCCAATCATTTATCACCATATCTTCAACAGGCTTGCTAATTTCTAACATACATAAATCTAGAGCGTCTGCTTCTCGGATTTCTTCCTCTATGTCGTCGTCACTGTCATTGTAAATAATTTCTTCCTCGCGAATATTGTGATCGTCGGCGGGACATCAATGGACTTCTTCCTTTGTTTTGAAATAGACAATTGAGTTTTGTCGTTCAATGAACAGATGCGTATCATAACCTCATCATTACGTCTGCACCTGACGCTATTTTTCTCTTTTTTATTTTTGCAGGGGCATCGTTTTGTCTTACAGTAGAAATAAGTAACTCTTCGAACGAGCAGTTACTCTATACCGCTTGGTTGGAAGGCCCCGGTTGTGCATCTTCAGGTGGCAAAGTACGAGTATTTTGGTTGGAAGGTCCTGGCTGTGGCTCTTCAGGTGGCAATGAACTAGTATTTTTTGGGTTAATATTTAAAAGCGGTGGTTGCGAGTTGTGGGTTGAGTTATCAAAAACAATACTTGCTTTCAGATGGTCCTACCATCTCTTGAGAGATAGCGGATCGTACTGCTCTTTGGTTACTACAGTATTATTTTAAGGGAAAATGCCTGCTTTTCTGAAACCATTGAATATTATCTCCGAATTTATCTCTTTCCATATTTGGCCTACTAAATAACTGAACTGTTTCCTAGGAATTCTTCTTCCCTCATTGTGTCTTTGCCACTCAATTAAAGCCTGATCCTATTTAACTTTTAGAGGCTTAAAAACGCTTAAATCGAGAAGCTGCAAGATATAAGGCGAGTGTAGAGGCAATTTAAGAATGGTAATTCCATTATCTCTTGCAACTCTAATTAGCCTTTCATCAACGTGAGATGTGTCCATCGTATATCAGCAACACTGGTCGCTCTGGCCCACATGTTTCTAAAAAAGTGTTTTCAAAATACTGTAGGAAAATATTCGACTCCATCCAACCGTTATTGGTTGCTGCATAAGTGGTTTCAGGACATGAATCTTTTTGTGGAGCAATCCAATCATCCCATATATTTTTAGCCTTAAACACAATCAGTGGTGGCGCTTTATATCCATCAGCAGTAACGGCCATTAAAACCGTAGTATTTTTCCTTCCAATTCCTGCAGTGGTTCTAGACGAAGGAGCTCCTCATTTACCTACGATTTTGGTTTTTCTGGCATCCAAACAAAAATTAGTTTCATCTAGATTCCATTTTTGTCTGGGTTTGTCGTATAAATTAAGGTCATATAAGGTTTTTTGCAAAATTTCGAAATATTTCTTAATAAGAAATGGATCCAGCCACTTCTTTCTAGAGTATTCCACAGATTGGGCTTTTTAATCGACAAGTTGTGACGTTTTGAAAAGCCAAGATACCAGTCTTTCCTGGCCGCCCGTTTTTAATAGGTGTTTTAATATTATTTACGGCAATATTGAAAACATCTCGACGCGTTAAGCCCCAACCCCATTTTTCCATAGTTACCAAGCATTCTGCAGGTCTAACTTCTTCTTCGGTAGATATGGCTGTAGTTCTTCCCATCGTTAAACTTTTTTCACCCCAAAGTCCTCTTCGGTGATAGCTAAGCGTCATCTGTGGAATGTTGTATTTTGTATGGGCACTATGGTGAGTTATTACGCCCTTTCCAATTTCATCCAAAACTTTCTTTGGGGTTTCTGCGGTATATGCTGTTGCTCGATATGATTTTATCTTATAAACCCACATCATTTTCGTCTGAAAACAAATGGAGTGTGGGGGCAAGTGTGTTGCATGCTACACTCTTACCTCCTATGTTTACTAAACACTTTTCCCTTTCAACATTTTTGGTGGGGCAGCTGTTTAGTATGTCAACTACAAACTACAAGTTAAAATAGGATATTCACTACCTTATAATAGCATGAAACTCTTAAAACAGATCAAACATCAATTGTCTATACGGATTATTGCTGATTACCATAAAACAGTCAAGTTGTTGTTACGACGCAGAAATTCGTTACACGTTCGACTCGAAGCAAACATCACAACTATTAATTTTATGTGGCACTTTTGGTGTTAGAATAGCTAAGATAACTTGTTTAGTTACTTTTTCATAGATGTCGCTAGCATCCTGCTGAATTCAAAGTTGACAGGCCCTGCGTACACACTTACCCCGGTTACACACTTACCCCACTTTACCTTACTCTTTTTTTTCAAATTGTATCACTTACAAAAAAATCAAAAGTAAAAATGTAATCCTCTCACAAAATATATGGGCCGGGGGAGTCTGACCCTTCGAACATGTCGGAAAAACGACTATGGGAAAATTTATTAATAACCAGCAAATTTTTTCAAGATCTGTTTATTAGATACAGCATAAACAACTTTCGATATTGTCTGATACGATTCATTGGCCGATTCTCCAGTGGTCTGGCGCGTCAAAGTTGTCGATTATATGACTACCATAAAATTTATTAATAACCGCCAGATATTGAAATATTAAATGTAGAAAAGCAGTACTAAACGTAACGTATGAATATCTGACAATATATTGGGGCGTAACTAGAGTTTGACAACAAATATAATTTTTTGACAGTCGATGTACTGTACATTTTTAGTTCGTAAAAATAATTATACAGGGAGGGTGTCTACTGCGTGCACGGAGGATTTCACCTTAACTATTAGAGATATCAAAACCAATTTTGGTGTGGTAATACACGATCATTGGACCTACATTCCAAAAATATTTAGGTATATACAGGGTGATTGACAAAAAAATTCCAACCCAAACCTGTGTTTTTAACGGAACACCCTGTATATGTTTGTATTTTTTGATTCATTTAGAATAAAAGTGTAGAAATTTGCATCTGTATCACTAACCGTTCTGCAGATACAGTACGAAAATTGAGTTAACTTTGGAACCACGGTGCGAGCGTTGTCACCACGATTTTGTAAATCTGTTTATACCACGACTATTAATAATAGTGTACTAACAAACAAACTGGGAAATTTTTTGAAAACATGTAAAACTATACAGAATGATTAACTTACCCGAAATGTAATTTTTCTCAATCTTTTCAAATGAAACACCCTGTATAGTTTTTCACATTTCGATTCCCTGTGAAAAGTAGATATTAATTGATAATAGGTTTCATAGGCATAAGACGGACCATTCTTGAGATATTGACGCTTTTACGTAAAAATATTCTAAAATACAAATTTACTATGACAATGAAATTCAACAAAACAAATCAGGTAGGCTAGCCGCTCGTAATAAAGAGGAACAATTGTATTCATTGTTTTGACGTTTGTACAATCATTCAAATACTGTTCCATTAGTTTGTGTGTTTTTTGGATTGTCGTTTTGTCAATTTTTGTATAAAATTAATTTTTCCAAAGAAGATGTAAAGAACCAGCGTCCTTTACGTATGCTTTTTAGGATCAATTATTCGCGGACCATCCTATATCTAAAATTTCAAAAGTTTACGCGATATTACACCACAAATAATTCCTTAATCACCTCTGACGTGTATTTTGCACGTCAGAAAAATTGCAACCAATCCCATAACGGCATCCCCCGCACGGTAGCCGCGAAGCCGCTCACCGATGCACCTTTATAAACCCGCGACGCGCTACTCTCGGAGATCTCTCCGGCGATCATCTCGAAGAAGTTCGCTCTCCGTTCATCATCTATCACGACCTGCGGATCTCAGGGGATCTCTCCGTTCATCATCTATCACCACCTGCCCGATCGTGACCGAGACCGCTGCGTCGTTCCAGATATCCAGTAGCCACCGCACCGATTGCTTCGTGTAAGCACCGACCTCTTGATTGCGACCGAGGAGTCTGGCGACCGCGTGATAACGCGCACCACTTCGCGCCGGGCGACCTAACGTTTGTAGTGCAATCAAAAGACACGTAAGTTGTTTAATTATACAATCTAACCATACCCAGTAACACACTATCACACGTAAATAACGCCGGGCTTAGTCTCCAGGAGTTATAACCTTACACTAACGCCAAGAGTGCCACGCAGGGTAGATCCCGACGTCACTCGCAAACACAAAGTACACTAACACCAAGAGTGCCACGCAGGGTAGATCACTCGCAAACACTTGAGGGTGAAGGTTTGTTACAGGGCTGTAAAGACCTACGACCTTTTTTTTTCTTAGTTCACTAGGTTAGACAGGCCATTGCCTTCCGTCTCCTGGTTATCACTAAGACCCCGCTCTATACATATACATACACCACCTACAGACAAACACAATAAAACTACACGGCGTCTTTGATCGCAGGAGAGTACACACGAGACCTGTTGCATAAATTTGTAGCCAGCATAACCATCGCGAAACACCTAGTGTGATATCGTTTGTAAATAAACTAGGAAGATACGTCAGGAATTAAAACATTAGATAGTACGTAAATTATCCCATGTTTACCGGCATTAGATAATATAAATACGACCTGGTGTATATAACGATTTACCGTAGTAAAAGTAAATTCATTTTAGTGTAGTTTTTATATCAAGTATTTTGCTCCCTTGATAAATTGTATATAATTAAATTTAGTATCGAAGTCCGTAATTAATCCCGTTGGATAAATAATCTAAACGTATAATCAAACCGGTTCTAATTAAGTAAAGACAGTCCAGAGATCGTGCATTTGCATACGCGCATTTCGCGTGTATTGCTTCCTGGGAGTACGACATACCCGCTTCAGCGCTCCAGAGTTACTGAAGGATAAGCACGGTATTGATTTTCTCCGTCCCCGAAACGATTCGAGTTCATTGCGCTGGCGCCTCAGACCAAACGGTATCGAGACTACCACACCCGCTTCCGTTAATACAGGACGGTAATATAAATATTACCTACTGGGTAAGGAGTAGATTAAGATAATATATATATATATATATATATATATATATATATATATATATATATATTTACAGAAACGATTACGCACCTAGGAAACGAACGCTCCGAGGAGAACGAGTGTGAGGAGCCGTTAATCGCAAGAGAAAATACCTTTGTTTTGTTAATTATTAATATGTTTATATGAGATATTATGAAAGAATATACGTTTTAAAACGCTTTAAGATATTTATTTAAGGTGACAGTGTAAGCCCACTATTTAATACGAACCACACCCCGTTTAATAAGAATTTATAGATACGACTGAGCAACACCGAGGCAAAATAAAACCGCGTTGGGTTACACACCCAGAAGGCGCAAATTACAAATAATCTATCAATACGCGTTTCTAAATAAAGAAAGTAAAAGCAGGGTTACAAAGAAATGGGCGATATGATCTTTATTTACAGCGAAGCTCAAAGAAATGTTTAGCTGGCTACCCGTTTGTACTGTAAACCATACCCAGAGAGAAAACAGCCGCGGAAAGAATCATTTATGAATGTAACTGAGAGATTTATAAATTCAGGAAGTGTGTGTTATCCCAAGCGCGCAAAAACAAGCCCAAATGAAGAAATTCAGTTTCAAGTTGTGGCATCTCTTATAGAAAATTCACAATAATGGCAATATAACTATCATCACTATTCAGATACTAATCCACACCTCTTAAGAGTTGTTGATCACCAGCATCGATGGTCAGTTAATGTGTGGGGTGGTATAATCAATTTTAATGTGGTTGGCCCTTTTTTCTTTGATGGGAGTCTTACTGGAGAAAGATGTTTACAGTTTTTGGAAAATGATTTACCCGATCTTTTGGAAAATATGGAGGTAGATAATATTCGTACGATGGCGCCCCTCCACACTATGCAATCAACGTTAGACATTATCTCGATAGAAATTATCCGATGAGGTGGATAGGACGAGTTGGTATTTAAATCTGGCCAGCCAGGTCACCGGATCTTACACCCCTAGATTTCGTCCTGTGGGACTACGTTAAAGAAAAAGTTTACCCACCACAAGCTAAGATATGAAAAATAGAATTCGAGTTGCGTTTCAATCCATTGTGCCTCTAATGTTGTTGCGAGTGAATCTTTCGTTTACCGAGCGAATTGCAGTGTTTAGCTAGGCGCGGTCAGCATTTTGAACATTTGATTTGAATTTATGGTTTTATTCGTTTATGTTTACTTGTTCAACTTATTTTTAGGTGTAGAGAATTATTTTATTGTTCAGTTATTAATTAAGTCCTCCTATCGGCTAAAGAAATTATTTGCCATTTGTATTTTCTTATTTGCTCTGGATTTTGTTTTATTTGTTCTTCTGTATATCAATATTTTCAAACAAAGCGTCAATATATCAATAAGGGTCCGCCTTATGGCTATGAAACCTATTATCAATTCGTATCTACTTTTCACGGGGAATCGAAATGTGAAAAAATATATAGCGCGTTGTATTGGAAAAAATTGAGAAAGATTAATCCGAAATTTTTCAAATCTGTTTATTGTCGAAAAATTTTATTTGTTGTAGATTATTCCGATTTCCAGTGGTTCGTCAAATTGTGTTAAGCTCCATTTTTTAAATAACCCCAATTTGTATTAAATGGGAAAAGAGACTAAAGTAACTAAATTCTAAATTATTGGGGTAACAGGTTTCAAAAATAAAAAGTATTACGTTTTTCATTTAAAAAATTTGGGGGGTTTGCCAGGGGATTTACCTTAATTTAGAATTAAAACCAATTTTGGTGTGGAAACAATTGGTAATTCTAAAATATTTAGGAATCGGGTATTCAAAAAATTAACCCAAACCTTGTTTTTTAAAATATTATAATTTTATTTTATTATTTTTAATTTAAAAAAAGTAAAATTTGAAATTTTATGTTTAATCAGTACAAAATTGGTTAACTTTAACCAGGGAGGGCCCACGTTTTGAAAGTTTATACCCCGTGATAAAAACAAATGGGAAATTTTTAAAACTGAAAATATCAAATGTTAATTCCCGAAAGTAACTCAACTTTTTAAATAAAACCCCTGTATATTTTTACTTTCATTCCCTAAAATGAATTTTGAAATAATTTAACCAAAAGGGAATTTTAATTTGGCTTTTACAAAATTTCTAAAATCAAATTTTTATACAAAGAATTCAAAAAACAAATATAGGTACCCTGAAAAAGAAAAATTGTTATTGTTTTGATTTTAAAATATTAAAATTGTTCCATTTAATTTTTTTGGTTTTTTGAATTTTGTATAAAATTAATTTTTCCAAAGAAGAAATGGGCGATATGATCTTTATTTACAGCGAAGCTCAAAGAAATGTTTTGCTGGCTACCCATTTGTACTGTAAACCATACCCAGAGAGAAAACAGCCGCGGAAAGAATCATTTAGGAATGTAGCTGAGAGATTTATACATTCAGGAAGTGTGTGTTATCCCAAGCGCGCAAAAACAAGCCCAAATGAAGAAATTCAGTTTCAAGTTGTGGCATCTCTTATAGAAAATTCACAATAATGACAATATAACTATCATCACTAATCAGATACTAATCCATACCTCTTAAGAGTTGTTGATCACCAGCATCGATGGTCAGTTAATGTGTGGGGTGGTATAATCAATTTTAATGTGGTTGGCCCTTTTTTCTTTGATGGGGGAGTCTTACTGGAGAAAGATGTTTACAGTTTTTGGAAAATGATTTACCCGAGCTTTTGGAAAATATCGAGGTAGATAATATTCGTACGATGGCGCCCCTCCACACTATGCAATCAACGTTAGGCATTATCTCGATAGAAATTATCCGATGAGGTGGATAGGACGAGTTGGTATTTAAAACTGACCAGCCAGGTCACCGTATCTTACGCCCCTAGATTTCGTCCTTTGGGACTACGTTAAAGAAAAAGTTTACCCACCACAAGCGAAGATATGAAAAATATATAATATATCAAGAATGGTCCCTATTATGGCTATGAAACCTATTATCAATTCGTATCTACTTTTCACGGGGAATCGAAATGTGGAAAAATATACAGGGCGTTGTATTGGAAAAAATTTAGAAAGATTACATTTCGCGTAAGTTAATCATTCTGTATAGTTTTACATGTTTTCGAAAAATTTTCCATTTTGTTTGTTAGTAGACTATTACTGATAGTCAGTGGTATAAACAGATTTACAAAATCGTGGTGAAAACGCTCGCATGGTGGTTCCAAAGTTAACTCTATTTTGGTACTAAAGTGGCGATATCTGCAGAACGGTTAGTGATACACATACAAATTTCTATATTTTTATTCTAAATGTAACAGTGAATCAAAAAATACAAAAGTATACAGGGTGTTCCATTAAAAAAACACGTTTGGGTTGGCGTATTTTTGTCAATCATGCTGTATATACCTAAATATTTTAGAATGTAGGTCCAATGATCGTGTATGACCTCACCAAATTAGTTTTGATATCTCTAATAGTTAAGGAGAAATCCTCCGTCCACTCAGTAGATACCTACCCTGTATAACCATTATGTATGCTCTATTATAATATTATAAATAAACTTTGTATTATATAGGTAATTAATAAAAGTATATTGTGTATATTATTAAATAAGTACAAAAATTATGAAAAATTTTATTTTGATTTTTAATTTTCATCGCTTTCATCATCATCTGTGCTATCTTCATCTAAAGGAGGGGGCACGTTTTGAAGGTAAAATACCTTTCGGTCAGAATTTAATCAAATTTTGATATGTTCTAGAACTTGACCAATTGATCAAATGTCTTCATTGCCCGAAAGCTCAAAGCTCAACAGTTTTTGATATACAGGGTCTGCAATATCACTATTTGATACTTTCAATATGTCATAAAATGGACATTTTTGCCAATATTAACGCAAAACTTAGTTGAATGTTATTTTTTTGTGCTACTGGTTACAACATTTTCTTTACTTTCATTATTTTTGTACATACACCTGATATACAGAGTGAGACCAAATATATGTATCTGAAAAGAATTATACGGTGGTATTGTTTTGATATTTTGGTGAATGGAAGTTAACACATATATATGTCCATTTAAATTATTATTGCAAGTTAAGTCCCCTAGACGTCCGTTATGCAGAGTGTTTCATTTCTTTAATAGATTTAATTGAGTATTACTATACTTCCTAGTTAATTTTCTGATAACTTAATTGAAATGTCTATATTAAAATAAACTATTTGCTAACTGTATATACCTACATAATAGTCACGATGTGTTTATACTGATACTGGGTGTCCAAGTACAAAGGACCAAAGCGATATCTTAAACTTCATATAGGTACGGAAAAACCGTTAATATAAAAATCCCTTGCAATTGGATCGTTGTGAAATACAAAGCTTGGAGATTGACAGATAGAAGGTTAGATGTCTTCATTTATTATGCTCACTATTTTCAAAAGTTGAAAAGATTATTAAAATGATCTTTGGTTATGAGAACTTTAGGTTGAGAATCTGTGAAGTTATTTTCGTCTTCGTAAGCCGTGTGGTAGCTTTTCTCTTAATTGTTACGTAATGCTTGTAAAAAATATAAATCTCATTACCTGCTAATAATGCGATTTACATATCGTAACCCAGGAGCAGAAACTCAAACAGATTACCATTCTCATCCAAATGACATATTACAGCAGGTACGTATTTTCTGGCCGTATCTCTCAACAAAATACGTTAATTCTGCCTTTCATTGGATATTTTATGTATATCATTTCATCGTTACAAATGCAGCATAAGTGAAGTTGACCTTTGTAGCACATTTAATCGCAAACAATTTATAGTTATTGTTTATTGCTTGAATTTCCTTACAATAGAAATATTGCAGACATTGCAGATTCAGTTGTCTTCATTATAACCCGCTCTGGTAGATATTGCTTGCGACGTGCAATCACAATTTCATGTTCTTGCATTTACCTCAACACTTATTTTCACCATAACCCTAGGAACTAAAACATTTCCACAAGCAAAACATGGAATTCGATTCATTTTCATAAACTCTTCAACGATTTTAATTCAAACAAGTAGATTTGCAACTAAGCATCAACAATATCCTTAATTAGTGAATTGACATTTTGACGTTTCATAGCCACCTACTATATTGTTGTTATTTTATAAGTTTGGGAATAGAAAAATAATAATTGTAGTATGAAACGGAAAGAAAAGTGCAAAATCAGAAAATATTTCATAAAGCAGAGAATATATCCAAACCCTATAAAACCGTTTGGTTTAACGATAAGTAATCATCAAATTGATTATTAGAAACCTGGCAAAGAGTCCTCTACTTTCATTGTCCTGTATATAAGAAGGAGCAAGCTTTAATTGAAAAATACGTACAGTTAACTCTTTAAGATAGTAATGTGACGACTATCATTAGCCTCTTCTGTGGATAACTGTAGCTGACCTCTGGGCAAAAAGGCTGGCATTTTAAAATTAATACCTAATCTATTTAAAGCTGGAATAGCATCCAAGTACCCGCGGTCGAGAATGAAAATATCTCCTTCATTAAACCATTCACGCATTCCATTCACATCTCTATTAAATTCACTTATAAGTATGTTAGCACCGTTGTTTTCAGAATTTGAGAAATATGGCCCTTGAATGTCTAGAATAAATCCGCTCGGGGCAACAAGCAGAGATGGCTTGATAAGATGTTTACGTAAGTTTACGTAAGTACAGTAGGACTGTCGCAACACTTTAAAACCAGAACTTTTCTCTATTTCCAGATAAGTACAGTCATTATACACTATAACTTGAGGCCGATCTAGGTTTTAATTATATAGACGATTTGCAAAAGGAGTTACATGATTTTCGATGTAGCTGTCTCTTGTTGTAGCAGTAAATCCAATATTTTGTGGTACAAATCTTGCAGAAAGAGATTGTCTAACTAGAGGTATAGCTAAACTGGCTTGTTGTCTTGTGGAATAATTAAAAATAATCGCTAAAAACTATCACTAAGACCTTGTCGTAACTTGACAGGAATTCTAAGAGATATTTTTACTTACATATGTAAGAATTTCCTATTCTAACGGGGTCAAAAGTTGAAAAGATTATTAAATTGATCTTTGGTTATAGGAGAAACTGCTTTAGGTTGAGAATCTGTGAAGTTATTTTCGTCTTCGTAAGCCGTGTGGTAGCTTTTTTCTTAATGTGCTTACGTAATGCTTGTAAAAAAATATAAATCTCATTACCTGCTAATAATGGCCGATTTACATATCGTAACCCAGGGAGCAGAAACTCAAACAGATTACTATTCTCATCCAAATGAATATTACAGCAGTACGTATTTTCTGGCACGTATCTCTCAACAAAAATATTAATTCTACCTTTCATGGATATTTTATGTATATCATTTCCATCGTTACAAATGCAGCATAAGTGAGTTGACCTTTGTAGCACATTTAATCGCAAACAATTTGAGTTATTGTTTATTGCTTGAATTTCCCTTACAATAGAAATATTGCAGACATTGCAGATTCGAGTTTCTTCTATTATAACCCGCTCTGGTAGATTTGCTTCGCGGCGACGTGCAATCATAATTTCCTGCTTTCTTGCATTTACCTCAACACTTATTTTCACCATAACCCTAGGAACTAAAGCATTTCCACAAGCAAAACATGGAATTCGATTCATTTTTCACATAAACTCTTCAACGATTTTAATTCAAAAAGTAGATTTGCAACTAAGCATCAACAATATCACTTAATTAGTGAATTAATTTTTGACGTTTCATAGCCACCTACTATATTGTTGTTATTTTATAAGTTTGGGAATAGAAAAATAATAATTGTAGTATGAAAACGGAAAGAAAAGTGCAAAATCAGAAAAATCTAGTTGTACGAATAAAAGCAGAAGAAAAAGCGCAATACCACATTACGTTTTGGTTTAAACGAATAAGTAAATACTAAATATAACTTTATTAGAAAATAGTGAGCATAATAAATGAAGCACATCTAACCTTTCTATCTGTCAATCTCCAAAAGCTTTGTATTTCGCAACGACATCCAATTGCAAGGATTTTTATGTTAACGGTTTTTCCGTACCTATATGAAGTTTAAGATATCGCTTTGGTCCTTTGTACTTGGACACTCAGTATCAGTATAAACATATCGTGACTATTATGTAGGTATATACAGTTAGCAAATAGTTTATTTTAATATAGACATTTCAATTAAGTTATCAGAAAATTAATTAGGAAGTATAGTAATACTCAATTAAATCTATTAAAGAAATGAAACACTCTGTATAACGGACGTCTAGGGGACTTAACTTGCAATAATAGTTTAAATGGACATATACATGTGTTAACTTCCATTCACCAAAATATCAAAACAATACCACCGTATAATTCTTTTCAGATACATATATTTGGTCTCACCCTGTATATCAGGTGTATGTACCAAAATAATGAAAGTAAAGAAAAGGTTGTAACCAGTAGCACAAAAAAATAACATTCCACTAAGTTGCGTTAATATTGGCAAAAATGTCCATTTTATGACATATTGAAAGTATCAAATAGTGATATTGCAGACCCTGTATATCAAAAACTGTTGAGCTTTGAGCTTTCAATAAAGACATTTGATCAATTGGTCAAGTTCTAGAACATATCAAAATTTGGTTGAATTCTGACCGAAAGGTATTTTACATTTAAAACGTGCCCCCTCCTCATCACTGTCACTATTTTCTTCTTCATCTTGATTATCTGTTTTATCCTCAGACTCTGAAAATTTAATAGTATTCGATCAAAGCAATTGCATCTTAAAAAGATGATTCTTAGTTAAATATTTGTTTGGGTTTTTTTTTTTCTAAATATTCATCTATGCAATATCGAAAAATGAAGAAAATATTGAGTAAAAAGGAAAAAAAAGAGTATAAAAATTACTCGTAAAAATTTGAATATTACATTTTTAAATTCCAAAATAATTGTAAATATTGCTTATAATTGAAAATCGCAAAGTCCATAAACACCGTACCTGCAGTAGTTGAAGATATATCTTCAAATGATTCTTTCTTGTGGCCAAACGCTGTATCAAATAGTTTAAATCTTCCCAAGTTGACGTCATTTGTTTTTACGGAATATATTCTACTTACATATTCTTCAATGAAGCAAAAAACGTCGTGGTTAACAATCATTTCAGAAGGAAAGATATGCAGAAGTTGAATGAAAGCTTTTTTAAAATTTTCTTGTTTTTCAAAACAAGGCATCTTTTTCCCTTTTCTACAAAAAGATGGATTATAGTCATTACCAGTGGAAACGTGACAGATTGCAAGAGCGACTGGCAACTGATTCCCGAAATTTTTATTAATTTCATTAATGTTGATATATTGCTTTTCGTTACTGGCACTCATGTCAACAATATCAGAATCAGTGCATTTGACATTTACTCTGTAATCAGCATTCAACTGGTGTATGATGTATGATTTTCGTGTCTACCTCTTTATGCAAGCAAGTTGAATTGTGGTCAATGGTTCTCTTCATGTGGTTATTAGAAACTTAAAAAACGTAGGATTGATCATAGTCAAGTTTGACATAAGTTTCACATAAGATCGTGTATTCATCGTTCCTCCAATCTTCAATGAGAAATTCAACGAACTTTTCCTTAAAATTTCTAGTTTTTAATAATTTGGCGAATTCAATTGGACGTTTATTTTCACGTCGAATGTCATATTGAATATCAGTTTCTCCCTCTCTCAAATTATGTTTATAATCTTTTTTTCAAAAAGTAGAGATTTAAGTATATGCTTAGATATTGCTTTGATGAGATTTTAATTCTTTGAGGATAACAGATTTCGTTGTCTTAGAAATATTACCATCGGTGTGGCACAGAGAAAGTGGTATAGGTGTCAAAGGGTAACTTTATACTCTCTGAAGGTCGATGCCATTCTGTATCGCAGCGTACAATAATCGTGCAAAAATATTTCTTTGATTGGTAATCTCTTGTACTTTGTTATTGATTTTGACTTTTTTTGAAATTTTGAAAGCAAAGTTTTTTATTGCGTTTTTAGTGATAGCTTTATCAAATCTTTCTTCATCATTCGAACTTTCTGAAATAAAATTAAGGCGCTGCTCATTTCCTACAATTTCTACAGTAGACAAACATTCGCAAACGTCGTTGGAGAAATGTTGTTTATGCACTGAGTGATTGTGTCTACTAAAGCAAAAGCATCCAATTTGTTTTTGAATTTTGCTACCACTCATTTTTTCAAATCATTTGTAATATCGGGTGCACGTAGATTTACAAACTCCATTAATTTAGAAATGATACTTGTTCTCAGAGAATGAGTAATAGATCATTTTTCTCTCCGACTAAAAGAATTTGTTTTTTTTCCCATCTTTATTTTGCAAAACTAAGAAAAGAAAATTCTTTAAGATACTAGTGTCTTCACTGTTCACACCATCGACAGACCGGTTTCGCAGGTCTATCTCCATCATCACTACCGGTTTGTACAGTTATTGGAAATAAGAATTGTTTATGTAGAAACGTTAATGAACGTATTTTAATATATTAAAAATATCTAAGCTTAATAAGATATCAGTTAACTGAACTGATGAGGCAGAAAACAGTAAATAATTTTTGGTCTTGATATAACCATTGTCATAGAAATCGAAAAGTTGCATAATCAAATGTTAAATGTTTATCACCTCCACATTATTTGCATTTAGTATATGATTTAAAACATTTGTAGAAGGATATTTGATCAGCTCTTGATACCTAGCGTATCCTAAAAACCATAGTACAGCTGCCACATGAGAACAAGTACCTAAAGTTCTGGCACCAGTCTTGCAGGTGCAGTAAGTACCTAATATTGGGTTAGGTTCTTCTTCCTCATTATTCGGCACAAATGCAACCCACAACTGGTAACGAGTGGTATTTCTGAGGCGAGAATATATCCTAACCCGTATAAAACCGGGTTCGTAGTTTTCATCAAATTGATATTGAACCTGGCGGTCCTCTATTTCATTGTCCTGTATATAAGAAGGAGCAAGCTTTAATTGAAAAATACGTACAGTTAACTCTTTAAGATAGTAATGTGACGACTATCATTAGCCTCTTCTGTGGATAACTGTAGCTGACCTCTGGGCAAAAAGGCTGGCATTTTAAAATTAATACCTAATCTATTTAAAGCTGGAATAGCATCCAAGTACCCGCGGTCGAGAATGAAAATATCTCCTTCATTAAACCATTCACGCATTCCATTCACATCTCTATTAAATTCACTTATAAGTATGTTAGCACCGTTGTTTTCAGAATTTGAGAAATATGGCCCTTGAATGTCTAGAATAAATCCGCTCGGGGCAACAAGCAGAGATGGCTTGATAAGATGTTTACGTAAGTTTACGTAAGTACAGTAGGACTGTCGCAACACTTTAAAACCAGAACTTTTCTCTATTTCCAGATAAGTACAGTCATTATACACTATAACTTGAGGCCGATCTAGGTTTTAATTATATAGACGATTTGCAAAAGGAGTTACATGATTTTCGATGTAGCTGTCTCTTGTTGTAGCAGTAAATCCAATATTTTGTGGTACAAATCTTGCAGAAAGAGATTGTCTAACTAGAGGTATAGCTAAACTGGCTTGTTGTCTTGTGGAATAATTAAAAATAATCGCTAAAAAACTATCACTAAGACCTTGTCGTAACTTGCACAGGAATTCTAAGAGATATTTTTTACTTACATATGTCAAAGAATTTCCTATTCTAACGGGGTCGCAAAAGTTGAAAAGATTATTAAATTGATCTTTGGTTATAGGAGAAACTGCTTTAGGTTGAGAATCTGTGAAGTTATTTTCGTCTTCGTAAGCCGTGTGGTAGCTTTTTTTCTTAATTTGCTTACGTAATGCTTGTAAAAAAATATAAATCTCATTACCTGCTAATAATGGCCGATTTACATATCGTAACCCAGGGAGCAGAAACTCAAACAGATTACCATTCTCATCCAAATGAATATTACAGCAGTACGTATTTTCTGGCACGTATCTCTCAACAAAAATATTAATTCTGCCTTTCATGGATATTTTATGTATATCATTTCCATCGTTACAAATGCAGCATAAGTGAGTTGACCTTTGTAGCACATTTAATCGCAAACAATTTGGGTTATTGTTTATTGCTTGAATTTCCCTTACAATAGAAATATTGCAGACATTGCAGATTCGAGTTTCTTCTATTATAACCCGCTCTGGTAGATTTGCTTCGCGGCGACGTGCAATCACAATTTCCTGCTTTCTTGCATTTACCTCAACACTTATTTTCACCATAACCCTAGGAACTAAAGCATTTCCACAAGCAAAACATGGAATTCGATTCATTTTTCACATAAACTCTTCAACGATTTTAATTCAAAAAGTAGATTTGCAACTAAGCATCAACAATATCACTTAATTAGTGAATTAATTTTTGACGTTTCATAGCCACCTACTATATTGTTGTTATTTTATAAGTTTGGGAATAGAAAAATAATAATTGTAGTATGAAAACGGAAAGAAAAGTGCAAAATCAGAAAAATCTAGTTGTACGAATAAAAGCAGGAGAAAAAGCGCAATACCACATTACGTTTTGGTTTAAACGAATACGTAAATACTAAATATAACTTTATTAGAAAATAGTGAGCATAATAAATGAAGCACATCTAACCTTTCTATCTGTCAATCTCCAAAAGCTTTGTATTTCGCAACGACATCCAATTGCAAGGAATTTTTTATGTTAACGGTTATTTCCGTACCTATATGAAGTTTAAGATATCGCTTTGGTCCTTTGTACTTGGACACTCAGTATCAGTATAAACACATCGTGACTATTATGTAGGTATATACAGTTAACAAATAGTTTATTTTAATATCGACATTTCAATTAAGTTATCAGAAAATTAACTAGGAAGTATAATAATACTCAATTAAATCTATTAAAGAAATGAAACACTCTGTATAACGGACGTCTAGGGGACTTAACTTGCAATAATAGTTTAAATGGACATATACATGTGTTAACTTCCATTCACCAAAATATCAAAACAATACCACCGTATAATTCTTTTCAGATACATATATTTGGTCTCACCCTGTATATCAGGTGTATGTACCAAAATAATGAAAGTAAAGAAAATGTTGTAACCAGTAGCACAAAAAAATAACATTCCACTAAGTTGCGTTAATATTGGCAAAAATGTCCATTTTATGACATATTGAAAGTATCAAATAGTGATATTGCAGACCCTGTATATCAAAAACTGTTGAGCTTTGAGCTTTCGGGCAATGAAGACATTTGATCAATTGGTCAAGTTCTAGAACATATCAAAATTTGGTTGAATTCTGACCGAAAGGTATTTTACATTTAAAACGTGCCCCCTCCTCATCACTGTCACTATTTTCTTCTTCATCTTGATTATCTGTTTTATCCTCAGACTCTGAAAATTTAATAGTATTCGATCAAAGCAATTGCATCTTAAAAAGATGATTCTTAGTTAAATATTTGTTTGGGTTTTTTTTTTCTAAATATTCATCTATGCAATATCGAAAAATGAAGAAAATATTGAGTAAAAAGGAAAAAAAAGAATATAAAAATTACTCGTAAAAATTTGAATATTACATTTTTAAATTCCAAAATAATTGTAATTATTGCTTATAATTGAAAATCGCAAAGTCCATAAACACCGTACCTGCAGTAGTTGAAGATATATCTTCAAATGATTCTTTCTTGTGGCCAAACGCTGTATCAAATAGTTTAAATCTTCCCAAGTTGACGTCATTTGTTTTTACGGAATATATTCTACTTACATATTCTTCAATGAAGCAAAAAACGTCGTGGTTAACAATCATTTCAGAAGGAAAGATATGCAGAAGTTGAATGAAAGCTTTTTTAAAATTTTCTTGTTTTTCAAAACAAGGCATCTTTTTCCCTTTTCTACAAAAAGATGGATTATAGTCATTACCAGTGGAAACGTGACAGATTGCAAGAGCGACTGGCAACTGATTCCCGAAATTTTTATTAATTTCATTAATGTTGATATATTGCTTTTCGTTACTGGCACTCATGTCAACAATATCAGAATCAGTGCATTTGACATTTACTCTGTAATCAGCATTCAACTGGTGTATGATGTATGATTTTCGTGTCTACCTCTTTATGCAAGCAAGTTGAATTGTGGTCAATGGTTCTCTTCATGTGGTTATTAGAAACTTAAAAAACGTAGGATTGATCATAGTCAAGTTTGACATAAGTTTCACATAAGATCGTGTATTCATCGTTCCTCCAATCTTCAATGAGAAATTCAACGAACTTTTCCTTAAAATTTCTAGTTTTTAATAATTTGGCGAATTCAATTGGACGTTTATTTTCACGTCGAATGTCATATTGAATATCAGTTTCTCCTCTCTCAAATTATGTTTATAATCTTTTTTCAAAAGTAGAGATTTAAGTATATGCTTAGATATTGCTTTGATGAGATTTTAATTCTTTGAGGATAACAGATTTCGTTGTCTTAGAAATATTACCATCGGTGTGGCACAGAGAAAGTGGTATAGGTGTCAAAGGGTAACTTTATACTCTCTGAAGGTCGATGCCATTCTGTATCGCAGCGTACAATAATCGTGCAAACATATTTCTTTGATTGGTAATCTCTTGTACTTTGTTATTGATTTTGACTTTTTTTGAAATTTTGAAAGCAAAGTTTTTTATTGCGTTTTTAGTGATAGCTTTATCAAATCTTTCTTCATCATTCGAACTTTCTGAAATAAAATTAAGGCGCTGCTCATTTCCTACAATTTCTACAGTAGACAAACATTCGTAAACGTCGTTGGAGAAATGTTGTTTATGCACTGAGTGATTGTGTCTACTAAAGCAAAAGCATCCAATTTGTTTTTGAATTTTGCTACCACTCATTTTTTCAAATCATTTGTAATATCGGGTGCACGTAGATTTACAAACTCCATTAATTTAGAAATGATACTTGTTCTCAGAGAATGAGTAATAGATCATTTTTCTCTCCGACTAAAAGAATTTGTTTTTTCTTTAACACCTGAAGTTGTAACAGCGTCAGCGTTTATCGTTTACTCTAAAGTAATGTCTATGGGAATACGAGAAAATTGTTCTGAAGTTCACCGAATACCAAGCATGCTACTTCCAGCATCTTCCGATAAGCCTGGATGTGTATTATTAATATTTTCTAATTTATCAAGATAAATGGTTGAATATCTGGCATAATTGTTATGATTCATTGTAAAAAAGATATTAGTCATCTTTAACACAATACAATTCAATATCGGATGTACTATTTTTGACAAAAGTAATGTCCCAGCATGTAGTAGGCAACACACATTCCACTTTTCCGATTTCACTCGAAAATATTTAGATGTAGAAGGGATACAGTCATTCAATGATGTGTAAAGATAGCGTGTTAATTGCAAAGATTGGCGCAGAGCGCGCTTTCACGTATTACCTGTTTCAGCTTATACAAGTGGTAACCTCTTTTAGGAGGTATACAAAAATTGGAAAAACATAATCACAATTTGTTTGAATTCAAACACGCAAATAATTAATACGATTTTAAACTTGCTTTTCTACCAAAATAATATTCAAATACTTTGTTAATTGTTAAAATTCTTTCATTCTTAAAACCTCCATAACTGTAACAAATCACGAGATGGAATATGTAAATACTAATTTTGAATACTAACAGTTTTAATTATTTATATTGTAGTAATAGAATTAAATTAGAGCTACGGAATTGATGCGTTCTAATAAATGTTTTAAATAGCAGTTTCAACGTCAAAATGGAGAACCGTGGGTTGGTATAGCGTACAGTAGTCGCCTGACACGCGGTTCAGGCAGGTTCGATTCCCGGCTCATGTAATTTTTTTTCTACGATGTTATAGCAGTTTCGTTTATGTAATCTACTTTTGTTAGGTTACAGTAGTTCTGTTTATGTTTTTTTCCCTATTATACCCTAGATGTTAGATTTTTATACCAGTCCAGCCAATGACCGTTTCCCGTATAATTTTGCCAATAATGGATAGATGGACTAATTCTCAGCAACTTTTGATCTACAGGGTTTTTTCTGAAAGTCAATACTTTTCGACTTATTCGTGAGTGAATGTGTCATACCTTTCAACCAAACAAACCACGTTTTCAGGCGGTTTTTCGTCAATAACTCAAAAAGTAAGTATTTTACCCACAAATCATTCTTATTAAAAATGTAGCTTATAAAAAAAATATGAACGATACGTTTATGCTGTCTATAGACCCAATACAAACGAGTAATAGCTTGTTGAAGGTTGGTTCTTATAGCGCCAAAATTAAAAGTTTCAACGTGAAATAACTAAAAAACAATGCATTTTTCGGGGAAAACTTATGGAACCTTTTTTAAAATGCTTGAAAAACCTTTATTTTTGTTATAGTCCCTAGCATCAAAACTAAGCGAGTTATGACGGAAATAAGGTTGGTCCCTTTTTTTTCGGCGATAAAAAATTTGAAATAATCATTACCACTTTAAAATTCACTTTATTTATGCTTGTAGTATGCTAGTTTGACCGGTTTAAATGCTTAGTTTTGAAAAAGATTGAGCTTGAAGTGAAAAGAGCATTTTTGTCATTTTGAAAAAATTACCTGTTCTTCAAAATAACTCAATAAACTATTAATGATAAGCAAAATTTTGTAGAGTACAAAACTGTAGGCTCTGCTTTTCTGAAAATTTTTCATTTTTTTCTGTAGCATAAAAATTGACCGTTTAAAGATTGCAAGTATTCGTAACTAGTAACTTGTTGTATGTAAGCACTTTAAACCGGTCAAACTTCTAGAGCATATTACAAGTTACATAAATAAAGTACATTTTAAAGTGGTAACGATTATTTTCGGTTGGAGTGGTAATTAAGGGATTTTTTCACACTTTTGTCGCCGAAAAAATTAGGAACCAACTTTATTTTCGTCATAACTCGCTTAGCTTTGATGTTATGGACTTTTATTAAAAAAACACTTTAAAAAATGTTCCTTAAGTTTTCCCCGAAAAATGCCTTGTTTTTTGGTTATTTCACGTTAAAACTTTATATTTTGGCGTTTGAGGATTAAGAGCCAACCTTCAACAGGCTATTACTCCGTTTATATTGGATTTACCGACACCATAACCCACCATTCTTTTTGTTTTTTTTTATAAGCTACATTTTTAATAAGTATTTTGTTTTTTGTAAAATACTTACTTTTTGAGAGAAAAACCGCTTGAAAAAAACCTTCATTCGCGAATAAGTAGAAAAGTATTGACTTTCAGAAAAAACTATCGAACAAAAGTTGCCTAGAATTGGTCAATCTATCCATTCCCGGACTTATTTTCAATGAAACATTTTTCATCCCCGAGACGAGGTGGCATCTATTCCGAAGGTAAAAGCAATCTCCGGTACAGGGTCAACTTTGAAGTAGAGGGTAAGTAGAACCGAACTCCAAATTTTTATGAAAATCGGTGCTATTTGGTAAAATTATACAGTATCACCGTATTCTACCTTCAATGACTGGACTATGCTAACTACGAAATTGTCAAACAAGGAAACTCGTGATTGGTCGCAATTATCGTGATTTAGCTGCTAGTAACAAAATAGCTTCTAAGCATCTTGTAAGGTATTCTGCTTAAATATTAGGTATTTTGAAATTACATAAAAATATACTACTTAGATTCAATTAGGGTAAGTGTATTATAAATCCATTAGAATAATTAACCGATAGTGATCGATTTATTAGGTAACATTAACTTCAGTGTTTTTAGGTTGAAATATAAGATACAAATTATTTAAACTTGATTTAAAATGTATAAGACATAATGTTAATATGATTAAATAAATATGTTTTCGTTCATGATGAATCATTCACAACTGAGAAAATTAATCGAGATGTTAATATCTCGATACAGATGTTTGCGAGATAACGAGGTAAATGATTGATTTCCAAATACTAATTACCTAATTCATTGTGAATTATTCGTTGGAGTGATCACATTTAATTTTTACCTAGTTGTGTTCAACTTTGACATGCCAAGGCGTCCGGGGCAAATCGATTCTACTTTAGAAACAAGGGGGATGATAATTGGATTATGGCAGGTTGGAGTTCCCATTGCCCAAATAACTGAACGAGTTGATTTATCGGTAAGTCAATTTCAATAAACACAGTGTCGTTAAAAGTAACCATTGGAAAGATTTGAAACAGATTGGTTTTAAGCCAAAGTTGTTCAATTCTACGTTGTTTAGTTGTAACAAACACTTTTTAATATTAACAAAGTTTCTGCGCGCGAATGTTATAAGTGTTCGTTTTTCAGGTTTATCGCACCATAAATTGATAGCTAAATAAAACCAGATCAAATCGCATCCAATTTTATTGTAAATTGTTCTAAATTTGTTTTTTGTAAATGCTAGGTAGACAAATTCTGTAACACAAGGTATTTTTCGGAATGGAAGGTCGCACGAGCTTTGGATTTTTACAATTGTCTTCGGTGTAAAATAAGTAACATAATGAGAATAGTTTGAAATCCATTCTGTTACGTTTTATAAACCCTACTTGAACTTGTGTGGGAAATTCAACAAACTTATGTTTAGTATGATGTGTAGAAAAAGATGCGATGTTCACAATTGTATTTTATATGGTATAACTATTATTGTTGTACAGGGTGATTCATTAAAGGTGGCGACCGGCCGTATTTTGAATACCGAATGCCCTAGAATTTGGGGAAAAGATTCTTATAACAAAATCGGCCTTGAAAGAATGATTAAAATGTTTTGAGTCCATAGTTTCGCTAGGGCGAATCTATCACTTACAAAATATAATTGCATTTTTTACAAAATATTCCCTAATTTAGGTTGGTTAAAAGTGTCAATTTTAGAAACTACTGTCATTCTACAACCCTTGTTGAAGTTATTTTTCTGTATCATCTATTCTGAAGTGGTGGGGGAAGTGTTCTTTCGTTGACATAACAAAGACTAACTTTCATATGCCTGAATCGATTTTCACAAACGTAGACTCCATGCAAAGAGCATTAAAGGTAGATTCCAGAAACAAATAACAACACTTAATTATTCAATAGGCAAAGTACGGTATGTAACACGTAGCTCTATTTATGATTTTTTCTGAGAAATTTAAAATGAAATTCTGTAACCATAACCAGCTTACAAAAAGGCAAATAAGATGACTTATTGAGCTGTCAAAACCGCGAACTGATATCTCTTGTTATTCCAAAGATATTGGAATTTTTTTATGAGTATTGGTGATTGTTGGCTCACCCTGTAAGTTGTAGCAGAAATTATGTCGCTAAAATTGTTTTGAGAATAAAATAAGTAAAAACGCACCACAAAAATATTTATTAACATAAATAATGACACAAAACTAAGGGAGCTACTCGCAACAGAAATTTACTGAAGGCACCTACTGCCTAATTATTTTAAATACACAAAATGCTATCATTTGCTGTGCACAAATTCAGTCATTCTATAGTGGAATTAACACCGGTCTCAATTTCAGCAAAGGAATACTTCGAACTGCTTCCCAAATTCTATCTTTCATATCCTCACATGTAGTTGGACGTGTTTTAAAACCTAAATCTTTCATTCTTCCCCGTAAGTAAAAATCTAAAACCATAAGGTCTGCTGACCTTGCCGGCCATTGAAAAATACTCCCACGTACAATCCACTTATCTGAAAATACTGTATCTAAATAAACCCGGCCAACTGCTGCAAAATGCGCTGGGCAATCATCTTGTTGATACCACATGTCTAATCTGTTTTGAATAGTAATATCTTCCAGGACAATTGGTAAATCTTTCGTTAAAAATTCTAAGCACCTTTTTCCAGTTAATATTCCGTCAAAGAAAAAAGGTCCGATAAGCTATCCATTTAAAACAACACCATATGTTTAGACTCCAAGGATTTTGGTAGAGTGCTCCGTTGCGTTAATTATGACTTCCGTGGGGGTTTTGGTGTCACAATCTGAAATTTACAAAAAATGATAGGTCATGACATACTGATTCTAAATGTCAAGGCCGTCCAAAATCGGTCCATGCATTAGGGCATAAAACACGAAAAACGAGTTAAGCACATGTACGGAAAGAAGAAAAAATCTGGAATTTTTTCGTATATAAATCACAATTTTCTTTGTACAGTGAAAGGTACAAATAATTGTCAAACGTTGCAACTTACATTGGGCCTTACGGAAGAATTAAACTTAAAACGCCATTATCTCAGTTCAGAATGCGTAAAAATGTTACAAATTTTGAGCAACTTTTGCATTTACACCGTATTATCTAACAAACGGAAGCTTAAATCAAAAAAAATTACACTTGTTAAAAGTTTCGCTCGTTGTTTATCTTTACGATATGCTTATAATTATAATTTTATCTGTAATATTAAGGTAAATATGTAATTAAAAATAAAACAAGAAACGTTTTTCACACTTCGATGAGCCGCGCTTTCGCTGCGGTGAATAGCATCCATCTCTACATTTCCCGTAGCTCCATTTCGCTCTCTCTTCATACGTACGCTTTGACACGGATGTCACTCAAAGTTATTGCCAATATAATTAATATAGATAATTGTAATTATAAAAATGTAAAACTCAAAATACGGATCAAACTATAAAAAAACACGTGTAAAAAAAAGTACAGGTACAAAACATCACCTTAATTTATAACATTATACATAGATATAACTTTTTAATTGTTTACCTACTGAATGATACGAAGATCACTGCTAAATTTCGCGGAATGAAGTACCCTTTGCAATACTAGGGTACTCCGTTTATCACAATCTTAAAATTTGACATTTTATACCGACAGTTTGATTATAAACAGAGCAGTTTCATTTCAGTAATTTTAAAAGCAGTAAGTTTGTGAAAAAATGGATATTTCGAATATGATTTTTCATGATTTTCGATACGGTTTAACGCAGCATGACAAACTACAAAATTTTTGACTAGTCATACTATCAAATTAAACACTCATTGCCCATATTCGCCAGATCTGTCACCCAATGACTTTTTGTTTAAAAACATCAAAAATAAAGCTTTTGAAGTAGTTGTTTTGAAGTGGCAAAAATTTTTAAAGAGTTTGGTTTTACCGCATATTTCGAAAAGCAATAAACATTTTTACGTAACATAATTTGTGCATTTTTTACATTTTCCACGAATTTTAGCTCTGATCCTCGTATATACCTAATGACTAAACGACAATACACTAAACTAATACGTAGGTAACACTAAACGTAATTGCATTACTTAGGTAGGTACATTAAAGGAATGGCGAATGAAAAAAATTTGGTTTCTTTTACTAATAACCTACTCGTCATCTGAGCACTCAGAATCACCTAGCTCTGGTAGGCCTGCCGAGTGTGATGCGGTCAGTGGATTTTTGCACGATTTTTGGGCCATGCATTTGCAAGAGCCTATGCAACACAATTTATTCTTCTTACAGGAACACACTTTACTCCCACAATCTACGGATATAAGTGTATTGGTCAAGCAGAGTGAGAGAACTGAGGGAGGGATAACTTACCCTTTTACATCCACAAGAAGTTAGAACAGTTAAATTAGTAGGAAACGGCGGCAATGTGGTCAAAATGGGCAATAGTTTTTCTTTTTCTCTAACATACCATCCGAATTCTGTAGTGGGGGGTAATGGTGGGCGAGGTACAAATGCGTGTAGCCATATTTTGGTTTGTAAACACACCCTTAAACAGTGTTGCCTCAGTGCATCTTCTGTCGGTGGCAACTTATGGACTGGTGCAGCAGCAGCCATAACTCCACGCAGTGTATTAATGGACGTGATATTCGGATTGTTTGAATATATTTTCAATACGAAATTGTGCATGCGGATGAACAATTCTTCTGAGAAGTCGTCCATACCCACTCCATTTAAGTAGCGACTGTATGCCAGATATACTTTCCAACACGTCTTCTTTCCGAATCCTCCAAACTGACTCGTAGTATCACAACCCGTTAAAGCATGGAATGCTGGTAAATTATTGGTAATATTTTCATCTACATTCATGTCGTGGATTGGAATGTACCTTAAGTTGTCCTCTTTGCCAACTTTCATCCACAGTTCAGGAATAAGATGTTTTTTGAAGTGCACTAATAGAACTAGTACGTCTGTATCGCTACACTCAACAATACACCGGGTATACCCGGCCATTTTAGCAGACAACACATGCAAAATAATCCTTGTGTCGGCTTCTTCGTGATCCGAAGTAAGAAATTGACACGAATGTCCTAATTCAAAATTGGTTTTAAATTCGGTAACATTTTCGAACCCACCACTTGTAGCAAACTGGATCCGTCTAGTTTGAGAATGGGTTATTAGTTGTTCAGATAGAAAATTTGTAAGTTGTGTTTTATTAAATACAGAATTAATGAATAAGTGCCATTGTTGAGGCAGCGTAGTGTCGGGATTATCTATTATTCTGCGAATACCAACTGTTTGACCTCTTTTCAGACGAGTAACAGTTTTTATTGAATTTTCTCTGTAGTTATCAAAAACCACATCGATTCTCTTTGCACCGAATCTGTTATTAAACACAATTTGAGAAAAAACGTCTGCATATTCTCTAAACGTTTTGCAATTCACCGGTTTTCCCAAGATTTGTACTATTGACATACCATCAAATATGTGGCATGTCTTCGTGTTTTCTTTTTCTGGAAGTAGCATTTTAAAAGGCTGAGTATAATTTTCTAATATGTTCCCCAATGCACTTTTGTGTGATGGAGTGCTTAGTTGTCCATTCACTGTTAGAGACATAGGAAAATGTGTCAATTCATGTCGAAATATATCGTCGTAATTTATATTCCTTCCCATTTCTTTTGCAGCCAATATTTTCTGTAAAAACTGTTGCCCCAACATTTTATCTGAATGTGTGGAAGGTTGTTCTTTTCTTTTCACGTATGCAGCTGTGCGTATCTTTTTAAGTGGTTTGTAAAAGTCTATTGTATCAATATTCTGAATGAAACTTTCAAGAGCGGCTTCACCTCTTAGATTGGCAGAAAGTGTTGCTGTTTGTAATTCCTGAGAATAGATCTTATTTGTAGCTATAGATATTAAATTTTCATCATGAGTAGAAAAAACCCCATATTTCAGAAATTGTTCTTGCAAAGTTAAAACGGTCTGTTCATCTATAAGAGTCCTTTGCTTACCTAGTCCAATATTCTGGCTACCTTTATCGGTATCTATTTTCAAGGAACCCTGAAATATATTTATCATTTCACCTATTTCATTAAACTAAGGTACCATTCATCCAGTCTGGTACTGTTCTTAGTTAAACCAATAATCCCTCCGGCGTCTTTTGACGTTTTGTTAACGTGCTCTAAAGCTTGGTCAACAGAAATATGATTAAATCCTCCCTTAGTTTTCTTCACCACGAAATGAACATTAAGAAACTCTTCATGAACTGCAGGTGCAATGAGAGGCAAATTGTTCATGTCACACAAGTACACAGTACCCCATCTAGCGTAGTGTGTATGGTCATACGCAAAAAACATCGGAAGCATTTTTCTAAAACTTTGTAAATGCAGTTCCCATTTGCCAGTCCTTTCGCTATACAAGAATTCTAACAATTTATCTTCATGTAACTACACCAAAGTTGGATTGTCGGGGACTGGCTATCAATAAACTCTCTAAATGCGTTTTGCAATTCTTCGCAACTTTTGATAATGATAAAAATCACTTAAAGATTGTTGTTTTTTAATTTTTTTCGAAATTTCGTTAGCTTTTAATTTTGAAATGTTTATAGTGTGTATGAGATCGCTCTTACTTTCGATTAACCATTTTTCAAACAGGTGCACAGATTCTCATGAGGCTTTCATAGGTAACTTTATGTGCTCGTATACCTTTGTTCCATTTTTTTTCATCCATAGTTCCTGAAACAGTCGCATCTCCATATAAATTTGATTCCAGCCATACATGGTTAAGTCCTGAACACTCTATATGCTGCCCAATAACTTTTAAAAAGTTCAACATTATATGAAATCCACCTAACCTTATTATATAATGCATACATTCTTCAGGTTTCAACCACTGTATCTCTTTCGCTTTAAAATATATAGCTTGATCAAAAGTTATGACTGTATATGGGTATTTTAGTTTTTTTGCGATTTGATCGCATTTTACCATCGTTGTCCAGACTGTATCGTATTCTGACGCCACATACGGTAATAAAGGTAGGTAAGCGTACGTTGTAATATGTGTGTCATCGTGATGCAACAGTTTTCCAAATCCAGACCATTGTGGAACTACCACAGCACTGTGACCTTTATGTGTGCCGGTAGCGGCCGTCCTACACAATATCCATGCAAAATTATAAGCCTGAATAAAACTTGAGTTTCTTATTTCTGTGAGGATGCTGCTTTTATTTTGTACCCGTGGAATAGATCTTTTTCCTTTGTTATAGTTGGATATGTGTAACATGTGGAAACTTTCAGGAATAGCTAGTTTCACCTTATAGGGTAGTAGTTTCAGCGGTGAAAGTTGCCTGCGTGGTGGCCCTGTCTGAAATGCGACGATTTGGGTACCGTGAAAAATAGGCGATTTGTCAAGTGATTCTTCCAAAACATCGATGTTATCTCCGGCGAATTGAACAAAACGGTTTTCAACGAGTTGACCCGGTATGTAACAATTATCATTTTCTACGAACCGTGTAACTTCTTTCTGGGCATTTCTAAGTCTTAGCACATCTTTATAAGAAATAGAATGACCGCACGAATGCAAGGATTCAACAATTTTTTTCGATCTGGTCTCTTGATGAATCATGATTCCTAGACCTACATGTTTAGGAGTTAACTTTTGCCCCTTAAAACGCCTATAGATAATATCTTGACAAATACTCACAGTTGAATTATTATCCCCGCTATCTCCAGTTATACACTTTATTATCAAAATTAAACTCTGAGGTATGTATTGTTTATAGTCTTCAATGGTAAGATTCTTTAGGTCAACAAAATCCGGTACTTTTTCAAGTTCCTCTCGAATATCACTGCATATTTTATCTATTTGTGCCAATTCAGAAGGACCTATGAGCAAAGAGTAATATTATATACTCTTTGCTATGAGTATTGATTGCGAAACAGTAGTATGGTCAGCATTATCGATATATTCGTGTAGAGTTTCCGTCTTTCCAAATTTTGGTAAAAGGATAGATGATTCGTTCACTCGCCTCGATTTAACAATTTCTATTTGTTCTCCTAAATGTTTACTCAACTTCTCTGTGAAAACACGTTTTGATTTCAACCCATTTAATTGAACATATTTATTATATGTATCAGACAAAGTAAATGCCTTCCCTTTTGCGATGCCTTCATTTACTTTAGTTAGCACATTATAAAATGGTCCGTCTTCTGCGTCCTTGGTGCTTTTAATTGTTAACTTCTCCGAAGAATCAAATGCTTTTCGATATTTTCGCATATGTCTGTTTAAGCAACTCACGTGATACTTAACTTCCATGGCAATCAAATCATTGGATCATATTCTCTTTAAAACATCTGCATTTATACCTGCTATACACTTTATTTTTTGTTCTATGTTCGTGGACATTACTTGTGACAAGCGTTTTTCAGGTAAACGTTTTTGACAAATGACGCACCTATCAATATTAAATGGACCTCTCCGCAGTGATTTGCCTACTGAAGGGGGTGGTGTTAAACCGCGTTCAAGGAATTGGTCTTGTCTTGAAATTTTTTTACGTAAAGCATCGATATTTTTCTTGCTTGTGTACGTTAAATAACATGACTTATGCCAATACCATATACTTATATTACCGAGTTTGATGTCTTTAATTATTTTGTGAATTTGTGGATCGGAAGTTTTGGTTATGCCGTCTCTAATTTTTGTGCATTCTATGAAAGTGAGTGCAGTTTTATTAGTAACACTTAAAGATGCACCTTCTCTTTTGCAAATAATACATACTGGACGGAGTTTACCTTTAAATTTTAACAAACATTCAAGATCGCTTTCATCACTTGTACCGGTACTATCTGTGCTATCCATCATATTATATTCTATAACTTTACAACCCAAGTTAAACAATAGTTATAAAATATTAGTTTACTTACAATCAATCAATGTCACTTCTGATTCGCAGACTAGTGACCACTCTTACCTTTAAAGTTCGTTTTGAAATATACAATTATAAAAAAAGAACAATGCATCTGCATTTGTCAACTAATGCATAGAACATACTAATACATTCAATTCAATTCTATTTCGATAAGGTTACAAAGCACTCTTTGTTTACGTAAAGCAGACCCTTGAAACCCACCTAAATTGTAACAGGCTCATTCTTATGAACACGCTTAACAATATACCCTACCACAGTAATAGGTATGTGAAATGGTGTATAGACATAATTTTTTAATGTAGGAGTTAGTATACATTGTAATTTTTAATAAATTTTAAATTCTTATACAATACACAAAATAACTACACAGATAAAAAGTTTCGCACATATCCATCCACGGATGATGTCAAAGCGAAATGAAGCTACGGGAAATGTAGAGATGGATGCTATTCGTTCCTTGTTTTATTTTTAATTACATATTTACCTTAATATTACAGATAAAATTATAATTATAAGCATATCGTAAAGATAAACAACGAGCGAAACTTTTAACAAGTGTAATTTTTTTTGATTTAAGCTTCCGTTTGTTAGATAATACGGTGTAAATGCAAAAGTTGCTCAAAATTTGTAACATTTTTACGCATTCTGAACTGAGATAATGGCGTTTTAAGTTTAATTCTTCCGTAAGGCCCAATGTAAGTTGCAACGTTTGACAATTATTTGTAGCTTTCACTGTACAAAGAAAATTGTGATCTATATATGACAAAATTCTAGATTTTTTCTTCTTTCCGTAAATGTGCTTAACTCGTTTTTCGTGTTTTATGCCCTAATGCATGGACCGATTTTGGACGGCCTTGACATTTATAATCAGTATTTAATGACCTTTCATTTTTTGTGAATTTCAGCTTGTGACACTAAAACCCCCACGGTAGTCGTTTCTGGGCGACTTTCCGTCCAAGGAGCACTCTACGCTTCATCCGTCCATAATATTTTAGATAGGAACTCTGGATCATCGTTCAACATTTCTTTTAACGAGTTGCAATGGGCCAGTCGTCGATCAAAATCTGTTTCTTTTAACTCCTGGTGTAATATAACATGATATGGATGCATTTTATAATCCTTTAATATTCTTTACACCAAAGAATAATTCAATCCTAGATCTCTTGCAATTTCCCGAATACTTAAATGGGATTCAGCTTTAACATACGCCAATGCGTGGGTACCATTTTCTTCACTGCGACTTCTACGTATCATATTTTTTGATGCGACAGGTTGACATTGCCGGTTTCTCGCAATATTTGTGCCAATCTTTTCAATACTTTCCGAGAATGACGCCGTCTTTCAAGATATCGTACATCATATTCCCTTTCGGCAATTACTTCGTTTTGTACACTTTGAAAATACACACTAAGCATATCATATGCATCTTCGTTTGAATAATACGGCATTATAAAAGAGCTAGTTTGCAAACATTCAAAATCAATTTGACAGCAATAAAAACTAAAAACTGATCTACCAACAATTTAACATCACATAAAACTATTAAAGACCTTTCAAGAGATTTAGGACTAGATTTTTACTGTGTGAAATTGTTCATAGCAAATGATGGCAAGCATTTTGAATATTTAAAATAATTAGGTAGTAGGTGCGTTTAATAAATTTCTGATATGAGTAGCTCCCTTAGTTTTGTGTCATTATTTATGTTAATAAATATTTTTGTGATCCGTTTTTACTTAAGTTTTTTATTCTCAAAACAATTTTAGCGACATAATTTCTGCTACAAGTCATCTTATTTGCCTTTTTGTAAGCTGGTTAGAGTTATAGCATTTACTTGAAATTTTTCAAATAAGGTCGATTCGGGCATATGGAAGTTACGGTCTTTTTTATGTCAACAGTTCCCCACCACTTCAGAATAAGTGGTACAAAATCAACTCACAATTCAAAAAATAGCAGTGTGATTGAACTCAAAAGAAAGCCAGTCTCACACTTATTGTAGCTACCCATCTAACCCCACTTTCGCATTAACTGCAGGATTGTTGGTGCAGGTTCAAACACCGTTAGGAAAGACAAGTTTATTAACAAAATTGAAGGAAAGCTTAGAGTTTGAAAATATATTATTATAAACAACAATACATCATTTTTATTTAATCACATCCTTTATCGGTCTTTTTCTTCTTCTTGAACCGTGATTCGTCGCTATCATTATCATGGTCTTGAGATTCATCCTTCTCCTCTACCTCATCGCTCTTCTTCCTCTTCTTTGAATCATCATCATCACCTTGGATGTGAGATACATTCAGCTCATCCATTTCATCGTTTCCATCATCATCTTGGACGGTCCCTCGCCGGCCCGACTTTATCTACATTTATGTTAATAAATGCCCTTATGAATACTAAAAATGGAGTCTTGTGGAAAGTCAGAAGATACACGAGCAATGTCATCGGTGGTTCGATACTTCATTTTAGGGTCACCTAATGCGCATTTCCAAAAGATTTCCAACCATTCAGGAATTTCACACTCTCCGTTACTTAAGGAATCACTGTCAATAGTCGGGCAAATTTTTCTTTCAATTTTCAATATATGACCTCTGTATTTTAAGGCGAACAGTTTTGCTTCTTCCATAAAAATAATGTCTTCGATTTCTTCATCTGAAACTAACTCAATATCTATAGCAGCAGACATAACATACCATTTGCTCCGACTGAAATAAACTCTATTTCATTTTTCAAATTTTGTTGAATGTATTTTTTCAAAATGTATATCGTCATCATATTTTTAGGCTCAACTTTTTTATTTTCGTACAATTCTTGCAAAATTAAATTAAGAGAAAAAATGTTTTAATTGGGTTATTATTTCGTCTTTTAACAAAGCTGAGAAGAAGTTCTTTGCGTGCCGTTTCATTGAAAGATCGTGTTTTAGCCCAGTCATCTGTTTCTGGTTTTTTTAAAGAATGTTAGAATTTAGAAAAATATTGCAAATTGCAAGAACCATGATAACAAAAAAGCGTCTCGATTTTTAATTCTTCTGATATCATTTATTTCTTCTGCATATTTTTTAACGTTGGTTAGAAATTTATTTTTATTTTTATTTTGTGGCGATAAAAAATTTCTGCCTTGTCGTTTAATACTGATTTTTCCACAAAAAAAACATTTTTTAGCATTTTCTTCATTGTCAAAGCTTTCAATACTATTCTCGTCAAAATGTTCATTATTATCGTTTGTATACTGCGCGACATTTTCGGAATTATCCAATATACTGTGGATTGCATTTCTGCGAATAAAATAAGTACATTTAAAAAAAGGGGATGATTAAATTTAAATAATACAGTATAATTAGGAATACATAATGTAACTGAATGCACTCAAATTTCAAAATACTACTTCACTATGTTTTCGAGTGGGGTGAACAATTTTCTTTTTCTTAAATTTTTGTGCTTAATCCGCAAAATTCGTATATATCAAAATGTTACAAACGACATTACCGCGTAATGTTTCTCTATAAGACTAAGTAAGAATATCTCTGTAAAATGTAGAGGCTATAATAAAAAAAAATCTTTAGGGTAAAATACCAAGTGTGGAATTTCTTTCAATAGGGAGAGGGGGCACGATGGACAACGGCGCCTAACTGCGACACTGGCTTTTTTCTTATTTAAAGTTATAAATAAACTGAAAAATAATACATTTGTACTGTATATAACATTTGGTTTTCCTCGTACAAAAGATTATGTAACAAAACTATTTAGAAATTTGTATGGGGATATTAACTTTTTGAATAAGACATTCTGAAAAAATTGAACTAAACCGATTTATCTTCAAAAAATGCTGCTTTTCCGAATGATTTTCAATTATAAAAATCGGAACAAGACACAAAAGTCACATGAATAATTATTTAGATAACAATTATGAAAATTGTGATATACAAATCTTTAAAACTCAGTGCCGCTTTCCCTGTAAATTAATATCTCATAACACAGTTTTTTCATATTTTTTTTGTCCCGATTTTCGTCCCATTCGTATCATCATTAACGATGCGCGGAGGGATTTGACGTATTATAAAATTGTTTTCGCACTTTACCGTATGAGCTTCAAAAATCTTTTTTCATTCACGGTAGTTTTTTTTTAGATTTCGAAGTTGGGGCCTACTTTAAGGACAATAATTCACTGCTTCCTATCTTTTAGATTCATAGCTATTAAATTTATACTTTCACGATTATGTACTTTTTACTAAACTAAAGACGGATGTGGGAGGGTGATGTATAGAACACTTATCTTTCAAGTAGCTGTCAGTTTACTTACTTTTGTTCAACATACATAGGCACTTCTAGGGACATTTCGAAAGAAGTCGAAAATTGAGTCAATATATATATATATATATATATATATATATATATATATATATATATATATATATATATATATATATATATATATATATATATATATATATATATATATATATATATATATATATATATATATTATGTATGTATGTATGTATGTAAAGTTGCTCAATCTACAATAAATGTTCGAAATAACTTCCTCCAGCCTGGATACAAGCACAATCTGCTCGTCATAGACTGTAGAACTCTTTCAAACACACCAGGGTCGTTTCTTACACCTAGCAATAATCCAATTTCGCAAGTCGTCCAAATTCTACCTTAGGAATTTTTTTGCCACTAAATTACGCGTCGTATCAAAAAATTGCATATAATATAATTTATCGATTTGTTTCAGGTCTATATCTAGGTATTTTTACATCTTTGAAAGATGCAGCTGTTTTAAAAATATATAATAAAAACCAAAAAACTGAACCTAATAAACCCCCTCTCTCCGCCGCTGGATTTCTCCCAAAATCTAATCAACTCTAAGCCAAATGAAAACAAGCTTAGATACAAAATTTTAATTGTGTAGGTATTTTCGTTCTGGAGTTATCGTGGATATTAACATACATCCATACACACACATACGCACGCACGCGCACACACACACCCACACACCAACACACACGCGCACGAACCCACGCTCGCTCACTCATTCACTCACTCACTCACTCATTCACTCACTCACTCACTCGCAGATTTACAAAATCGTGGTGCCAACGCTCGCATCGTGGTTCCAAAATTAACTCTATTTTGGTACTAATGTGACGATATCTGCAGAGCGGTTAGTGATACAGATACAAATTTCTATACTTTTATTCTAAATGTAACAGCGAATCCAAAAATGCAAAAATATACAGGACGTTCCATTAAAAAAACACAGATTTGGGTTGGCATATTTTTGTCAATACCTAAATATTTTTAGAATGTAGGAGCACCATATGCGCCACGGAGTTTCTATAGGCGCCTGTTGGAATTTTTTAATTCTTTTCTTCTTAGAGCATATACAGGGTGTTTAGGAGTACAATTAGAAATAATTTCAACTCTACAGGGTGTTCACAAAAAGATCCATATCAAAGTTATATATGTTTTAATATATAATAAAATATTGTTATATAATATCATTATATTTTATTATATGTTTTTTGGAATCTACGAATGGAATAAGGGCAGGTTGCAATAGAATTCCTTATACCTAAAACCTACCATTTAAAAAATTTTTTGCTAAGTTTATTATTATTGAAACAGCGTAGTCTCTGTCAGTACTTTTTATTTTAAATATTACATATAATTTTTCTATATTAAGGTAGCCTTGAAATACAAGATGACACCTTTTTTTTATTTTGTAGAGTAAATAAAACAGTACTAATTGAAAAAAAATTGGGGATATTAATAATGCATGAAAATAATTTAATTACGTATAGAATTTGAAAAACATCTTAACAACATAAATACATATTAATAAATAAACAACCAATAATAATTACAACTACAAACAAATGATTCTACTTTAATAAATGTTTGAAGTGGTGTCCATTTTGATCAATACAAAGGCGTCCTTGAAAGCCCTCTTTGTATTTAATAACTTTTGAGGTGTTATTGCTTCAAAGGCATTGCGTATTCTTGCCTTCATATAGGTGTAGCCGGAGGTACGTTATAAACAATACCTTTTATGTAGCCCCATAAAAAAAATCTACACGTCATATCTGGGGATCTTCCGGCTAATTTTGTGGTCTTCCCTTTCCTATCAACTTATTAGGGAAAGTTCTATTTAAATATTGGCGAACTCGGACTTCCAATATGCCGGAGCCCCATCTAACTGAAGCCGCATCTTTCTTCTGATATATATTGGAGTATCTTCTGAAAATTATGTTGCAAAAATCCTCTAAACTTTTGACCGTTTAAATTTTCATCTATACATATATATATATATATATATATATATATATATATATATATATATATATATATATTCGCTGTAGCTTTGTTGCTGAGCGATTAGCGCTTCATTTCACAAATGACATACTCTAACAGTGTTGTCCTTTTCTAACATATATATCATACCTACCTAAATTATTGGGCATGTCTGATCGCCTCGAGCAATAATCAGGTAAACAACACCATTACGTATTGTTTGCAGACAATGGAATAATGAGCTCTGTTTTTGTTAACACAAACTTTAAAGTAAAAAGTCTGGGGTTCTAAACCATTTATTTGTTATAATCGATACATACAAACAAGGGGTACATTATAAATTAGTTAGGTGCATTTAGGACAGTAGGACACACACACATATATATATATATATATATATATATATATATATATATATATCATTGATCTCCTCATTACCACATTCTTCGTTGTTTTCACTATCAATGTCGTCGTTCTCGCTGTCATTTTCATCGTCTTCTGCTAAGTTTATTACAATATTATTTACTACGCAATGCTTCATTATATTTCGTACAGTTCCTAACAAAACACTCAAAACATCACTCATTACCTGTTGTACAGACAGCACGGAAATCAAGACACCGCCGTTTTCTTTCTCTTGTTCACAATATTTTAATTATTTTATAACAAACATTTAAAATCGGGAGTTTAAAACTTCACCGGGCATTTGCTTTTTAAGATAAACACGCGTAATCAATAAGAAAGATCTTTCCGGCAACGCAGTTACTTGACGAGTGACCGACCTCTAACTGCGTAATTTATTGTAATGTAGCTTACTGGTACATATAAAATTACTTTATAATTACATATTAATCATAATCTAAATTTAATTTATTTGTTATTCATTTATGATGCAAATAGAACAAAATTTTCGAATGTAAGTAATGCTACTAATTTGTTGACAGTTGACAGTTAACATCCAACAATATCTCGTTACCTTTGAAATCATTACTCTGACAACGGCGTTTATTGTTTATTTTTATAACATGCTCATTAGTGATAAGAGACAGTGAAAATAAAGCCCCTGGCGTATTTCAACTTTAATGTTGAATCCCTTTCTAGAAACTTTAAAGTACCGCTGACTTTCACAAATATTGAACTATACAGTTTGCAAGTGAGATTCCCTAATTGCTTACCAATAGAGCTACAGCGAAAATACTATATATATATATATATATATATATATATATATATATATATATATATATATATATATATATATATATATATATAAGGATGTGAAGTTAGCCTTGTCGATGTAACTTTTGCAATATCTTACTTCTTATGGGGGCGCAAAATGTTACTTTAGCTGCGCAAAACGACGTATAATTATCGTCTAAGTACTGTTATGAAATTAACCGTATCATTCTTAGTTTACAATAATTTCTTTCCATTAAAGGCTCAAATTTCTTTTTCTATAGGGGTGAAAAATTTTATTTTAGCGACGCAAATCCTAGCATAGTTGACGCCTAATTACTGCATAAGAAAAAAATTACTTGTGCGGCAGTTCACGGTGGTAAATTTAATCGTGTTAATGTAATATTACAATAACATCTTTTCAATAAGGGCCAAAATTTTATATTAACGGAGCATAATTGCCGCCTAATTACAGAATTAAAAAATTGATTTATGTGGAAGTTCACGACGGTGAGGTTACCGTAATTTTACAATATCTTTTTTTTATACGGGCGCAAAACTTTATTTTAAGGGCGCAAAACGGTACATAATGGCTGCCTAATTATAGCGTAAGAAAAAAATAATTTAGTTATGAAGTTAGCCTTATAGATGTAATTTTTGGATTAACTTATTTCCTGTGAAGGCGAAAATTTTTTTTTTAGCAGCGCATAATTGGCGTCTCGTTACTGCATAAGAAAAATTGATTTATGCACAAGTTCATGTATGTGAAGTTGGCCGTGTAGTGTAACATTACAGTAACTTCTTTCCTATAAAGGCACAAGTTTCACTTTAACGGTACAGAATAGCGCGTAATTACTGAATACAAATAATGATTTATCGAAAATAATCGACGTTTAATTATACACAAGTTTATATCACATTATTCAAAACAGACTTTACTGTCTTCACACACCTAGTGGAAAAATGAATCAATCTGCGCACTATCAAGTATCAATTTCTCAGTCGCATAAGGTTAGACATATAGTATTTAGTGTTTGACGGCCGTATACCTTAAAAAAATAGACAAATTGCATAACCAAATCACGAGTTTGGCAACGTGGAGTGAAAATGTATGGTGCACGATTTGAACACAAGCCTTGCGTATCTTACACTTTTATAATCCATTACATGTAATCGGAAGCAAACCTAGGGAATCTGCAACAAGGGATTTCTTTGAATTAATTTAGTTACTTCACAAATGGAGCCGCTAAATCAAAGTTGAAAACCGCGAATGTAAACCACGAAACAGTTAAGTAGGTATTTTACAATGTACGCCGAAAACACAAGAAATCCAAGATGGTGCCGAAGGTGTCGATCTTGTTCTTAAAAAATAATATAACGAATAGTGAAAAGCAGTGACCTAGACGTAATGTGAGGAATCTTGAGGTTTAAAATCCCTTGTACAAATATGACATATTTTTTAAATACAATTTAAAGTTTATTGCTTTAATAGTTTCTCATGATCATTACAAATAGCATCTGATTTTAATTACAACTTTATTACATTTACAAATAAAATACATAGCCAGTAAAGATTTATTGGAAACAAAGTAAAACATAATACAGTAGATACCATGTGAATAGCTGCTGCTTAAGCTGTATTACAAACTGTATTGGAATATATTCTTATACGATGACGTCCTAATCCTAAACCAAAACAAACACTTAGGTCGTTTAATAAAATTAATTACTGTCGAATGTACCTAATTATTCTTCCTCTTCTTCTTCCTCCTCCTCCTCCTCTTCTTCTTCCTCCTCTTCTTCTTCTTCCTCCTCCTCCTCCACCTCAACTTCTTCGTCTTCTTCATCTTCAGGTTCAGGTTCAAATACAGGTTCTTTAATATCTTCCTCTTCTTCTACATGTTTACCTTCTTCTTCACCTTCAGGTGTTTCTGGCTCACCAGATTTCTTACCAGGTCGCTCACCAAACCATTTAGGAAGACGAGCTGATTAATTCAAATTAATGATAATTTGTTACACAACAATCACTTGGACAATACAAAACATGCAAATGAGGATAGGGAAAGGGATCCATACCTTTTTGACGAGCATCCCATTGACCAGATCTGTCATTCCATTGTTTATCATGTGATTCCTTAATCTGATCTTCATAACCCTGTTAAAGGAGTTTACACGTAATGCAATCAAGAAGATGGGTTAATATATTTATATTAACAAATGGGAATTAAATACATATAAAAACATCACACTATTATTGTTTGTGTCAAACATTGTTTTTTCCTGTGTCTAAATTTTCTATTTGTGTAATGCTTGAAAACGTGATGGAAAGAACGTTTAAATTGTTAATAATATAACTACTGAAAGTAGATTTTTTATATGTATTATTTGGCCCATATAATTTACTAATATATACTACTCTATTTCCTACTTCGCAGTAATGGTAAATATTTCAGTATGTTTGCTAGTGTATCTTTCACGAATAGTAATTTACAACGGATAAAATACATTTTAGAAACGAAAAAAATTGACACCAAGTATTTCACTTACATCTTGACCTACTCATGAACTCTTCCATTCTGGTTTGCCATGTTTTCTCAATATTTTCCATCGTTAAATGTTCAAGTCCCTACATTATTTAAAATTATTTCCCTTTTAAATTTTACAAATAATAACATTTCTCCGTACATAATTATTAAATTAAGATACTTACTCCTTCAAATAATTTCTTTTTGTCTCCATATGACCTTGTGTCTACACGTCGTTCATATTTGGAAGCGACTTGAATTTTAGGCTAAAATCACATTGAATAGGTAAAAAAGATTGTTTATTATTTTGTCTTACAGGGTATTTTCCGGTAAGAGCTTCAGGGTCTAAACCCTTTTTAAGGGCTTTGTGCCTGAGCTGTTGTTTTTGCCGCTCTTTCAATTCTTTAAGCTGAAATTATTACGTTATTCGTGAAATTAGCTTTACAAAAACATACATCGTAATCTTGACGTTTCTGCCTTTCCTCTAAATCATATTTTTCAGTTTCCAACTTAACAATTAAATCCCACAATTCTACAGCCTTTTCACGAAGTTTGTCTACGCTAAGATGATCAACGGATAAGGGTTTAATACGAATTGAAAGTGAAATTCTTTTCTCTTCTTCCAATTGTTCTTTTGTTTTGTTTCTTTCTAATTGTACCGGGCTTAAGGCAGACTGGAATTTCAGTATAAGCAAACAAATCTATAAATGTAACTATACTTACGTTAGGATCTCTTTTTTGAATAGTGAAGTTAGGACCTTTCTTTGAGCTTTGATCTTTAAGAGCTTGCATCATCATTTGACGTTTCTTTTCCGCATCTTCGAGACGTTGTCTCTTTTCTTCTTGGTCACGTTGTTTCTTTTCTTCAATTTCCCGAACACGTCTTTCTTCTTCGGCCTTCTTTCTTTCGGATAATTTGCGTTCCTCCTCTGCTCTTGTTATTTTGCGCTTAGCTTGTTTTTCTTTTAGTTTTTTTAGGTCATCCTCTTCCTTGGCCCGTTGTTTGCGCCATTCTGTAATGTACTCCCGGAGTTGTTCATCCAAATCGGATCTCTTTTGATCTTGGCGCTTGACGAATTCTGGATCCCCCGTTTCCCTAGAACGTACCAAAGGTAAGTATCTTGTAATTCCACAATATTGCCGGCACTTTCATCTTCGCCTTTAATGAATATTGAAATCCTTTCAATATAATATTTACGTGAAGATGAAATCGATGTACATTAGAATATATTAATACAAAAACATACAGTAAGTTCAAAAATGCATAATGAAAATAAGCAAAAAACCTTAAAATGACTGGATCGCGTAAACTAAAACCAACATTTATTATTTAAGTACTAAACTGTCAAAATTATTTTACAAAAATTAAAAACAGCGTGCAGTATTTAACAAAGTTTTACCTACGTAGCGAAACACAAAAAACATGAACATACTAGACGAACACAAATACGTTTAATTGTTGTTGTTGAAGCCTAAGTAAGCTGATGAGCCGCTGGACTGTTTAGTATTTTTTTCTTCTGCTTAATTCTTTGTACTATTATAAAAAAAAAGTTACTGAGGTTTTTTTATTCAATTCACTGTAATAGTACAAAGAACATTAGTTTGTAGCATAAGCGATGGCGACTTCATTGAAGTTTGACCACTTACTCGACTTTCTTTTCGACTTTCCTTTTTTACACCATGACGACGCCCAGCAGCAAGATCACGGTTGAAGAGGAAAATTAAAAATAAAAATTATAGTTCGATATAATTTAAAAAATAAAAGCAACGGTTTAACAAACAAAAAAAAACTTTGCTGGGAGCAAAAATGTACGTTTTTCTTTAATCTAATCAGAGATCGTACTTACTTTCTGCAAAGAAAAAGAGAATTTGGTTAATATTGTGTTGTTGAATTTTTTGGTTGAATTTAATTTTAAGTGGTGTAAGTTACAATAATACTTACACTTCAACGACTTCTTCTTCCTCCTCCTCTTCACTAAAATAAACGAATCACGTTAAACGAAGACATACAGAGTTAGAAATTAGAGCCTCTGTAGCAATAAAGCACATTAATGTAATTACAATTGGCATAAGAAGCACCTGATAGCATTCCTTAGAACTAAGTTTGAAACTTACGAGTAAACCTCTTCATCGTCGGACATGTTGAATAGGGATTAAAGTTCTGAAACATTGCAATAGGAAATATTATAATAAACTAGAATGAAATATTTTGAAGAAGTATTAATTTCTTTATTAAAACTTAGTCCGGATGAATAGAATTTAATATTTTGTACGCGTTGTCCATAAGTTATAATCACTAAATGGGAGTGTAATTGATATTAGTATTGATATCTCCACAACATATTATTATCATGAGCTTCCAATAACGATGCCAGTTAATACTTATTTGGCAATTTTGGAAGAGAACAAAATTTGTATTACACGGATTATAGTAAACCGGACATAGAATTGCCATAATTTTTAAAAGCTTCTGAATGATATATCCAAACTAGTCGAACAGTATTAATTTGGGTTTTAATTTTATTTTATTGAATACAGACGGAATTTAATTATTGAAGCTTGTGTAATATTGTAGAATGTTTACAATTTTTATTAATTTGTTTATTTTTGAAAATAGAGCATTTTAAGCTTAATTTTGTATTTTATTCTAACAGTGAAATTTATGTACTTAGTGTATATCCAAATATGTATACTAATGTTTAAATTTAAAGAGCTGAAACAAAAATTATTCACATTTTTAATATTGTAAATTATCAACTTTTAAAAGTTTACATAGGACGATGAAATTGTATCTCCAACGGCCGAGTCTTATTTGGCAAGAACTGGGATAGACGCAGTTATTCTTAGATAAACTTAGGCGTCGACACAGTACAGCTTTAGTGAGGTCTATTTTTAAATTACCGCTATTAGATCACGAAAAAGGTGCCTGCCAAAAAGTAGGGTAAAACAATTATATTAAAAGTACAATTTTAAAAATAAAATTGCAACAAAATGAATTCAGCGTAGATATTTTGATTTTTTTTTCTCTTATCACTATTACAAATGTTTATTTAAATTGGGAAAAATGGTACAATAAAACAAATCACTTCTTAGAGATTTTCACTTTATCACTTTACTGTAACGTTTTAAAATAATTAAGCAATATTAACAAGCATTTTGAAAGAGTAATATGAAAGTTGCTGAATTATCACTTACAGCGAGTTGACTAGAAGGAACGGGCCAGGAGCACCACACAACTCACGGAGTTCGCAGTGACTAGACCTAGTGCACAACTAACACCACCGGCGAAAACTAGCAGCGCACGCATGAGCCACCTACATTTTTGGATTTCGTTCTGCTATATGTAAACGTTTGAGAAGTATTAAAATTAAGTTACCAGTACCAAATTTATCTTCAGATGAAGTTAACTAATAAGTTAATGAACTTATGGAGTCAGTTTATAATTCCAAAATGTACGATTCCTTTTATTTTGTAAAAATGTTTATGGGGCAGTTTTTAAATTTAGAACTAACTTTAATTAAAAATATAAAATAGTCTAGGCCAAGGTTCTCTCGCGTATTCCTATAAATTAAATCCGAAATTCCATTTGTAAAAATATAACAACCTACAGTGTTTAGTTTTCAGTTAAAAATTGGTTGTGGTACGTTGCAGTTTCGGTGCCTTTCAAGATTGTTCATAATAAAAAGGGTATTCGTCAGTCTATGATTTTCGTACATTTTAAAATCTTACAACTGGATGAATCCCTTACCTGGAAATCACACTGAATGTCTTTAATTAAAAAAATAAATACTGTCTTTTAGCAACTAAAAAATTTAAGTATTTTTTACCACTAAATGTCTTAATTTTATTCTATTATGGTCAAGTTCATATTAGAGCTGTTGTGTTATGTACCGGGTGGGCCTTTGAAAACTTACAATGGCAATATTTTTTAAACAAAAGGAGATATGAAGAAAATAAAAAATACCGTTTCTATAACAATCAGGGGGAATACAAATAACGTATTTTTGAAACTACCCCACTCCCCTCTTAAGCCTCATCCATACTGACTTAAAAATCGTAAATCATAATACCCCACTTGTAATATCTCTCTGGAAAGCTTATTAAACATGCTAGTCATTGATCATAAAAAAGTACGGTTAACTGAAAAACTAAGCTCAAATTTGAGGATAATTCTTGGAAAAGTTATAATGACTATTATCTTTTAAACAAAGAGAGGTATGAAAAATAAAAATACTTTTCAATCCCCTTAAACTTCACCCGCAGTGACTTAAGCGTTTTAAATGGCAATACCCCACTTGGTGCACCTCTATGGAAAGCTTATTCAAAATGTTAATTGGTAGAATCTAATACTACTTTAAATTCAAGAAAACTTTTATTAAAAGAAAAACAAGTGCACTTTAAAAAATAATTACAATAATTGTTCGAAATGACGGGTGAAGCTTAAGGGGGTTGAAAAGTATTTTTTATTTTTTTCATACCCCTCTTTGAGGGGTAACTTTTTAAGAATTATCCTCAAATTTGAGGTTCGTTTTTCAGTTAACCCTTTTTTTTATGATCAATGATTAGCATGTTTAATAAGCTTTCCAGAGAGGTATAACGATACGTAGGTATTGTGATTTAAGATTTTAAGTCAGTATGTTGGGGCTAAAGGTGGTAGTTTGAAAATACGTCATTTGTTTGTTTCAAAAATATTGCCATTGTAAGTTATTCAAAGGCCCACTCGGTATAATGCAACAAATATAAATTTAAAAAATCAGACTTTCACACCTAGACACACGAGGTAAAACGATTACCGTAACACGGTAAATATATTAAATGTTATCAAAAGTCTCTCAGTAGCTACTTTGGGGTAACACTGTCAGCATATTATTATCTTAAAAATGTTATAGCAGTTGTTATTGTTGTGTTAATCACTGTTTTAAGTCAACATGTCTTTGGTCACAAACTTTCACCAATGAAGGTTTACCTTCACTAACGACGTCAAATGCATTTTCAAGTTTCCTTTTTAGTTCGTCAAGGTTTTGCGGTTTTCAAGAAAACGCAAATGTCATTATAATACCCTACAGTGAAAAATCACAAGGGGTTAGGTCTGGCGAACGTACAGGCCATTCGATTGTGTCACGGTGACCAATCCATTCATTACAGTTCGTATTTAAAACTCTCAAACTTGAATACCGAAATGTGCTGGGCTCCCATCTGGTTGCCAGATAAGCGATTGAACATTATAAACAGGATTGTTTTGAAGGTCGGGAAACACCGCCTCCTGCAGCATTTGTAAGTAACTTTCTGAGTTAACATTTCGCTCAAAAAAATATAGGGACCTATTAATGCAGTACTCGAAATACCTCCCACACGATAACACTAGGAACATTGAGCTCTTTTACATGAGGATTTGCATCCGACCAGTACACGCAGTTATGCCGATTAACACGTTGGCGTCCATTGAGTTTGAAACATGTCTCATAGCACGACAAAGTTGATCGCGAGAGATTTGGATCGGCTTCTGAACGAATAGCGACTATTTAACAAAGTTCCAATCGTCTATCGTGATCATCCTCATACAGCACTTAAAGTGAACATGGACGACATGGCTTAAATTTTAATTCCTTTAACATCCTTTGCACTTTTTCGCGATATGCTTAGTTCAGCAGATGCCTTACGAGTCGACTTTCTGGGACTGAATACAACAGTTTCAGCAACCATCTGTAGGTTTTCATCGTTATAAATCGATCGTGGCAGACGACACTTCGGGACATTTAAGACTCTTCCTGTGGTTTCAAATTTGTCATTCAACTGCCGCATATGCTGCCTAGTCGGTATTAACACGCCTGGATACTTAATACTGAATTCTTCGATTACTTTAGCAGAATTTTTAGTGTGCCTCTACCACAACTGAAGGATAATACTTAGTTTTTCGGTTGTATCATTTTGAAAACACACAAAAAAGAATAATAACTGCACGTAGACCCACTTGACACTAACCACCATAACTGAAAACAATGAATGATCTAAGTGCTGTTGCCAACCTCACATTCTTAAATCGATCATTGTTTTTATCGTCTGTTTGGAAGGAATTACATTGAAAACTTTTAGTAAAAGATGGGTTTTTCCACAACCTACACTCTTCAAAATAGTATAAATTTTTCTAAAATTCAATAGTATTAATATTCGGTTAATTATCAAAGAGCAAAGAGAAACGTGCTCACCTTAACAAGTAAATAAGAAATTACTATTGTAATTAATCTGCAAGGGGGTTGTTCGGTAACTACGTAGCCTAGAAACAGCGCGAGTTCGGAGGAATCTTTTTTACCATACTGTAGAATTATCTTTCATAAGAGCCAGCCGCCTTTACAACATTTTTTTGAATTAAAAATTATTATTAATTTTATTAAATACATAAATAAAAAGTTCACCTCGAGTAGGATTTGAACCTACGACCTATACTTTGCTAGAGTACCGCGCTAACCAACTGCGCCATCAAGGTTCAAGCCCCAATCGATGCAAATCTTGTCTTTATGTATGTAGAACTGATATTTTTTTGAATTATTTGCTAATTATCCTGTTTTAATTAAATTTACAGAAATCATCAAATAATGACGGCATTAGAATCCCAACCAGAAGCAATACGCGCTACAGACGCTCTCATTCCGCTGGGTCTCTTTCGAGAGACCAGACCGACCGTGTCTTCTCAATCTTCAACTCTCGTTCCGCTGGGTCTCTTTCGGCTCATTCACCTGGGTCTCTTTCGAGAACCCATACCGACCTGATCTTATCTTATACTCAAGGGTTACTACTGCCTCAATCTGTGGTCACATGCATGTAATTTAAATATACACCCAACTTACACCAGTGAACGACTTCACGTCGGGCAAAACATCCGATGTAGTTTTTTACTTACTCCATTGGATAGAAAGGTTCTCCCCTAAATTCGACGAGGTGCAGGAAGCCGACATATTGAAAGCAACAAGCCGCCTGCAATTAGACCATATTTCGGTTAGCCAGTTTTGTAAATTACGAACCCAGTACGTAACAGTGAGTATTACCTTTCAATCTCGCTAAACGTATTAAACCGCTTTCCTACCCACTCACTTATCGTGAGATATCCAGAGGATAAGCAACATCCTGATTTAACATCTTTGGTAAATGCCGACGCCCGTAAAATGGTCCGTCATCCTGTTAGCCTGTACCACTACTAAATACCTAAAATCCCGAAGATTTAAAGGTCTTATGCCGTTCCCAGCCTAAGAGAAAACTTTACTTCTTATCGGCCCTGAACCTGATCCTGATCGCACATCGCGATAACAGTAGAATTATCGAAGAAATCCTCCTTCTATAATCCCGCACTTGAAAAGCGTTTGGTTTATCCTGTCCCTGACAATCTTTAAACTATAACGTTCCTGAAGGTTTAAATACCTTATTATTATTGGTGTCAAACCCAGAAGCGCAAAGAGCTACTAAGCGGCTAACACCGTAAGCGTGCCCGCACCAAGAATACATTACGAAAGTATTCATATTTCATTCCAAAGAGTCTAATCACTCGTAAATACCACCAAATCTGTTTTTCTAAAACTTCCGCTAATTACTAAGAGTGATTAGAAATATCGAAATATTAGATAGTTAGTTAATAAAAACCCTGTAAATATTATTTAGTTTCTTTAAAATTCACTTTCACAAAAGTTAGAGGTATAAAAGTTGCATTTATAGAATGTAACTCACATTCTTTGTAAAACTCATAAAGCGAAAATAATCCCTTTAAAAGTATTTATATTCTGATTGACGGTAAAATCAAGTAGAGAGAGTATTACCCTCGTTATTTTATCACCAGATGCCCCAGCCAACTATTTTAAACACAGTTATAATAACTGCATAAAATTTTGCCACTAATCTGCTACTCGACAGGTCCGGTTTTTACAATTTTAATTTTATTTTTAAAATAAATAAAATTTCCCGTTATATCGTAATATAAATTAGGAGCAGTTCTTTTTGTGCGTATAAACATCTCGCTAACCGTATTTTCACAGAAAACGTAAAGACAGAAGCTGCCTCACGACCTCCGCTCCAATCCATATACAAAGGCGGCCACCCAGAGAATCCTTGACTAACGTTCGCAGCCTGAGCCAGGCTAGACGTCCCGATCATTAGCATTTGCTGATCTTTGTGCTCATTTTACCTGGAGTACTGTGTTAATTTTCCACTTATCTCATTTATGTTAGCTGTAGTAATATTAAGTGTAAATTTTTAGATTTTATAAACCAAATAGGAATAATATTCGTCTAAAGCCCTTACAAGTATATTGCTCTGTGGGACGAACCCGGTCATTAGTGATCAACCCCAGCAACAACGAACAACTCCCCTTTTTATAGCATTTAAAAATCGGTTGAGCTCGACCGAGGCAAATTAAAGTAAGTGAAGGCAGCTTACAAGGTTAAATATGACAGTACAGGTCATTCTGTCAATTAGTCTGCTTTTGAAAGCTAAAGAGAATGTCTCGTGTGAGTTTGTAAACAATGGAAAAAAGGGTTTAGCACCAACCGAAATTAAGACAGAGCTGGATTCCACACTATTGGTATCTCCCCCTCCGTTTTCAATGGTAAGACATTGGGTTGCCGAATTTAAGCGTGGTTGTATTGGCAAAATGACGAATTTCGCAGTAAGTGTCCAAAAATGGCTACTCTCAAGATATGTACCGTATCGTATTGGATGACCGTCCAGTAAAAGAATGTAAGATAGCAGATAGGTATCTCAAACGACGTATACACGGAATTTTAGGCGAAGAGTTGGAAATGAAAAAATACACGGCGCTTTGAATGCTGCGGTTAGTCATGCCGGTGCAAAAACTGAATCGTTAGAGTGTTTTCACGTCCTTTTGGAAATTTTTCACCGCAAATCGAAACACTGCACTATTTCAAAAGTGTTTACAAAATTTGTCTCCGCTACATATTACAATCTAATATAAAATAGGATTTGAGAATTCTACGAGAAATGCATTTAAACATTTGTGCGAAATGTTACCAATTGTCTGCTTGATTCCTCCATAAACAAAACAAACCCCCAAACACCTAATTTGTACGAAACAAGCAACAAAACATATCAAAGAAGCAAATATGCACTTTGGCCTTAACGTTTTAGGCATTACATTATGAGGATGTTTTAAGGATTTTTCCTGGATTTTGTCCAAGGCTATGTAATAAGTATCTCATTTTAATTGTATTGCAACACCAGTGATACAACTAAGGTCCTTTTGGCAGATGTTCTCTGTTTGGAGTTGATTCTTGAAATTGGCCCAGAGTCGAAGTCTTTTTCACGGATTCTTCTCAGAATTTTTTTTTTTTAAACATGTATCAGAAAGATAGACCTCTGCAAATTTTTAAAGGATGTCAAAATGGAAATTAAAAGAAATGGAATAATACATTTTTGTATTGCGTTTATGCTTGAAAAACAACGTTATCAATTTTCATTTAAATCAAAGATTGCTGATAATGAACTTATTATTATAAGATTTATCTCTCATGTTAATACTACGATGCTTTTAAGGCAAACTACAAAAATGTTGATCATATTATGATTGGTGTATGTATGCTTTGGTCGTCTAATACAGGGTTCCCCATTTTAGACTATACAATTTAAAAGTCGAATAAAAACTTTCTAATCAAGGTAAATTAACTTTTTAATGGACTAATATGTAGCTTATTCTTTGGGATTTATGACTAAAGTAAATAACAATTCAAGTTTTAAAGATCATGTCTTCCAAATGCCCTCCTTCGACTTCAATGCATTTTTGAATTCTAAGTTCAAAATTTATCATCACTCGGCGAAGCAAATCTCCATTTATTCCTGCAATTTCATTTCGAATCTGCTCCTTCAGCTCCGGAATTGTTGCGGGACGACTTGCAAAAACTTTTTGCTTTAGGTATCCCCAGAGAAAAAAATCGGGGGCCGTTAAATCGGGAGATCTCGGGGGCCAATTCAAATTTCTAAATCGGGAAATTATACGGCCGTCAAAAAATCTCGCAAAATTCTCATAGTGTTTCTGGCTGTGTGGGCCGTTGCTCCATCTTGCTGGAAAAATATGGCGCCATTTAGTCCTCGTCTAATTAGTTCTGGGATAAGAAACGTTTGCAACATGTTTATGTAGCGTTCGGAATTAACTGTAACAGAACGGTTATTTTCATCCTCAAAAAAATAAGGACCGATAATTCCAAATGATGCTACACCGCGCCAAACAACGACTTTTGGACTGTGGAGGTTTTGGTAAACAGTTCGTGAGGATTTTCTACTCCCCAGTATCTAAAGTTTTGCTTGTTAACAACACCGTCCAAATGAAAATTTGCTTCGTCGCTCATTAGCAAATTATGAATTTCTCCACGATGCTGATGTAAAATTCTTCACAAAATGTCACCCTCGCTCCTTTGTCTAGATCACTGAGGTTATGCGCCATTTGATATTTATAGGGTGAAATTTTATATCTTTATGCAGAATTCTGTGGAGACTTCCTTAGATATTCCTAGGGCAAGTGATTGCCGATTAGCCGATCTCTTACGACTTCTTGTAAAGGCAGCTCTCACTCGTTCAATATTTTCAGGCCTACGCACCGTTCTTCGACGTCCAGGTTTTTTAATGTTTTGCACAGAGCCATTTTCACGCTAATGACGAACCCACGCCGCAATTGTAAAGCGTTTTGGTGCATCGCCCCTATTATTGTTTCCAAACTGCCGTCGAAATGCACGCCGAGCTTCTTCAAATGAACCAGTTCTAATGTAGACTTCCACAGAAAACACACGCTCTTGAATCGAATAATTCATAATGCAATGAAAATTGTTAAACTGGAGCAATTATATCGTTTGCGTATAACGCATATTTGACAGAAACACTTAAGTCGTTGTTTATAGACAGGCGCCTCCTTGATCTTTAAAACTTGAATTGTTATTTACTATAGTCATAAATCCCACAGAATAAGCTACATATTAGTCCATTAAAAAGTTAATTTACTTTGATTAGAAAATTTTTATTCGACTTTTAAATTGTATAGTCTAATATGGGGAACCCAGTAGTAACAATTATTTACTTTGACCAAGTGTGTATATTTTTGCTTGATTTTCTACCTTCAGTTTTACTTAATTAATATATAGAACCTTATTGGTTAATAATGACAGATTATAATTCCATAACTATATTTTTCTTACGTTCATATCTTCAAGAGTAATTAATTCGAACTGTGGAACCTTGGGTTGAACTCAACCACTTTAACGTTTATTTTAGCTATTTTAAACCTAATAGGTACAGTTTCTCCTTAAAGAGGCCTGTGTTTGTACTTAGGATGGAACCCGCAACAATGTTAGCTTAATTAAGTCTGAAGATTAATTTAGCATTGCCAGTATCCGTCATACTATCCTAATCAATAATGAAAATTCCTTGTGTGTTGGGTTTTAGTATTTATTAGATACATTTTTTAATAATTTGAAGTTATTGAGAAGAAAGTGGACATTACCCGAACAAGGACCCATTCCGTTAATATATTCAGGAATGAGGTAGAAGTATAAAGAAATTGCACTAATGTATGTAGTACTGTGTGGGCCATAACTCAAGTTAGCATTGAAAAATTGAATAACTTTTCACTGGTTTGTTTTGTGATTATCACAAATAAGTAAGTGACAGTTGAGAAATGTATACTGGAGAAATTCACAACCGAACAAAGAACTAAAACTGTAGAATTGTATTTTAAAAATCAAAAATCAAGTATTCTGACCCGAACAGCAGGATTTCAACACCAGGATTTCGCCCTTGAGGCCAGTGATTTATCGCTTGGTTAAACATTTTCAGGAAAATGGTGCCATAACTGACTTGCCAAGACCTGGAAGACCACGTTCAGCTTGCTTAGAAGCAAACATTGTCGGTGAGCGTGAAGATGTCCAGGATGAACCAAGAACGTTCACCCCGTTCTAATCATCTGAGTTTGTCGCGGACGTCACTGAGACGCACTTTGAAGAGGTTACAATTGTTTCCATATAAGGTGCAATTAGTGCAACAATTAAAACCAACAGGTTATCATCAACGCTTAACATTTGCAGTCCGCTTTGAAGAGTTACCCAGACAAGTTAACGAATTCATTCTCAACCTGATTATGAGCCATGAAGCACACCTTCGCCTTAATGGCTTTCTGAATAAGCAAAATTACAGGTTTTGGGCTACTGATGTAGAAAACATGCCAGATATGTGGTTTCAGCAAGACGGAGCCACTACCCAGACGTGTGTGCATACAAAGAAGCTCCCAAAGGAAATTTTTGGCGAACGAATAATTTCGTAATCAGTTGACCGCCACGTTCACCCGACTTGGTAGCACCTGATTTTTTTCTCTGGTCTTATTTGAAAGAGCAGGTGTACTACAGTAGCCCCCAGACATACCAGTAGCTCAAGGACAATATTCGCACAGAAATTTTTTGATAAACTACATTGTGGATAATTTTTAAAGAATTGAAGAAGGAGAATAAGCATTTATTTTAGAATGTATCTTAAAATAAATGCTTATTCTCCTTCTTCAACTCTTTAAAATACATTCCAACATCAGTAACTGCTCTTTTACAAAATGTAACGGATTAGTGTTATTTAATAAAACCATTTTTCTTAATTTCCTAAAGTTAAATAATGCTTCTCATAAAAAGTTCGGCATATCGATAATCGTCAGGACCAAACTGAACTCGAATAATTAAAATTTTGCATTGAATCAGTGCTAACCAAGGAGAACTTAATAATATTATTATTATACTCCTTCGTATAACTAAAGACGATTAATAACCAGATAATGCATTTGACAGTAAATTTATCTTTAGTTTGGCGTAATTACATATTGCTAATTATAATAGCATACAATGATAACTTTGTTAATTAGTCACATAGGTAGGTACTTGCATCTACAATTCTATTAAGTGTGCTAAAAATAAATGTGAATTAGGGACATCAATCAACACCTTTGAAACTTTAGCTTTAGAGCACGATAATATTTCGTAGGTCTGTTAAGCAAAAGTTGCAGAATTTTCCGGAATATGTATTATACGCCTACTATTTCTGAAAATAAAAAGAATTCTTCTCATAACATACCAACCCATACGTAGATTGAACTGTAAAGCTAAACCATTCTACTTATTTCCGTGTTCCATTTATAAACATTTCGTATGTTCTTGTTTAGATAATTACTTTTATTTTAAAATCATTTTGACGTTGTGTTAATATAAGAATTGATAAAACCATATAAACATCAAACTTTCTGTCAAAATATGTGAAATTGTACAGTATTCTTTACAAATGACTTTTATGGAATTATAAACACGATATTAAAAATTATTTTTCATATTTAAATGTTAATTTGACGCCACGACGCTCTCCTAATAAGGAGTCCAAGCTATAGAAGCTCAGTTTCTTCGTGCGCATCTTGAATTTAGAGAGCCAGCCATTTATCCCACCACTGCCCCAAACCTATGTGAACGTATTTATAAACTTGATTCCATAACTACATTCACTTTAAGAAATGTGAACCGTAGTCATTGCTACTAATTTCTATTAATTAATAGAAATTGTTGTTATGTACCTTTAATTAATTTAAAAAAATTATTAATTAGGTGTTTGTTAAATTAATGAGAGACTCATATAGCAAGAATATTTTTAAACGAACACAATAACATTCTTGGAGACTTACCAACCTTTTTTTACTTAGAAACGAATAATGTATTTTAATTACGCCAATACATATAGGTTACTAAATAACGACAAGCTTCAGAGACAATAAGTACTCAATGAATCAAGATTGTTAAACCACGTTGCTCAGTTTGCGATTTAGGACACAAAAGTTAATTGGACTGAATCACACACTTCCACTTGGACCATAAAATTTTCCCTTCCGTAATTTTCTACGGGATTCATCCCTTTAATATTAGATACTCTAGGACTCGGTTTAGACTATTTCAAGACATTCCTATTTTTAAATAGTGTTATCAAAGCAAGCTTGCACAGGTAATTTCATTTTGGCGCAATCTACCTAGATTTTTGCTTCGAGTAATTGAATTTGAAATAAATTAAAAAATAAATTAAAATATAATCAACAGAAGTATCTGGTGTGGAGCAACACACGACCTTCGAACGTACAAAATGAAAATTAAAAGAAAGGATATAATACATTATTTAGGATAATTATGCAATCTCGTTTGTAATATATTCATGATGAAAATAGGCAATATTGTAAAAACAGTAATAATAATCTATGTCGCATGAAAAAATGAATATACATACAGATGGTAACTTGAAAAAAATCCAAAGCCGCCTGCTTCTATCAAAATATTGATTATACAATTCTAACATTTAAACTTAATTGTTAAGCCTTATTTGGCCTTTGTAAGGAAAAGTTATGGAAGACTAAATTATTTTCAAATATACTTAAACTGTGGCTAATAAATTATCTCTTTCCACCGCTGGATTTCTTCTAAAATCAGCTCCAGGAGAAATGAAATCAAACTTATATACGAAATTTCAGATAAGTGCGTTTCATCGTTCTGAAGTTATCGTGGATACTTACATGCATTCACACACACACACGCACGCACGCGCACACGGACATGCACACGCACACGCTCATGTTCACGTAATCGTACACGCACACGCACACACACACACATACATATGCGCGCGCGCCTGCACATGCCCACTAACACGCGCACAGGCACTCGTACGCACACGCACATGCACACGCAAACGCAGAGGCACACGCAATTAATATTAAGATACTTGATAAAAACAAAATAAAGTGCTTAGTAAGTTCTCTCTCTCTCTCTCTCTCTCTCTCTCTCTCTCTATCCTGCGGAGCTTCTCACACGGATTTAGTTCTCCGGCGGTTGGGAGGAGGATCTTGCGCCCCCTTCCTCTTCATCGTTGATTCTGTCGTTCCTATAGCAATTTTCCTGATCCCTTCGATATTCATACATTCTTCGACTTAATCCTCTATGTGGTCCAAACCTACCTCTCCTGTGATACGTTGTATTAACGTTCCTTCTTTGTGGCCACCGGTCTCTTGGCTGATTATTGTTTGATTAAACTCCCTTTCCCTTTGAGTTGGATTCCACGCTGTCCTTTCACTGGCGTATGCCGCTTGTATTCGCCCTAATGCATTTATTAGCTGATCAATTGTTCTTGCACCTGAGCCAATTAATGTGTTTTCCATTTGACTCGAAAAATGGCTGGTTAATGCGTTCACCATTTGCATTTCTTCTATTGGTGGTTGGAGGTGCATCGTCTTGTTCACCCAGAACCATACGTGGTCTACATATTTTCGATTGCGTTGATTATATTGTTTTGGTGTGTACAATGATGATCGTATTTCACTTTGGACATCTTCAGACCAAAATTGTTCCAAAAAATCTTCTTTCATTTCTTCTAGATTGGACCACCCTTCCCGATGTAGTTCGCCTCATGACCTTGCATTGCCTTCCAATAGTTCTATCATATTATCAATCTTCCTTTGTTCTCCCATGTCGAAATTCTCCAAATACGCCTCAACGGTCCTCATAAAATTAACTGGACGTATGGTCCTTAAGTTTCCATCGAATTTTCTTGGTTTTTCTGTTGGCTGACCTTCGTTTTTATAAATTATTGTAGCCGTTCATGAGTGTGCTGCTAACTTTTCTCCTTTAATTTTTTCTGTTTCGTCCCATTTTTCTTCCAACTTAATAATAGCTTCTTCACCTTTAGTAATTTTTCGTTCACATTCGAGTACTTTCTCTTCATTTTATTCTATTTTACATCATATCTCGCCTATTGTGCAGCCTGTTTGAGCTCTATCGTACTCATTTCTTTCTTCAATTTGTGTCATTTTTATATTCTGTATGTAAAGTTGCTGATGTGTGTCGTCTTTTTGTTTCTTGATTTCTTCCTTACACTTGATCATTATTTCCTTATTGCTTTGTCTTCCATCCGTTCTACTTGACGTCCCATTTCTTCTTTGAAAATTACTTTTAATTCTTTTAATTCTTCTTGATTAACCTTTTGACTTACTTCTATTCTTCTATCTGTCTTCTCTTGTTTTGTTTCCATCTTCTTTTGTCCTTCTTCCATTTTATTTTGTCCTTCCGATAACATAGGTACTCAGCATTTTCATCATCATCGATTCTTCCGTTTTCTGTTGAATTTGTAACAACCCATTTTGTGTTGTATTAAATATACCGTAATTTAATGTCTTTCGTTCATTCAGTTGTAAATATAAGAAAAAATTTTAATTAATTTTGCATTATAGCTATGAGGTAGGCAACTTAATTTGCATTTTGGTGTAACTTAAGGGTATATATTTCTTAAAGGTTTATACTCCCACTTTAAATTTTCTTCTGATCATTTTATTCGCGCAACGCGTCATCATCATCATCTGACTTCCTGATGAAGGTTGTGAGAAGCAGAAAGCTTTTTGGGTGTTTCACCTAAATTTTGTGCAAGTGCCATTGATTTGATGGTAAGATATCTTTTAACTCGTAATACTAAAAAATTAAAGCATTTGCTCTTTTCACGCACTTTTACTTTCCTTCCTTTTATTTTTGATTACATTTTAAATACGCATTTAATTTTACTGTTGCGTACGCTTTCATTTTATGATTGCAATTTTTGCATTGAAAATTTCAAGAAATGCAATAAATATTGGTTTATTCAATTTCAAGAAGAAAATTTATAAGGATAATTCCAGTTTTGGGTGTGGCTTACAACGTAAAGCATTATTACAAGATATTGCACAAGATTGATGCAAAGATGACATCACCTCAGTTGAAATTTTCGTAATCATTTAGATACCAGAGGTTATTAAAAAATTTGTGTACAAAATTTTACAAACAGGTATTTATGTAATGAATTTTTAGTATAAGACTAGAATTTTAAGATATATTTTATTTAACCCTATCGTTAACTGTTAATAAACATAGTTGTATATTTTTTATTTTTTTACATTTTGATAAAATTTTTAGTGTAAAACTCGGTTTAGTTATTCCGAGCGTTATTAAAAAATAACTTGCCGTCCGAGATCATTTTTATTAATGTTACATTGCAATTTTTTATATTTATGTTTAAGTGGTAATTAAGAAAATCAAAAGACTGGCCCTATATTAATCTACTGATTTGAGTCGAAGGCATTATTTGTGGTGAATGGTTAGTATCTCCAGTTAGTTTAACGGTTTTTGTTACGGAGAACATTTATTAAAACACTTTTTCTAATTTATACGATTACCATCACCATTATCTTATAAATTGGTACTCCCGCTATTGTAAGCATGTCTAGTTTTGGTGATTTATCTTCATCTGAAATGTTGATTATATCTTGTGATTCTTGGCTGAAAATAAAATCTTCACTTTCCTTTGTGTTTTCCATCTTATTTTACTTATTTACGATAATTTCCTACCTGGCTTTTTAAAACCTGACCTTAATTCCATAAAACAATAAAACGTACCTTTGTAATCTCCTATATAAAATTAAAAACAAAAATCAACTACGCCACTGGTAATTAATAATTTCTAAACTTTTTTTCGAATATAAAACTAAATCAATCAAAAAAAAATTTTTTCTTCAAATTCCTAATCTTTGATACGCCACTGGTACTTAATTAACTTTTTTATTTATTATAACAATGTTAACTAAGTTATTTTAATTTATCAAGATAACCTTCATTAACTAAACTTTACTTTTATTGTTATCACATTTCTGTTTGTGTAAATGAACTTTAATAATTACTCAACAAATTCCCGTTTTCCCCTTATCGGGACGCTTCAACTGCTTAATAAAGCGATAAATGGTTATTGTTATCATTCACTAAAATTATTCTAAATCTGATGATATTAATTACGTGTACTTTGCAATTAATTGCACTTGGTTTCTTCAGTATTTACACATGCAGTGTTTATGTAAGCTTTCAAGATTTGCAACAGTCAATAATAAAAATTAATCAAGTGATAATATTTAAATAAGCCAAATTTTAAATGCAGACTGTTTTGTTTACAACATTATACATAACACTCAAACCTATAATGTAAAACAATATTCTTAAAACTAACATGTAACATCTTTATCAGAATTAAACGTGTTTTTCGTTTAATTGTGAGAGTCAAACAAATGTAAAGTTTATTTATTCACGCAAACAAAAAGGGTTCTTACTCGTTATTTTCGTTGAAAAACTGATGATGTAATGCTTACGTTCCTTTGATCGGTGAAGAGACCTCGACTAGGTTGAACTACATATAGCTTGCGTAACAAAATGCAAACTATCTACAAACCGCGAATGTTCCTTTTTTATACATCAATAAATTCGAGTTATTGTCCTTTATACTTTGATTTACCAATTTGGATCGATTATTGTCTTTTATATTTATTGTTCACTATTTAGACACAATTGATTACCGTTCTGATACATACAAACGCGTTATCTTCACTTATTACGTCACCTTTAATGGGAATCTCAAATTATGGTGCAATCCTTGGTATTATCACCAACTTGTCAATACTTGCACTTTTCTACTTCTTCCCAATTATACCGCTAATTAATTCTTGTTTGTAATTTTCACACTTTATAGGGCCGCCTGACTATACAATGTCACTTATGCTGCGGCTTCAATCGACCGACAACTATCAACTCTGATCGCTTATGTTATGCAACTCTTTTTGATCGCTTACTTCAGGCAACTGACTAACAAATACACATCATTATAACAGCGTTTCCACTTGCTCCCTTTTATAAAACAGTCATACCCGCAAATTACCGCGTATATTTAAAAGCTTTCCAATTTAATATGCAAATACTCATCGAAACAAGCTCAAATTTTTTATCTTAATATTAATTACGTTCAAATACAAATAACCAATAACCATTAATTTCATATAACGGTGCTAAATTCGAATTTCTAATGCCTCCACAGGAGGAATGGAATCAAGCTTAAATACGAAATTTCAGGCACGTGCGTTTCATTGTTATAGAGTTATCGTGGATAGTAGCATACAACCACACACACACGCACGCGTACGCGCACACGCACAAGCACACGCACACGCGCACACACACACACAACACACACACACACACACAAACAAACAAACACACCCACGCACAGATTCGCAGAGATAGGCACAGGCTCGGACACAGACACAGTGAGCGCACTGCTAGTATTTCCTAGGTTAAAACTAGAATATCAGTTTAAGCGTCCCTTGCTCGCGATAGCTGCAGGACCAGAAAATCGTATTTTATCGTAGATTTTCTTAAAAATGTAACCGAGCTAGTTGGTTTGGCGGTAACACAGTCTGCTTAGAAATCGGGAGGTAACAGGTTGGACCCCCGTTACTGACTATCCTGACCGCACTCACCCTTGGTCCACCATGAATATGTAAGTATATATGTTTGCAAGGAACCATCGCTGTGGCTGAAAAGAGCTTGGAAAGCTCGAGCAGCCCGCCCTCCCCTTCGGAGAGAGAATGAAACACGTTGCTTTGCTTTCCCTTTCCTTAAAAACATCGAAACGATTTGCGATACTGCTTAAAAAATATTATTGGTACAGCAGCGACAGCCGTTATTCAAAGATCTTTAAGTGCCATTTCAGCAGAGCTTACCGGATATAAATCAGGTTGAAGGCGAAAAACCAATTATAATAATAATTGATGATTAATGTACGAAACTAAGGTTTGGTGCTAGCTGTCTTTATAAAGGGTTACTATCATTGAAATCTAAGTGCATTCTTCTAAACACAAAACATATTTCACCAAGGACGCGACTAAAGAAATATTTCTCTCAACGTCCATTACATAATATTATTCAAGAATCGTGATGTAACTCCCTCATTAAAAAAAAGTAAATTAAACTTAAAGTATTAATCTTTCGTCACCAGGTTGGGTACTGATTTTTAATACTCGTTCACTTTAAGTAAGATGTCTCTAATTCAAACTATAAATCCAACTATGTACTTTATGTATACTGACTTTAATTATAAACCCATTAATCTAAATTTATAATCGTTATTATTTAATATTGAATACTAAATGCAAAATAAAATATAGTCAGTATAAAAATAAGGTTACTCTAGCTGCCGGTTCCTTTAAGGTTGTGTTTTGTCCTTTAAGTTTATTAATAATACGGTTGTAAATATTGGTTTACTTTTATTTAAACACACTATCAATCGGCAATAACCATCAAACCAACAATAGTGTATTACATACCCTTTTCTACTCTGCGATAATGACAAATTTTAAAGTTAAATGATCATCATTTAACAGAGAAAAAAATTAAAAAAATTAAATTACTTAATTTATGGATAATACTACATAATCGTAATTAACTTGTGTACTGATATATTAGGAGTAAGTCACAATAGATTTAATTAGAGTTAGAGCATTTTACCACCATTATGTAAGTGGACAATGATTTTTATTTGCGACTTACGTTAACAGTCTGATCTAGTTTATCTGTACTTGGTGAATAAACGATCAATAAGATAAATTCAATTCACAACATTTTTCGAAATCAAACTTAAAATATGAATATAAACAGTTTATTAATTGTGGTGATGGACATATGGATGATTCTTAAAAAGTATCTATCTTCTCTACATAGCTATCAAAAAACTAAGTACATATAAATTCAATGATCGTATTCAGACACATAATATTATTTATATGTTCAGGGAAATTTATAAAGACATTATAAACTTTGTAATCAATATGAGCACACGATCATTGTTTCCGTCATTATGTAAAGAAAATAAATCTCTTGCATAAAGGATTTAATATCCAATGTCTGCTATACCTCTTAGGACCACAACACGCACAAACAAATAATTCCAATATAGATGTAGTGTAATAATGTTCCCATTTTTTTTAACTTTAATTAGTTTCTTGACAAACTAATTTATTTTTCTTCCAATAAGCAAGGTATACTATTCTCATACAGCTGATTTCTCTTACACAGGCAACCAACCTACATATATTTATAGTTACTATTTAATTTACATCATTTCCAATTAAATACACATTACATTCTTTTTAATGTCTGTATTATTTTTACCAATGGTCACACTCGAAACAATTATAATGATTTGTGCGTATCACCTTTGTTTATTTAATCATGAAACACTACTATGACAGTTTACTTTGCCAAGTTTTATAAATTATAGCCTGAATAAACTATTAAAGATTAGCTTAACACAGTATTTATTGAACTTTTAATTCAATATCATATATTTTAAAATAAGCACCTTAAAATAATATTTCTAATTTTTTTTTTAGTTTCCTCCTTATATGGCCTTTAGGCACTTTTAACTTAGAATTAAGTGACCTTATTTTTTATAATTAACACGAAAAGCTTTCAAAAATTTAGAATTTATTAGCAACTATAAAATTTTATTTGACAACTGTCAAAATGGTCGCGCCCGTTTAAACCATCTACAGTTCCTTAAAAAATCTGGAACACTAGAACTGTGACAGGATCTGTAACAAACAAAATACACCCACGTACCACATAAAAATAAAAAACACCGAACGCGTTTCAATAGCTACACTATCATCATCAGTGATCGACTGAGATGAACTAAAGAAAAGTTTTAGTTTATATATATATATATATATATATATATATATACCGTCAACGAGTAAGGCTTCGTTGCTTATCTAGTGCAAGTTATGAACGTTTAATGAGCTCTGAGTAACATACACGCCCTTGATTCTTGTTAATGTTAACTTAAGACATTTAGAGGTGAGCGTCTCTCGTAATGCTAAATGTAGACTGCTGATCCCTAAGTTTCTAGCCCTATTTATAACTTTTCTTCCCTTTAGCAGGAGGGATATTTGATTTGGTCAGTAAAAATTCATAATACCAACTGTTTAGAAAAAATAAATTTCTGGGGCTAACGTGAAATTCCATTCTTATAATTTTCCCATGATTTTAACATCCAAATACAACTGAATTACATTGTTTCCCGATCAAAATCAATTACAATATTAATTTTACTTGATTTTGTACGAAACTTTCTAGGATCAGCCCTAAGAAGTGACGTCATCAAAGTTATTTTGTTAAATTTAAATTGGCGCAAAAGCTGTATTTAAAATTAATATGCAATTCTGATGGACCAAAACATGATCTTTGAAACGCTGTTTAATTTGTTTAATTTCTTAACCGTTTTTTTATTTAGTATAAATTTTGTCGCTAAGTACAGCTTAATCAGTGACGATTCGTTATCTTTTATAATTGCGAATTGAATGTAAATTTATTTTTATTCATTTATAATTCGCTTTAAAATTCATTTAATAGTTTTGAATGTTAACTTGCAACTTATTTTAAACTTGAATATAAGATTTACGTTATATTTATACAAAATGCTTTAATGTATTTAAAATTTATTTTCAACTCCTGCCAGTGGCGTATCTTAATTTTTAAGTATATGAATTTCTGTTACGAAACTGTAACGGGCGTAATTCATGTGGCTTATTTGTTTTGTTTGTTTACACTCGCTCACTCGCTACAAAGAATAAATCGTAGGGTTCTTTTACAATTCTTAATAATTTCAATATCCTTTAATAAAAATTTATATTGTTTTTCTGAGAACTTGTTACGTGTTTATCGTGAATAACGTGTATTTTCGATAACTTCCTTAACTTTATTTAATGAATGAACTAATTAGTTACATCTAAATATTAATATTTCCTTATTCGTTGGTGGAATGTTTTAATTTCGAACCTAAAAAATTATTTTTCGCACCTCTACAGTTAAACTAATTTATTTAACGTACACATCTTTTTATTCCTTTATAGATATAAGCTGCGCCATCTCGAAGATTTAGGGTCATTTAATAAAGTTTGAAAAGGAATCTTGTTTTTAAAAGACAACAATGGGATATCTGTAAAATTTATTTATCAAAATTTGGTTTTAACATTCTTATCTAGTTTGAATAGTTTTGACAGGTTTGCAATATTGCTTTTGTTAGGGCGTTGTTCCTGATCTTTCTTTTACTTAACACGCCATTTTCCGATGGGGAGATTGATCTTCAAGAAAAATTTTTCCTTCCGTTTATAAGATGTTTAAGCATCGTTTCTTTGGAAAATTTTTCATATAAGGTAATGGTTTTTGGTATAAAACCTTACTGACGCTTTACAAGCGGATCTTATTGAAATTTTCAATCTTCATATCCTCGGGTAAGTTTAACACATGTTCGACAACTTTTAGTAAATCGATTCTTTCATTTAAGCACTTTCGCACGATTAATTAAATTTATAACATAGGTCTGTTGAAACGAAATCATCGCTATCGGCTCTAAACATCTAAAAAGAGGTATGCTTGTATAAGGTAATTAGTAACGTACTTATTTGTATCACTTTCAGCGCCTTGATACCGGCGAAATAAACAGCTATTCTTTATTTATATACATAACTAGCAAATTGGAATCCACTACCGATCACCTCCGTACCTATTCCTACTGGAATGCTGGCTCTTAGCTACTGATTAGCTGTCTTGGTTCCACAAAGTAACTACCACCTTCGAAACACGAAGGGCATTTACAGTTTGGTAATTCTTCATCAAAGGTCAGAATTCTTTATTATTCAATATACACAGGATTTGTGTAATGAACAGTGTATTGCTAAAATCAGTACAACAGAGTTAGGTTACATTCAGTGTTTAACCTTATTTACTTACGTGTAACAAAAATTTGCCATTTATAATAACATGCTTTTACTGGAGGCTAAAGTGGTTGAATAATTTAGAGTTTGATTTGTTCAATTTGTAATTTCTTTCTGCATACAAAAAGAAGAAAAGAAAAACCACACCTATTATTCACTGGGACGTTGACCTACTTAGTTCACTACCTTCACACAGTACTTGCGCGTTGAAGCTCCTGTTTTTAAAATACATTATATACAGGGTGGAACAGATATCGAGGCATTTGGCAAGGTAAATTTCACCTGACAGAAACAAGTTGTTTGGAGAATTCGTATCATGACCCACCATCAAACCGCACGGTTACTTATTGTTCAACTTAAAATAAAATACTGTAGACGTGCTGCGTTATAGAACAAACATAAACCTCAGTCACGAACATTACGTCATATACGATGGCTGACTGTTACACGTTGAAGTTTAACATATTCACGTTCAAGATTTGTCACCTTTTTTGTTAAAATCCATCTGTGTTGACTTGTTTGTCATGTTTTGCCATATAGTTTTAGACTAATTTAGTCAAAATCGTGCAGATTTATGGAAATTTTTTGATAGTGATCAGGTCCATTGCATTTAGGATTGTGCGCACAACGGTTTAAAAGGCCACATACCGCTATCAAGTGACCAATAGCATCAGCTCTCTTAAAATAAGCACACTTTACGGCGTTTGACATAGAGGGGCGAGTCTATAAAAAGGAATAGCGGTGCATTTCTGCCAGTCCTAACAGGTTATTACTTGTAGAAATTCTTGGAAATTTGTTTCAATAGCTATAGATCACTTAAACAAGATGGTGTTCTACCGCATGATTTTATAGGGTGCAGATGGTACACAAAATAAAATTTTACTGTAGTTAGATAGCGAGATGAATAAAGTACAATTAAATCTTCAATGATATTTAACTTTTTAGGACAACTATGTCAGCATACATATAAGAAGAAGGCGAAGATTTATTATGTTATTAAACACGCTCTGTGATATATTTTGTGATAAGAGGGTACTGTCACATTATCTCGCCATCACATTGGGCATCGTTTCCTGTGTTGTTACTTTCATAAAGAGAAGTATTGTACAAAATCAACCACACATAGAGCCACCACTTTGGTAGTTCTAATTTGAAATGTAACTATAATTATTATCTAAAAACTGAACTTATAAGAGATCATCATAAATAAGTATTATATACCTAACTGTCAATTTAATTACACACTTATTCGTAACTGTCAAATGTTTCAATTTCTATTTGATAAATTAACCTTAGAATTAGTTTAAGTTCGCCGGTACTAATTTTAATTTCTATGGTTATTTTAACATCATCGTAAATATGAACTTTAACCGTGAATTCGTTTAATTGGTTCAATTTGAAATAAACAATTAATGCATGTAATCATGTACTAAACCCTTCTTCTGTTCAAAGAAGAATGTTGAAATATGGTGATAATTGACATGTACGTTTCACCTAAAAGAGTATACCAAAAGTAATTAATTAATTGATTTAATTTGTCTTTTATGCACCAAATACCATAAAATTCAACCTCCCAATTAATTATTGTTAATTGCTAAGTTTGTTAATATTTTAATTTATCTAATATTAATTTCCAATATTAATATACAAAGCTATCAATAAAAGTAAAATGATGTTCTTATGGTATCTTTCTTTCTTGCTTCCGGTTACTCTAATTACGTAAATTACGTACAAGGTTCAATGGTCGAGTTCCAATACACAAGATTTGATTATAACGAGGATGTATTAAAACTTTCTTAAGAAGCCAACAAAATTTGAAAGTCAAAGTATTTTATTATTCAACATACTCTCCCCTTAATTGGATACAGTTATTGTAATGAACCTGGAACGCCTCTAGACTTTTAAAAAAATTATCCTGCTCTGCAAATCAGCCCTCTACAGTTTTTAAACTTTTTTCAGTTGAGAAAAGGCATGATAGTCGGACAGAGTCAGATCTGGTAAATAAGGACGATTTTCGTGTAATTCGAACCCTAAATCACGGATTGTTTGCATGGCAACTTGTGATTTGTGCGCTGGGGCATTGTGCTGCGAAAACAAAATACCTTTGGACCTTCCGCGTCTTCTCTCCATAATTGTTTCTCGTAGAGTGGCCAGTAACGTCGAATTCCCAATTATTGTTCTACCCTTATCCAGAAAATCAATCAAGATTACTCCTTGGCAATCCCAAAAAACTGAAGCAAGAACTTTTCCGGAAGATTTTTGAACACGAAATTTCTTAGCACTTGGAGAACCAGGTCGTAAAAATATTACCAAGTTTCATCTATAGTAACAACACGGCTTAAGAAGTATGCATCTTTTTTAAAACGAGCACAAATTGCACGCGATGCTTCTACCCTTGCACGCTTCTGGTAAACATTCAGACATTTGGGAATCCGTTTTGTAGAAATTTTTCTCGTGTACAAATCGACGTGAGCTACATGATGGACCCGTTCATATGAAATATGCAGTACCTCAGATATTTGTTTTAGCCCAATTTGACGGTCTGATAAAATCATGTCATGAACTGCATCGATATTCACGGGGGTGGACACAGAAACTGGCCTTCCCGATCGGTTTTCATCTTCAATGGAAAATTTACCTTTTTGAAGCTTGCAATCCAATATTTCACGGTTTCATACGAGGGACTTTCATTGCCAAGGGTATTAAGCATATATACAGGTACTTGACGGTGACTCGATACTCTAATTTTTCAATTTTCGACATCCTTTTTTCAAATTTTTTTGCGCAACTCTGGTTTGACTTTTTGACGTGAAACTTTATACTGACACATTTAATAAGGTATGCTTCGTTGGTATGATAACGCAATGTTTTCTTTGTCCACGGAACCAGGCTAAGCTACCTAGATATCAATACATCCTCGTATACATGATGAATAGAAAAAATTTAAATTTGTATTAACATTCAATAATTGCCATCATTTCAAAATTATAAAAGAACATCTTATGCTGTTATTATCCAACATTAATTAGATTCCACCTTGATGTATGCACAAGACATATGGGTAAATAATGTTCCAGTATCTTGTGATTTCTTCATTAATCAATCACTTGTTTCAATAAGTTAGGCGGGTTTGACATTTTAATCACACAGCATTCTTAAACATTGTCCCACTCCTCGTTTGCTTCTCAATATAAACTTTAAGGAGTAAATGAGCATAAATTGTTTATTTAACTTTATGTATTAATTGAATGAACAATAAGGATTTCATTTTATACTGAAAACAGTTATCGTTGTTACGATGGTTATATTTTATATATTAATTGTTTAACTACTATTCTCAAGTATTTGGAACGCTGCAGTAATTACCAAGCGCTTTGGTAATGTTTGAGTTTAGCCCACAATTTTTTAATCATTCACTGAAACCTATTATCAATTAGTATCTACTTTTCACGGGGAATCGAAATGTGAAAAAATATACAGGGCATTTGAAAAAATTGAGAAAAATTACATTTCGCGTAAGTTAATCATTCTGTATGAAAAATTTCTCAGTTTGTTTGTTAGTAAACTATTATTAATAGTCGGTGGTATAAAAAGATTTACAAAATCGTGGTTCCAAAGCTAACTCTATTTTGATACTAAAGTGACGATATCTGCAGAACGGTTAGTGATACAGATACAAATTTCTATAATTTTATTCTAAATTTAATAGTGAATCCAGAAATGCAAAAATATACAGGGTGTTCCATTCAAAAACACAGGCTTGCGTTGGCATATTTTTGTCAATCGCCCTGTATATACCTAAATATTTTTAGAATGTAGGTCCAATAATCGTGTATTACCACATCAAAATTGGTTGTGATATCTCAAATAGTTAAGGAGCAACCCTCCGTCCAGGTAGTAGACACCCACCCTGTATATGAACCATCGTTTTATCGAACGAAATTGATTATTAAATGAATTTTTTGGTAATTTTTACTACTAACAATTAAAACTACATCAACGCATAGCTTCTTTTTGTCAATTTTTTAAGATAAATTGGAAGGTATATGTGATTTGCAAAACATGTGTACATTTTAATAAGCAAAATGGGCCATCAAGTACATTATATTAATTTTATTTAATATAAAAAGTTTTATGTAAAATTTGACAATATTGTCATTGATAACTACTGTTTCTATTTTTAATATTTTAACTAATATTTATATCAAGACTTATCAGTAGTGGTTCTTACACTTTTAAAATTTATAAAATGAATTTAAAAAATTTTCATTTATGTGAAATAGTTGTTCATGCTTCCCTAAAACTATTCGCAATCTAAACATTATTTCATCTATTTACATTGAATTTGAAAAACTATTCAAGTAAAATTTTTTATCCTATTCGCAATTTATTTTCAACTTTCAATTTAATAATGGTAAAGGGTTTGTAGGCTAGTATGCAACCATTTTCCAGGAAAGAAAATATTAATTTCTATGTAACAAATAATCCTGATGTAAAAGCGTATGTAGGGTAAACGTTTTATGATAAGAGGGTACTGTCACATTATCTCGCCATCACATTGGGCATCGTTTCCTGTGTTGTTACTTTCATAAAGAGAAGTATTGTACAAAATCAACCACACATAGAGCCACCACTTTGGTAGTTCTAATTTGAAATGTAACTATAATTATTATCTAAAAACTGAACTTATAAGAGATCATCATAAATAAGTATTATATACCTAACTGTCAATTTAATTACACACTTATTCGTAACTGTCAAATGTTTCAATTTCTATTTGATAAATTAACCTTAGAATTAGTTTAAGTTCGCCGGTACTAATTTTAATTTCTATGGTTATTTTAACATCATCGTAAATATGAACTTTAACCGTGAATTCGTTTAATTGGTTCAATTTGAAATAAACAATTAATGCATGTAATCATGTACTAAACCCTTCTTCTGTTCAAAGAAGAATGTTGAAATATGGTGATAATTGACATGTACGTTTCACCTAAAAGAGTATACCAAAAGTAATTAATTAATTGATTTAATTTGTCTTTTATGCACCAAATACCATAAAAATTCAACCTCCCAATTAATTATTGTTAATTGCCCTAAGTTTTTTAAATTAAGTTTGGTCTATGTATACATTTCCAAACTTAATATACAGAAAATATTTAATTTATTTCGTTAATATTTTAATTTACTAATATTAACCATATTCAATCAAAGCTATCAATAAAAGTAAAATGATGTTCTTATGGTATCTTTCTTTCTTGCTTCCGGTTACTCTAATTACGTAAATTACGTACAAGGTTCAATGGTCGAGTTCCAATACACAAGATTTGATTATAACGAGGATGTATTAAAACTTTCTTAAGAAGCCAACAAAATTTGAAAGTCAAAGTATTTTATTATTCAACATACTCTCCCCTTAATTGGATACAGTTATTGCAATGAACCTGGAACGCCTCTAGACTTTAAAAAAAATTATCCTGCTCTGCAAATCAGCCCTCTACAGTTTTTAAACTTTTTTCAGTTGAGAAAAGGCATGATAGTCGGACAGAGTCAGATCTGGTAAATAAGGACGATTTTCGTGTAATTCGAACCCTAAATCACGGATTGTTTGCATGGCAACTTGTGATTTGTGCGCTGGGGCATTGTGCTGCGAAAACAAAATACCTTTGGACCTTCCGCGTCTTCTCTCCATAATTGTTTCTCGTAGAGTGGCCAGTAACGTCGAATTCCCAGTTATTGTTCTACCCTTATCCAGAAAATCAATCAAGATTACTCCTTGGCAATCCCAAAAAACTGAAGCAAGAACTTTTCCAGAAGATTTTTGAACACGAAATTTCTTAGCACTTGGAGAACCAGGTCGTAGAAATATTACCAAGTTTCATCCATAGTAACAACACGGCTTAAGAAGTATGCATCTTTTTCAAAACGAGCACAAATTGCACGCGATGCTTCTACCCTTGCACGCTTCTGGTAAACATTCAGACATTTGGGAATCCGTTTTGTAGAAATTTTTCTCGTGTACAAATCGACGTGAGCTACATGATGGACCCGTTCATATGAAATATGCAGTACCTCAGATATTTGTTTTAGCCCAATTTGACGGTCTGATAAAGTCATGTCATGAACTGCATCGATATTTACGGGGGTGGACACAGAAACTGGCCTTCCCGATCGGTTTTCATCTTCAATGGAAAATTTACCTTTTTGAAGCTTGCAATCCAATATTTCACGGTTTCATACGAGGGACTTTCATTGCCAAGGGTATTAAGCATATATACAGGTACTTGACGGTGACTCGATACTCTAATTTTTCAATTTTCGACATCCTTTTTTTCAAATTTTTTTGCGCAACTCTGGTTTGACTTTTTGACGTGAAACTTTACACTGACACATTTAATAAGGTATGCTTCGTTGGTATGATAACGCAATGTTTTCTTTGTCCACGGAACCAGTCTAAGCTACCTAGATATCAATACATCCTCGTATACATGATGAATAGAAAAAATTTAAATTTGTATTAACATGCAATAATTGCCATCATTTCAAAATTATAAAAGAACATCTTATGCTGTTATTATCCAACATTAATTAGATTCCACCTTGATGTATGCACAAGACATATGGGTAAATAATGTTCCAGTATCTTGTGATTTCTTCATTAATCAATCACTTGTTTCAATAAGTTAGGCGGGTTTGACATTTTAATCACACAGCATTCTTAAACATTGTCCCACTCCTCGTTTGCTTCTCAATATAAACTTTAAGGAGTAAATGAGCATAAATTGTTTATTTAACTTTATGTATTAATTGAATGAACAATAAGGATTTCATTTTATACTGAAAACAGTTATCGTTGTTACGATGGTTATATTTTATATATTAATTGTTTAACTACTCTTCTCAAGTATTTGGAACGCTGCAGTAATTACCAAGCGCTTTGGTAATGTTTGAGTTTAGCCCACAATTTTTTAATCATTCACTGAAACCTATTATCAATTAGTATCTACTTTTCACGGGGAATCGAAATGTGAAAAAATATACAGGGCATTTGAAAAATTGAGAAAAATTACATTTCGCGTAAGTTAATCATTCTGTATGAAAAATTTCTCAGTTTGTTTGTTAGTAAACTATTATTAATAGTCGGTGGTATAAAAGATTTACAAAATCGTGGTTCCAAAGCTAACTCTATTTTGATACTAAAGTGACGATATCTGCAGAACGGTTAGTGATGCAGATACAAATTTCTATAATTTTATTCTAAATTTAATAGTGAATCCAGAAATGCAAAAATATATAGGGCGTTCTATTCAAAACACAGGCTTGCGTTGGCATATTTTTGTCAATCGCCCTGTATATACCTAAATATTTTTAGAATGTAGGTCCAATAATCGTGTATTACCACATCAAAATTGGTTGTGATATCTCAAATAGTTAAGGAGCAACCCTCCGTCCAGGTAGTAGACACCCACCCTGTATATGAACCATCGTTTTATCGAACGAAATTGATTATTAAATGAATTTTTTGGTAATTTTTACTACTAACAATTAAAACTACATCAACGCATAGCTTCTTTTTGTCAATTTTTAAGATAAATTGGAAGGTATATGTGATTTGCAAAACGTGTATATTTTAATAAGCAAAATGGGCCATCAAGTACATTATATTAATTTTATTTAATATAAAAAGTTTTATGTAAAATTTGACAATATTGTCATTGATAACTACTGTTTCTATTTTTAATATTTTAACTAATATTTATATCAAGACTTATCAGTAGTGGTTCTTACACTTTTAAAATTTATAAAATGAATTTAAAAAATTTTCATTTATGTGAAATAGTTGTTCATGCTTCCCTAAAACTATTCGCAATCTAAACATTATTTCATCTATTTACATTGAATTTGAAAAACTATTCAAGTAAAATTTTTTTTATCCTATTCGCAATTTATTTTCAACTTTCAATTTAATAATGGTAAAGGGTTTGTAGCGGCTAGTATGCAACCATTTTCCAGGAAAGAAAATATTAATTTCTATGTAACAAATAATCCTGATGTAAAAGCGTATGTAGGGTAAACGTTTTATATAACATTAAAAACAAAGATGTGGCGTTATTTCACCTACAAAAATTCCTACAAGGGTATTGATTTACTCCAAAAACTTATGAGCACTTATAACAATACCCCTCATTCAAGTATTCTGTGTACAATTCATTATGGGACACCTATATATATATATATATATATATATATATATATATATATATATATATATATATATATATATATATATATATATATATATATATATATATATATATATATATATATATATATATATATATATATATATATATATATACATGGGAATTTACAAGACAGATTTTGTAAAATAAGATCAAGCTACGCCACTGAAAGGGGTTGAAAATAAATTGCGAATAGGATAAAAAAAATTTTACTTGAATAGTTTTTCAAATTCAATGTAAATAGATGAAATAACCTGTCGCAGGATTTTGGCCACAAATTAACGATTTCGAAAATAATGAATATAAATCTCAAACAAGCATTTTGTACTCTCTATGCGTTTCACTTCTCTTTTAATAATACAGGGTCCATAAACAGTACCACAAAAATTAAAATGGGAAAGAACCAAACTGTTCGGTATTTGTATTAAATCTCGGTTTTGATACAGGAGTCCTAAATTACGAAACCTAGTACTAATGATTTTGTTTACATGAGACTTAGTTATCCATAATCAAGCCTAAACTTCTTTCTTAGGTACTACATTTTATTTCCGAGTTCCCTATTTTTATATCGATTTTGTCAAGTAAATCTGTGTATGAAGACTTGCGAACAGTAACACCTGAGATTTTCGGAATATAGTTTAACAGTGAGCCGACGCTAATTCTAACCACAGAGCAATATTTTGGTTAATCAAGATGAAAATGTAAACCTTCACCATTATTACACATTTAAAATACTCATCTTTTTGTTGAAACATTTTAAACAATTTTGAAAAATAGTATTACTGCTGAAGAAGGTAAGTGTTATCAAAACGTATAGATTTGTATAACTTAAATATAAAAATATACCATAAAAAATTCCAAAAAGGTAAGTATTTTAAATCTTAATACAAGCTTGATCTATATACTAGTTGGAGGAAATGAAAGATACATTTGCGTATTGTCTGCATAAAAATGCGACTTTACATGCTTAAAGTAGCCTTGAAAGTAAATTGAGAACAGAGTAGAACTTAAACGGATCCTTATGGCACTCCTGAATTATTCAGATATTGAGATTTTTCGTTACGATATACAACAGCTTGTTTTCGTTGCCATAAAAAGTTTTTGAAGAACGTTTTTTCCGATAGACTAACACCATGCAAGACAGCAAATAAAATTTCGTGTTGTATAGTATCGAACACCTTGGAGTAATTTAATAGTAGGAACAGAGTTGTCAGTTTTCTGCCTAGTGCTGAAAAGATGTCACCTGTAAGGCAAGAAGAGCAGTTACACTGCAATGATCAGCTTGAAACCTGACTGATTTTCAGGTATCAAGTTATTATGCTTTAGGAAATTTTAAAATTGTTTGTCAATTACTTTTCTAAAACTCTTGTAAGCACGGGTAGAAAAGATATCAGGAGAAGATATTTAAATTCGGTGTTTAGGTTTTGGCGATTCTGCGCACTAATCGACTGTATATTCAGGGTGGCAAATTCTGCCTAAGCCTTTCGCGTACAAGCTGTTCCACATTTCCAAAATGTTTTCATTGTGTTCGGCCGCAGACGCCTTCTTTATACTAGAATGAGGGTTATTCTTATAAGGCTCATAAGTTTTTGGAGTAAATCAATACATTTGTAGGAATTTTTGTAGCTGAAATAACACCACATCAATTATAGGTGATGTCGTAAACTATTTGGCCTTGTAGTGTTTCCCCGTCCTATTGCGTCGTGAACCAGATCGACAAATTGGAATGCGGAATATGAAGTTATACAATTTTGATGTTATATTTTTAGTTTTTTATTTTCTAAATTGAGAACTATTTTATTTTTAACATTTATGTTTCTAGATACAAAAACTGAGTATCAATAAATTAATGAATTTAGTACGAAAATACAGGGTATTAAAAAAGTTAGAGCCATTAACCATTTAACAATTTTCAACTTTAACACCCTATAAATAAAGAGAAAGAAAAATACGTACATATATACGGGGCGTTCAAATACACATGACAACATTTGAGCGCAGCCAAGCGCGCCGGTATTGCTAATATATATATATATATATATATATATATATATATATATATATATATATATATATATATTACAATACCAAACCAACAACTCCAGATGACAAGAAAGAAAGAGTAAGGGTTGCTTTTTCAACAGTAACACCTCAAACATTAACGGAAGTTAAAACAGTTTTTTGAAAAGAGTACAGTTGTGTATCGAACAAGACGGACAGCATTTCGAATATCTTATGTAGGATTTTTCTGAGTACTAATTTGTTATAACTTTGTTTAAAGTGTATTGTGATTCTTAGGGGTTGTTAAGTTTAATTCTCCTTCTGTTGGGTTTTCGTAACATGTAATTACAAATAATTATTATCAGTTTGGTTCCAATTATTTCAGTATTATTTTGAAAAAATGTATAAAATACCTAAAAAAAATAAAAAATTTGGTCCAAGGAAAAGTGTAACGCCAGTAACCAGGTGTAATGGTCAGCCCACTCCACCTTCACAACAAAATAGATATAGACCGAAAACAAGTAACCTATTGATTATGCGAAAAATATTATATTTCTGTATAGGGAACCCTAATACCATTTGAAAGATAATAACTTAATTTATTTCCGTAAGATTCTTTTTGGAACACCCTGTGCATTTTTACACGAGAGTGAATATACCAAATAGTAGTCTCTGGGTTTTGGATTCGTTCTTCCAAAACATTTTTTTATATGAATATGTAAACTTTCACCATTATCACACATAATAAAATACTTATCTTTTTGGGTTTTTTTTAAATGGTGTATTTTAAATTATACAATCTAAACGTTTCGATAACATTTACAGTTATCTTCGTCAGTAGTAATATTTGTTAAAATTGTTAAAGATGTTGTAAACAATTTTGTCAAAGTTGAAAATTAAAACATAAACATAATTTTAGTATTTATTTAATTTTTCTATCAAAATCAACCTAAACCCTAACAAAATTAGTATTACTGAATAGGTAATTTTAATACCTTTCAAACGAGATGTCACTTGCCATAAGGTACTATTTAAAATTATTGGTCATTGTGGCCCTGTGACGTCATATATCACTATTACGTCACTTGTCATAACTAGTTGAGAAGCTTATATCCGTTTATATTCACCTCCAAATTTCATTAGTATAATTAAAACCGTTCAAAAGATACAAGGGGAGGCGACTTTTGACTAGCACTGTATATATATATATATATATATATATATATCACATGTACAGAGTGGGGCACCACATACGGCCTAAACTGAAAGAATTATGAAATAAATAAATTTTGATGTAGAAGTACATGAGCCGATAAGAACTACATTTAAAAATATTTTTAAATATATTGGGTATTCCAAAAAAAGTATACTAATGAAATTTGGAGGGTGAATATAAACGGATATAAGCTTTTCAACTAGTCATGACAAGTGACGTAATAGTCATATATGACGTCACAGGGCCACAGTGACCAATAATTTTAAATAGTACCTTATGGCAAGTGACATCTCGTTTGGAAGGTATTAAAATTATCTATTCAGTAATACTAATTTTGTTAGGGTTTAGGTTGATTTTGATAGAAAAATTAAATAAATACTAAAATTATAGTTTGGCATTTAATTAATCAAGATTCAAGGACCAATTCTTATAGTAAATGTTGCAAATGTGCTCCACTTAATTCCTGACAGTAATGCATTCTATTGCTAAACTCTTGTCGTACTAGTTCAAATGTGTCTGCGGAAATTGCTCTACATTCTTCAACAATTCTTTGTTTCAAAATGTGTATACTGCCAGGTGCTGTAGCGTAAACCTTAGATTTTAAGTACCCCCACAGAAAAAAATCTAATGTTGTCAGGTCTGGTGACCGAGCCGGACATTCTAACGGACCTCGTCGTCCAATCCATCTGCCACGATATTCTTCATCCAAGTAACGTCTTACTGCACCATAATAGTGTGCAGGAGCACCATCTTGTTGGAACGTTATTTCCAAGTTGCCGAATTCATCTAGATTATCTACCAAAATTTCAAGAATTAACGGTTCAATTGCGTTTTGTAACATCTCCAGATACACTTCACCGGTTAAGTTAGCATTGAGAAAAACAGGTCCAACTATGTGGTTTCCCAAAATACGTGCCCAAACATTTACTTTTTCTGGAAATTGAGTACCTTTTTCACGAAAGATTTGAGGATATGTGTCACACCAAAATATCTCACATTTTGTGTGTTAACGTTTCCATTGAGGAAGAAAGTACTTTCGTCACTAAAACAAATTGATTTTATGTAGTCTGGGTGTTGGATAATTTGATTGAACATATTTTCACAGAATTCTAATCTTCGGTCGGGGTCATCATCTGAAAGTTGGTGCTCCATTTTTAATTTGTATGAATGAAATTTGTTTTTAGCCATTGTTTTTGACATCTTGAACACTACCGGTTGCTTCAACCTTCTGAAGAAGTTCCCTCAAATAAGTCCTCGATATAGGGCGATCGGGGTACCTCTCATTAAAAAGACGTTCCGCTGCATGGAAATTGTTTCTACCTTCACCAATTATTATGATAGCTGCTACTTTGTCGGCTACCGTACGTACCATTTTGTAGACACTTAAACGTCGCGTTAAAGAATAATTAAACTGAATAGTTAAGGTATAGAAACTTATCAAAGTAAAAACAACGAGAGAATTAAAAAACGTCAACTTTTTTGACAATTAACCAGATGCAGACTTTACAATCTTGATTAATTAAATGCCAAACTATAATTTTAGTATTTATTTAATTTTTCTATCAAAATCAACCTAAACCCTAACAAAATTAGTATTACTGAATAGGTAATTTTAATACCTTTCAAACGAGATGTCACTTGCCATAAGGTACTATTTAAAATTATTGGTCACTGTGGCCCTGTGACGTCATATATCACTATTACGTCACTTGTCATAACTAGTTGAGAAGCTTATATCCGTTTATATTCACCTCCAATTTCATTAGTATAATTAAAACCGTTCAAAAGATACAAGGGGAGGCGACTTTTGACTAGCACTGATATATATATATATATATATATATATATATATATATATATATATATATATATATACATGTACAGAGTGGGGCACCACTACGGCCTAAACTGAAAGAATTATGAAATAAATTTTTATGTAGAAGTACATGAGTCGATAAGAACTACATTTAAAAATATTTTTAAATATATTGGGTATTCCAAAAAAAAAGTAACTTATCAAAGTTATGGTTTTTTTAATGATACACCCCGTATATAATTACATTTTCAAATTTCACTTTAAAAATAATGTTTGTTTCTTAAAGATTACCTATAGGTACCTACCTATCTTTTACGGTTGTCGAGATCTCGGTTTTTCTCGAAATACAGTACGTAAAAAAAAAAAGAAAAATAACGATAAACGGGTAGACATAAAAAATTGAGGCAAATGCTTTACCAATTATATGTTAAGTTACCACAGCACTATAATTTAACATAAGTAGTTGAAATTAAGATTAAAATTAAAAATTACAAAAAACGTTCTGCTTTATGCTTTTCATTGTTAACAACACTTGCACTTTGTTACATTTAACGGGATTATTTTATTTGATGTGATGTTTAAATTTGTGAATGGTTGTATCATTTTCAAATTGAAGTTTTTCACAACTTTACACTTACATCATAACTTGATTAAATTTTGTTATATGTGTTTTTTGGCTGACAAATTTCATTGTTAGCTTTCGCCGTAGAGAGTGTTCTGATTCCTCATCTTTAAGGCAGTTTAACAATATTTAATGTTTAATGACCTAGTTATTCTTAACTAAAATTTAATTTTATAGTTGGCTTTATACGTTTCTCAAGCTGTTATATTAATAGCAGGCTGATGTTTATGTTTTAATTTTTCAACTTTGACAAAATTGTTTACAACATCTTTAACAATGTTTAACAAATATTACTACTGACGAAGATAACTGTAAATGTTATCGAAACGTTTAGATTGTATAATTTAAAATACACCATTTAAAAAAAACCCAAAAAGATAAGTATTTTATTATGTGTGATAATGGTGAAAGTTTACATATTCATATAAAAAAATGTTTTGGAAGAACGAATCCAAAACCCCGAGACTACTATTTGGTATATTCACTCTCGTGTAAAAATGCACAGGGTGTTCCAAAAAGAATCTTACGGAAATAAATTAAGTTATTATCTTTCAAATGGTATTAGGGTTCCCTATACAGAAATATAATATTTTTCGCATAATCAATAGGTTACTTGTTTTCGGTCTATATCTATTTTGTTGTGAAGGTGGAGTGGGCTGACCATTACACCTGGTTACTGGCGTTACACTTTTCCTTGGACCAAATTTTTTATTTTTTTTAGGTATTTTATACCAATAACAAAGTTATAACAAATTAGTACTCAGAAAAATCCTACATAAGATGTTCGAAATGCTGTCCGTCTTGTTCGATACACAACTGTACTCTTTTCAAAAAACTGTTTTTAACTTCCGTTAATGTTTGAGGTGTTACTGTTGAAAAAGCAACCCTTACTCTTTCTTTCTTGTCATCTGGAGTTGTTGGTTTGTATTTAATATATATATATATATATATATATATATATATATATATATATATATATATATATATATATATAGTATCAGTAATTATGAATGTCCAGTAAAAACCCTTTGTTAATGTCCAAGCTTATTACTTTGGCCTTCATAATTGACTGCTTAATAAACTTATCTTATATTCATTATCAGTCAAGATTACCCACTTTTATTATATATATATATATATATATATATATATATATATATATATATATATATATATATATATATATATATTAATACCAGCGCTTGGCTGCGCTCAAATGTTGTCATGTGTATTTGAACGCCCCGTATATATGTACGTATTTTCTTTCTCTTTATTTATAGGGTGTTAAAGTTGAAAATTGTTAAATGGTTAATAGCTCTAACTTTTTTAATACCCTGTATTTTCGTACTAAATTCATTAATTTATTGATACTCAGTTTTTGTATCTAGAAACATAAATGTTAAAAATAAAATAGTTCTCAATTTAGAAAATAAAAAACTAAAAATATAACATCAAAATTGTATAACTTCATATTCCGCATTCCAATTTGTCGATCTGGTTCACGACGCAATAGGACGGGGAAACACTACAAGGCCAAATAGTTTACGACATCACCTATAATTGATGTGGTGTTATTTCAGCTACAAAAATTCCTACAAATGTATTGATTTACTCCAAAAACTTATGAGCCTTATAAGAATAACCCTCATTCTAGTATAAAGAAGGCGTCTGCGGCCGAACACAATGAAAACATTTTGGAAATGTGGAACAGCCTGTACGCGAAAGGCTTAGGCAGAATTTGCCACCCTGAATATACAGTCGATTAGTGCGCAGAATCGCCAAAACCTAAACACCGAATTTAAATATCTTCTCCTGATATCTTTTCTACCCGTGCTAACAAGAGTTTCAGAAAAAGTAATTGACAAACAATTTTTAAAATTTCCTAAAGCATAATAACTTGATACCTGAAAATCAGTCAGGATTTCAAGCTGATCATTGCAGTGTAACTGCTCTTCTTGCCTTACAGGTGACATCTTTTCAGCACTAGGCAGAAAACTGACAACTCTGTTCCTACTATTAAATTACTCCAAGGTGTTCGATACTATACAACACGAAATTTTATTTGCTGTCTTGCATGGTGTTAGTCTATCGGAAAAAACGTTCTTCAAAAACTTTTTATGGCAACGAAAACAAGCTGTTGTATATCGTAACGAAAAATCTCAATATCTGAATAATTCAGGAGTGCCATAAGGATCCGTTTAAGTTCTACTCTGTTCTCAATTTACTTTCAAGGCTACTTTAAGCATGTAAAGTCGCATTTTTATGCAGACAATACGCAAATGTATCTTTCATTTCCTCCAACTAGTATATAGATCAAGCTTGTATTAAGATTTAAAATACTTACCTTTTTGGGATTTTTTATGGTATATTTTTATATTTAAGTTATACAAATCTATACGTTTTGATAACACTTACCTTCTTCAGCAGTAATACTATTTTTCAAAATTGTTTAAAATGTTTCAACAAAAAGATGAGTATTTTAAATGTGTAATAATGGTGAAGGTTTACATTTTCATCTTGATTAACCAAAATATTGCTCTGTGGTTAGAATTAGCGTCGGCTCACTGTTAAACTATATTCCGAAAATCTCAGGTGTTACTGTTCGCAAGTCTTCATACACAGATTTACTTGACAAAATCGATATAAAAATAGGGAACTCGGAAATAAAATGTAGTACCTAAGAAAGAAGTTTAGGCTTGATTATGGATAACTAAGTCTCATGTAAACAAAATCATTAGTACTAGGTTTCGTAATTTAGGACTCCTGTATCAAAACCGAGATTTAATACAAATACCGAACAGTTTGGTTCTTTCCCATTTTAATTTTTGTGGTACTGTTTATGGACCCTGTATTATTAAAAGAGAAGTGAAACGCATAGAGAGTACAAAATGCTTGTTTGAGATTTATATTCATTATTTTCGAAATCGTTAATTTGTGGCCAAAATCCTGCGACAGGTTGATTTTTTATTTTGAATCTGGACTTTATGCTATGCCTGTCGCACATGTAGATGGCGCTGCACACTTTCCGGATATAACGTCAAAGTTCATATTTTTAAATGGCAACCCTGTATGTTCTTCGCGGAAATCCATGCAACTCTTTCTCTTGAGTTCAAAAATGCCCTATTTATTGGGTATATTTGTAACAGTATGCGCCATATTAATTATTAAATGTGGCATAATTCGAAAAGTGGTGCGGTGTTAGTCAAGAACTAAACTGGTGTGATTGAAATGTAGGCTTTTGTCAAAACAACAAGCAACTAGGTAACTCGATATGGAGTTTATTTTTTATTTTCAAGCGGCCGAAAAACGCATATTTATGTATCGTTATAGGTACGTATTTTTATCACCGGAAGACAAAAACCCTTTCAAGTCTTTTTATGTTTGTTTTCATTCAGTTTATGTTTATTTTAATAAATATTGTGCACTGTTTAATACCCAGATTCTTAATATTACGCAAACATTGACAACACTAACACAGAATCACTTTTCGAACTATACCACATTTAATAATTAAATGATCACAGACACAAATCGTTAACACACGCGGTTTAACTTCAAAAAGGGTGACTGTTATTTATAGATTAATATTTGAAAAACACATTGAAACTAACGCCTGAACGAAAAGACAAATTAGCGTTGGTTAATTCAAAAGAAAATGTTCTCGCAAGAAATATTTTAAAGACAAACCCGAAAAACAACCCCCGTTTTTCAAAAGTAATAAAGAAACAAAAAAAATTACACTGTAACAGTTTCATATAAATTATTGAACGGCATCTTAATTTTAAAAATATGCATTCGTCCGTAACAGGCGCTACATTTAGGTCTCAAGTTTCAACATACCAAACAAAGATCCCTTTGGATTCGATCTGTTCTGCCGTAGTGAATTATTAAATCAGTGACATTTTTACACCAAGAGCGCGCGTATAGAAATTTTCAACAATTCGACACGGCCGTTTCGGCAGCACACCTGTTTTTCTGCCCCAATATATGTTTCCTTTTTCTGTTCAACCTTTACTCAAATATCATTTGCAAACATTCCCACATTTCTTACATAAAAATACATAAAATAAAATATTCCGAAAACATTACGACGTATTACAAAGATATCAAAAATCCACTAATTCTCTTTTCTATCGCGTTAACAATGGCGATTTGACAAACGTTTATTACAATAATGAAATTTTCGGGGTCTGCTACCTACAGTCATAATCGGAAATTTTGACATTTTATCCCATAAGTACAACTGACAGTTTGATAGTAAACGGAGCAGTTTCATTTCAGTAGAATTTTAAAAGTAGCGAGTTTGTGAAAAAATGGATATTTCGAATTGTGATTTTCGAGTGATGATTTTTTATAAATTTCGATACGGTTTAACGCCACAGCAATGTGTGGAAAAATTAAAGTTGTTGTTTGGTGAAGCGCCGTCCAAAACCATGGTCTACAAATGGTTTGCAGAATTCAAACGTGGAAGATCTACTTTTGATGACGATTTTGGCGGGGGTCTACGATACACTTTTGTTGTTGCAAAGAATATTGATGCTGTGCGTGAAATGATTTTATCAGATTGACATGAAAGGTTCAGTGAGGATCCTTAGGCATTGCGGCGCAAGGAAATTTGACCATGGTCGTTCAAATTCTGTATAATACATTGTAACAGGTGACGAAACGTGTATTAATCCATATGAGCCTGAAACTAAACAGCAACAATATGTATGGGTGTTCCCAAATGCACCTAAACCAACAAAAGTGGTATGATCACGAAGCATTTCAAAGAAAATTATTGCTTGTTTTCTCCGAAAAACCGGTCATGCAACTTTTACATTGGAAGATCGAAGAACAGTTACTGCTGATTGGTGTACTTCAATTTGTCTCCCCCAGGTGATCGGTGAAATTAGAAAAAATAATATAAATAAGCGAATCATTCTGCATCATGACAATGCAAGTGTGCACACATCACGACAAACTACAGAATTTTTGACTAGTCAGAGTATCAAATTAATGAGTCATTGCCCATATTTTCCTGAACTGTAACCCCAATGACTTTTTTTTCAAAGCAACAAAAATAAATTGTGTGGTAAGCGTTTTTTATCACCTGAAGTGGTTTTTGAAGCTTTTAAAGTACTTGTTTTGGAGGTACCTCGCTCAGAGTGGCAAAAATGTTTTGAAGATTCGTTTTACCGAATGCAAAAGTGCATAGATCTTAAGGGAGAGTTTTAGCAGTGACCCTCATATTTCGTAAAATGTAACTGTTACGACAGTATTGGTGTGGCGTACCCTGCAAAATCATAGAATTATAATAATCGTTAGCGTTTGTAGACGGTTGCTTGATTTGGGTATAAAAACCGTCAAGAGCTCCAAATACCGGGGAAACCACTTGACTTTTCATGAAACGCCTAAACGAGATTCGATGTTATAAATCTGTGAAGATATTTACCTTAATACGAACCCCAATTACTGTATCATGATTATTTGGCTACCTTATATATTGTTTTATTAACGCTACAAGGACTGCAACAACTTCTTTCAAAATACCAATTGCACTACTTATAGCCAAATCGAATCGATCTCCTACCGCCAAGAAAGGTTCAGGCTTAGCCAATACCCACAAAGTAAACAATACCTTCTTTTGCATTCGTGTAATTGAGTGTTGTAGTGGTTGATTATTTACAATCACACTAATCAATTGCTACAAATATTTAGAATGTTTAAAATTAAACACAAAAAAACGCACACCTCACAAAATTCTCGTGACATCGAAAAGGGCTCCAATAATGAGGAATTGTGTCCTCGTAATAATTTAAATTTCTAGGAAAAGCATTTCGTTCCCTTACCTCATTGCCGTTACCTAGAGGTTCTACTAAATCTCAAGCAATATTTTCAATTATTTGGACGTATATCTCGATCTTCAACCAATCGCTTGTAAATCCATTATTACAATCACACCAAAAAAAGAATCAAAATTTGCAATAACAACTATGTGACCTTAATACACGAAAACTTAACCTTAAATAACAAGATATCTTTTTCTGCTCTCAACATATAGCGCATTTACACTCCGCTACTAAAAATGGCCGACTGCTCCACAAGCAGCCATGTCATTATAAGACGTATTGATAACTGTTCCACAACAGCTGTGTCTTATGAACGCGGTAATGAATCATACATTCATAATATTTAACGAAAAACAGCAGTTGAAATTTGTAAATAAAGATAAATTTATGCTAAAGATGAATCTTAAGTAAAAATTTCTATAGTTGTAAAAATCCTTAAACTGTGAAAATTTCCAGATTTTAAACGTTTTGTTTATAGAGTAAACCTATTCATAAAAAAACACTCATAAGAAAAAAGGATAAGGCCACTGTGTTTCATTCCCTCCCCAGGGGGGAGGGCGGGCTGTTTGAGATTTCCAAGCTTCTTCAGCCACAATCACGGATTCCCAGCATGCATACATACATTACGTATATGTATATACATGGTGGGATTAAGGATGGGTGTGATCAGGATAGGATCGGAAGGAACGGTGTTAGAGTTCTGAAGGGAAGATACTACCCCAGCATTCGCCTAAACAGCCGTACATGGTATGCGTATACGCAATGACCATGCCGCTACATGTGTACGAGGAAAACCCCCTGAAAAAAACTAATACAGGGTAGACGGTAACGGGAATCAAACCATTACCCCCCGAATGCTAAGCAGGTCGTGTTATCACAACTCTACTAGCTCGGTTCATATAAGGTAATAAGATAGCATAATGTAGAATATTTCTTGTGACTTCAACTGCATAGTAGGGGGCGCCATTTACCAAACATTGATAAAAGTTCGTTTGCATAGACAATAAGTTGTAAAAAAGTAGACTTACATGCAGTACCTAAAAAATACATGTAAAATAAACAACTTGGATAGTATTTATTTTGGCGACTCAGGTTAACACTAGAGGCGCTGTTGTACTTTACAAATGGCGGGTTTAGTTGGGAAAAATTTCCGTCTAACCGATACCAGTATACATAGATGTTAGTGTGTTGCTTTGCGTGTTTAGATCTTTGTGTGAATATTCGGTTTATTTTAAGTGATTCGCGCTTACTATTCTATTTTTAAAGTTGGAACATATTTGTTCATTCATTACCAAGCTTGTAGGTAGCGGACCGCGAACATTTTATTATTGTAATAAACGTTTGTCACATCGCCATTGTCACCGCGATAAAAAAGATAATTAGTGGATTTTTAATATCGTGATGTTTTTGAAATATTTTATTTAATGTATTTTTATGTAAGGAATGTGGGAATGTTTGTAATTGATATTTGTGTAATGGTTAAACAGAAAAAGGAAACATATATTAGGGTAGAGACGAAAATTTCTATACGCGCGCTCTTCATGTAAAAATGTCACTAGTTAGTAATCAATTACTAACGGTACACACGGCAATCAAAGACGTCTTTGTTTGGACCTAAATGTAGGGTTTGTTATGGACGAATGTATATTTTTTAAGTTAAGATGTCGTGCAATAATTAATATGAAACTGTTCCAACGTAGATTAACGTTTCTTGTTTTTTTATCACTTTTCAAAGACGGGGGTAGATGTTGGGGAGTAGACATGTTTAGTGGAAACCAGAGGGGAAGGCAGTTGCTGTTGAAATTTTGATTGAGCTGGACGCTTTGATTTGTTTTAATTAGAAACTGCCATTGTAAACAGTTTGTCTTTAAAATATTTCGTGCGTGTACATTTTCTTTTGAATTAGCCAACACTAATTAGATAACAGTCACCCTTTTTGAAGTTGAACGCGTATATTAACGATTTCTGTGATCAATTAAAGGAATATACATATTCAAGTGTAAGTAGGTATCTTTATATAAATTAAGGCTGGCAGCAAATAATTCTATAAGCCTAACCTATTAAGAATCGAGCATTGCCTTGCAAAGGTATCTTATTCGCACGCGGGCTCATTAAGCTGAAATCTGCTAAAATAAAAGACAGTACAGGGCTCCCTTACTCTTGTATTTGTGTGAATTAGCATTGTTGTTTATATTTGTGTAGAGGTGGGCTGGTGAACGGGTACATGATACCGCTGGGTTATTAATTGTAAAAGGCAATTGCCCAGTGTATAAGCGCTCCCGGGTACAGATAACCATTAAACACCTCGAATTTTATTTTTATTGTTGCATAGATGAATGTGTAACCTGAGAAAGGGGTGCTGTATTTTTCTAACGCACTCAAACGTATATACCGGTCACGATGTTATGATCTATTTATAACTTACCCTTGTAAGGCTTTGTTTTAATGAGCTTTTGTCAGTTTGTTAAGTAGAATTATTTGCCTGCGTGCTAATTTCTCTTTATATGTAATTTCTTGTAACTGTACCTATGTATTTTATGCTTTAGTAGTCACTAAACAATTGTGTATGTGTAAATTCCTTGTCTATTTTCTTTCGTCCTTGCCTTTACCTTATTTATCACCTGTGCAATTTTACTGTTGTTGTATTTTATATGAACCGTAATTTGCCTTATTGTTTTATGTGCTTATTTACCTAAAGACCGGCATGATTGGTTTTAAAGGGCCACATGTTTGGTATTACGATTTTTATTCTGATTATTTATAACACAATTGTGGGTTTTTTTACATGTTTTTTTTATTGTGTTTATGTGTAACTAAACTACTTTTTATTTATTGCTCTCCTACTGTTATAATTTTGTACGCAGTTTAACCTGATTTAATGGTGTTTTGTTATATATTTTAACCCTTTCATTGTTTTTTTTTGTGTTATTTGAATTATTAATGTACTTGTGCAATTAATTATTTATGAACAAAGTGGCTTTTATTGGTGGTTCTTTCCCACAATAGTATATTAACGGGCTGAACCACCATTGCGCAAAGCTCGTTAATTTTAATTTGAGTAGTTTCATTGTTTACCTGCCCCTCATGATGCAACACTTACCTCATCCAGCCTATCTAATCGAAATAGCACAGCATACCTACCACTAGGCGACCACTTCGTTTTATCAGATTTGAGGTTTGCGAGTAATTAAATATCAGATTTGCATATCAATTTTAATCTTTTACTTATTGTCAGGAAGGTCCAAGTAAGGCAAGCAATTAATTTGAGTAATAGTAACATTATTGTCAGTCAAGTTAAAATAAATCACTTTGCGATGGTTTTGTTCTTGAATTTGCATTATTGCAAATAAGTGCAAATTACACTTTCCAAGATAGGGTACCTGGGGCACGCTACAAGCTCCAAAAATTTTAGTGGGGGAGAAGAAATTTTGCATATGCTAACCAACTTATTTTGTGTGAAACTGTTACTGACAAAAAAGATGCAAAAGCGTGGTCAATATACGGATTAGTGCTTCAGACATGATCATTATCACCACCACATACAATAACAGAAACTCTCTGTAAGACATTGATGGAACCTTGTTTTGTGTGTACATGTAAAGCTTCTGAATGTTGTAAACATATATTAGCAATTCTTCTATACTGCAACAGGTAAGCAAGCATACTATTCTTTAAATGTACTCCACATAATGTTTATAATCACAGAAAAAATTATTTATCTTTACACACGTGCATATCCACTAATTAGTCTACAACCTATTAATCTACATGAAAAAAATTAACGATTGTGGTACTCACCTGATTTATGATTGTCATAATATCTTGTCCCACATCCATTGCTGTCTTGTTTTGTACAAATGATGTCGAAACCTTGGAAAAAATTTCAACTACTGATAAGAAGTGTCATTGGGCAACTTTGAAAGAACCAAGTTAAAAAAAATATAAGAATGCACAGCCAGTTACTTCTTTCTGTTGTTATAAGCCTCTTTCATTATCAGTCAGATTAAGAAAAAGGAATTTGACTCGCAACATATTTTTGAAAGGTTTCGATTGGTTTTACCAGAATCGGCACTAACCACACATAGCCGTGGTGTTATACAATTGAAACATGAAGAAGAATTCATGGAAACTCTTCTCTGAGAAGAATCAGTAAAAATTTGCTCTGTATGTGATTATAATCAAAAAAGCATTTTGATGCATGAAATCAGCATGGTACATATTGAAGATTCACTACAGTGATGCAGAAATTTTACGTTCAACACGTGGTCATTATGAATAGTTTTAGTGTGTGAGATGACTGTAAATAATAAATACAAATCGTAAGAACACAGAAGGTTTAGGATTACCGGAAGGAGGTGTTATTTATTACATACCTATAAAGGAGCTGATTAGGATGCTAAAGTAAAGAGTGTGTTCTTTCCAAAGCCCTTCACAAATAAATGTATTTCTCATGGTATACAGTTTGAGCCAATTGCACGAGAATTATATGGAAAAATAAAAAATGTGAAAATACTGCAATGTAGGCTAATTATATCCGATACTAATCCATGGCTAAGATATTCTCCAAATGGAATTATAATGCAAAACCACATTCCAGTCAAATTAGTTGAAATTAAGTGTCTATGGGAAGGTCAAAACTTAACGATTACCGAGTTCCTACCAACTTGTTTATACATACAAAAACTGGACAATGGAAAATATGAAAATGAAAAACATCAATACTATGGACAAATTAATTTAGGGATGGCTGTTTTAAATATCAGTGAGACAGACTTTATTGTTTTCTTTAGTAAAAACAATTCAATGTATATAAGTAGAAGGCCGACACTTGCGCCGCCATCTTGGATTTTGACGTCACAAGACCGCCCACGTGAGACCATATTTTCCACCCTTATTTTTACACGCTTACGTGTAGGACGTGTATTCTGTTCATAATCTCTAGTCAAATATTTGCTCCACTATTCAACTGTTATTTATTTGTGTTCATGTCTTAAATTATAAGTTGATTTGTCCACTGTAGGACGTATTTTGATTGACTTGGCTATACCTGTTGTCATGGTTCTATGATCTATAAGTTATTATTATTATTATTATTTTATCCCCTATTTTGCACATTCACGTGTGAGACCGCATTTTCAACCCTTATTTTATATACCCTCGTGTGAGACCGTATCCTTTCTTTTCGAAGGCCCTTTTCAACCCTAATTATTTTTACCCGCTTACGTATAGGACGTGTATTTTACCCTATTTTTATACACCTACGTGTGAGACCGTATTTTCTACCCTAATTATTTTTAATGGTTTACGTGAAGGACCGTATTACCCTTATTTTATGATTTCTTTTGGGGTTAAACCTTATGGCTGTATTAAGGACCTTTTGACAGCTAGGACTTTTGTGGTTGCTAACGTGAGGACTGGGGTGGGGCTGGTCTTGGCTTAGAACTGTATTTAGGGTTGGAGCTTAGGGTGGGGCTGGTCTAGGTTAATCTTAGGGTTATTTGGTGGTATTAAGGTCCTTCTGGCTATATTAAGAACAGTGCCCCTGGAGGTTAGGCAAATGCACACGCATACAATGTTGGAAATTGCATAATTAATAAGATATTATTATTAAAATTATCGACCCTATTGCTTTAAAATGGCCACATGCTATTGGATGATCTTTTACCTAAAACGTTGTATTTCTAATAAGGAGGTTCTTGTGCGACACGTGTAGGGCTTCGCAACTTGTTCTCAGGCCTTCGCCCCTGGCCCCTTTGAGTAAAAATTGATTTTAGTGCCATCTAGCGGCGTAAAGACTAATGAACATTTTCTATAACAGAAGCTGATAATGCACACCTCTCTCTTGCTCTATCTTGTTTCTTCCTCCCCCTCTCTCTTTCTCACACACACACACACACACACACACACACACACACACACACACACACACACACACACACACAATTCAATTAATTAATCAATCTCAAACAAAGCACGCTCGATCACCAGATCAATCTCAACCAATCAACCGAAATTATGTCTTACAGTTTTGCGGAAATCAGATTACAGTTGAAACTGAATACATTCAAGTCTAATTTAAATATGACGTGAAATAATAAATAATTTCTACCCTAATGGAATGATGCTTTATGTATAGGCAGATCCTCTAAACAGCCACCACCTATACATTCGGAACATCATATCTGATTTATTTGCATGTTCAATTACTTACACACAAAATTGTTTCATTGTAATGTGTTCATTAACATTTGTAAAACCCATTAAAAGTAATAATTACTTATATAACATAATTGTCAGTCAAGTTAAAATAAATCACTTTGCGATGGTTTTGTTCTTGAATTTGCATTATTGCAAATAAGTGCAAATTACACTTTCCAAGATAGGGTACCTGGGGACGCTACAAGCTCCAAAAATTTTAGTGGGGAGAAGAAATTTTGCATATGCTAACCAACTTATTTTGTGTGAAACTGTTACTGACAAAAAGATGCAAAAGCGTGGTCAATATACGGATTAGTGCTTCAGACATGATCATTATCACCACCACATACAATAACAGAAACTCTCGTAAGACATTGATGGAACCTTGTTTTGTGTGTACATGTAAAGCTTCTGAATGTTGTAAACATATATTAGCAATTCTTCTATACTGCAACAGGTAAGCAAGCATACTATTCTTTAAATGTACTCCACATAATGTTTATAATCACAGAAAAAATTATTTATCTTTACACACGTGCATATCCACTAATTAGTCTACAACCTATTAATCTACATGAAAAAAATTAACGATTGTGGTACTCACCTGATTTATGATTGTCATAATATCTTGTCCCACATCCATTGCTGTCTTGTTTTGTACAAATGATGTCGAAACCTTGGAAAAAATTTCAACTACTGATAAGAAGTGTCATTGGGCAACTTTGAAAGAACCAAGTTAAAAAAAATATAAGAATGCACAGCCAGTTACTTCTTTCTGTTGTTATAAGCCTCTTTCATTATCAGTCAGATTAAGAAAAAGGAATTTGACTCGCAACATATTTTTGAAAGGTTTCGATTGGTTTTACCAGAATCGGCACTAACCACACATAGCCGTGGTGTTATACAATTGAAACATGAAGAAGAATTCATGGAAACTCTTCTCTGAGAAGAATCAGTAAAAATTTGCTCTGTATGTGATTATAATCAAAAAAGCATTTTGATGCATGAAATCAGCATGGTACATATTGAAGATTCACTACAGTGATGCAGAAATTTTTACGTTCAACACGTGGTCATTATGAATAGTTTTAGTGTGTGTGAGATGACTGTAAATAATAAATACAAATCGTAAGAACACAGAAGGTTTAGGATTACCGGAAGGAGGTGTTATTTATTACATACCTATAAAGGAGCTGATTAGGATGCTAAAGTAAAGAGTGTGTTCTTTCCAAAGCCCTTCACAAATAAATGTATTTCTCATGGTATACAGTTTGAGCCAATTGCACGAGAATTATATGGAAAAATAAAAAATGTGAAAATACTGCAATGTAGGCTAATTATATCCGATACTAATCCATGGCTAAGATATTCTCCAAATGGAATTATAATGCAAAACCACATTCCAGTCAAATTAGTTGAAATTAAGTGTCTATGGGAAGGTCAAAACTTAACGATTACCGAGTTCCTACCAACTTGTTTATACATACAAAAACTGGACAATGGAAAATATGAAAATGAAAAACATCAATACTATGGACAAATTAATTTAGGGATGGCTGTTTTAAATATCAGTGAGACAGACTTTATTGTTTTCTTTAGTAAAAACAATTCAATGTATATAAGTAGAAGGCCGACACTTGCGCCGCCATCTTGGATTTTGACGTTACAAGACCGCCCACGTGGGAGACCATATTTTCCACCCTTATTTTTACACGCTGACGTGTAGGACGTGTATTTTCACCCCTATTTTTGCACATTCACGTGTGAGACCGCATTTTCAACCCTTATTTTTATATACCCTCGTGTGAGACCGTATCCTTTCTTTTCGAAGGCCCTTTTCAACCCTAATTATTTTTTACCCGCTTACGTATAGGACGTGTATTTTACCTCTATTTTTTATACACCTACGTATGAGACCGTATTTTCTACCCTAATTATTTTTTAATGGTTTACGTGAAGGACCGTATTACCCTTATTTTTATGATTTCTTTTGGGGGTTAAACCTTATGGCTGTATTAAGGACCTTTTGACAGCTAGGACTTTTTTGTGGTTGCTAACGTGAGGACTGGGGTGGGGGCTGGTCTTGGCTTAGAACTGTATTTAGGGTTGGAGCTTAGGGTGGGGCTGGTCTAGGGTTAATCTTAGGGTTATTTGGTGGTATTAAGGTCCTTCTGGCTATATTAAGAACAGTGCCCCTGGAGGTTAGGCAAATGCACACGCATACAATGTTGGAAATTGCATAATTAATAAGATATTATTATTAAAATTATCGACCCTATTGCTTTAAAATGGCCACATGCTATTGGATGATCTTTTACCTAAAACGTTGTATTTCTAATAAGGAGGTTCTTGTGCGACACGTGTAGGGCTTCGCAACTTGTTCTCAGGCCTTCGCCCCTGGCCCCTTTGAGTAAAAATTGATTTTAGTGCCATCTAGCGGCGTAAAGACTAATGAACATTTTCTATAACAGAAGCTGATAATGCACACCTCTCTCTTGCTCTATCTTGTTTCTTCCTCCCCCTCTCTCTTTCACACACACACACACACACACACACACAAACAATTCAATTAATTAATCAATCTCAAACAAAGGACGCTCGATCACCAGATCAATCTCAACCAATCAACCGAAATTATGTCTTACAGTTTTGCGGAAATCAGATTACAGTTGAAACTGAATACATTCAAGTCTAATTTAAATATGACGTGAAATAATAATAATTTCTACCCTAATGGAATGATGCTTTATGTATAGGCAGATCCTCTAAACAGCCACCACCTATACATTCGGAACATCATATCTGATTTATTTGCATGTTCAATTACTTACACACAAAATTGTTTCATTGTAATGTGTTCATTAACATTTGTAAAACCCATTAAAAGTAATAATTACTTATATAACATAAAGTTAAATTAAAATAACATGTTTTTAAGAATATCAAGTTGATATAACGGAAATAAAAGGCAAAAGGTTTTAATGGTTTATTATTATATAAGTGAATTAACAATAACTACAACTTTAAAATCCACGAATGCGTACTTACTATTTTGTAGAGCTGATCTTATGACGTTATCCTATAAGCATGATAATACATTTTAAAACTCTTTATCGGTATTTTGTTAGCAATATCAGGTAAAAACATATATTAAAAATAATACGCTTACCTTTAGAAGTTTTTCCTTCAACGCTGCCATATGCTAAACTGAAATTTTTATGCAACGTACCTCACTAAAACACGCTTTGTGAATGGTTGAATATAAAACACTCGATTACATACCGGACATTAACTATTTAGAAAGTAATACAGAAAAACCTGAATTCGTATTTAATAATTATGTTGTACTTACAAAAATTTACATTCAAAAACACAAATATTTTAAAAACGTCTAATACCACTAATGTTGCATCAATAATAAAACTCATTATACAGTGATTACACATTAAATACTTAAAATATGTAACTTTATACTACGTCTATTATTACATAGAGATGGGATTATTCTTAAATTTAATTGATTTCGATAGAGCTCTGGAAATACTACAACCGTTCGAAATCTTGCTTCTTCTCGATATCAAAAGCTATACTAGTGATACATTAAGTAAGCATAATAGCGGATACAGCTACATTGCTAACGATTATTGATGTTTTTGCATGAGATTTTTGAATGAGACAGCCTCGCAGGTATTTTTAAGAAAAGCTATACACATCTCACGAGATCAAATGAGATTTTTGAGATACAATCTCCTCATCATCTGCACCTTGAACGATTATATTGTAACCTATAAAGCAAGCTAATAACCCTAATAGTTTATCAGACATTATTACATGGACACGAGGTTAGCTCTAAATTAAATGGTTTCAACGCTGCTTGGGAATGCTGTACACACTTAAAACCTTTAAGTCTGCTCGCCGAAGTTGTACCGTATTCACTTTCTTCAATTTTTATCTGCACTCTGTTTCGAAGCTGTAGTACGTTTTCTAATACATAAACAGAATCTTCAATACTGGATACGTGTAGCAGCAAAACACATTAGCTAGTTAGTTTCACCTCTATATTACTTTACGTGCAAGCCTGATCTTATCATAAATAAATACATCTGTCAAAAAAAGCTAATTAAACATAACTCCACGGTCAGGGTACAGCAAGCAACGCTTCCAATTATAGCTCTTAGTCAACACAATAGGGCCTACAACTACATACAATCGACTAGCACTGCTTTAGCACGAGGATCAAACGAAAAAACACGCATGCACGCACGCACGTACACACGTACGCACGCACGCACGTACATACGTACGCACGCACGCAAGTTCACACGCTCGCACATACGCACGCACCCACGTAAGCACACACGTTCGCACGCACGCAAGCTCGCACGTACGCTCGCACGTTCGCACGCACGTGCGAACGCTCGCGTACGCACGCACGCTACACGTACGCACGAACGTACGCACGCTCGCACGTACGCACGCTCACACGTACGTGCGTTCGCACGCCGACGCACGCTCGCACGCACCACGTAGCCACACACACACACACACACACACACACACGAGAGAGCGAAAACACGCTAAAGCGAAAACTTGTAAACTTGCAAACATGAATCAAGACGGTGGAGCACCGCTAGAAAAAAACAGGTTTATTAACAAAACCAAGGAAAGCTTAACGTTTTGAAAATATATTATTATTATTATTATTATAAACAACAATAAATCATTATTATTTAATAACATGCTGTATCGGTTTTCTTCTTCTTCTTGAACCGTGAGTCGTCCTCATCATCATCATCATGATTTTGAGATTTGCCCTTCCCCCCTACCTCATCGCTCTTCTTTCTCTTCTGTGAACCATCATCTTGGATGTGAGATACACCCAGCTCAACCACGTCATGGCTTTCATCATTATCTTGAACGGTTATGTTGTAATAGTTTATTAACAAGTCAGTAAAATCTCTAATGTCCGCTGATATTGGCTCATAAACAGGACAATACATTATAGTAATGCTCACTCGATGACAGTTACACTTTAAAGAGCGAAACACACGAGAAACGAGAACGCAGCTAGCCTTGGGTCTTGTGCGTAAGCGTACTCGTCAATGTTAGGGTAGAATCGGACATCTTCGGGGATGTCTGAAGTATTGACCTAACCACACTCTAACATAGCCCCTGGGGGCATGTTTATAAATCTAAACGCCTCTTTTATGGTCGAGGTATTTTCTCCTAAGACGCCAGAACGTAGCTAGCCTTTGGTCTTGTGCGCAAGCGTGCTCGTCAATGTTCGGGTAGAATCGGACATCTTCGGGGATGTCTGAAGTATTTTTTTTTTTTTTTTTTTTTTTTTTTTTTTTTTTTTTTTTTTTTTTTTTTTTTTTTTTTTTTTTTTTTTTTTTTTTTTTTTTTTTTTTTTTTTTTTTTTTTTTTTTTTTTTTTTTTTTTTTTTTTTTTTTTTTTTTTTTTTTTTTTTTTTTGGGGGGGGGGGGGGGGGGGGGGGGGGGGGGGGGGGGGGGGGGGGGGGGGGGGGGGGGGGGGGGGGGGGGGGGGGGGGGGGGGGGGGGGGGGGGGGGGGGGGGGGGGGGGGGGGGGGGGGGGGGGGGGGGGGGGGGGGCGTGCGTGCATGCGTGTTATTTCGTTTGATCCTCGTGCTAAAGCAGTGCTAGTCGATTGTATGTAGTTGTAAGCCCTATTGTGTTGACTAAGAGCTATAATTGGAAGCGTTGCTTGCTATACCCTGGCCGTGGAGTTATGTTTAATTAGCTTTTTTTGACAGATGTATTTATTTAATAATTATGTTGTACTTACAAAAATTTACATTCAAAAACACAAATATTTTAAAAACGTCTAATACCACTAATGTTGCATCATAATAATAAAACTCATTATACAGTGATTACACATTAAATACTTAAAATATGTAACTTTATACTACGTCTATTATTACATAGAGATGGGATTATTCTTAAATTTAATTGATTTCGATAGAGCTCTGGAAATACTACAACCGTTCGAAATCTTGCTTCTTCTCTCGATATCAAAAGCTATACTAGTGATACATTAAGTAAGCATAATAGCGGATACAGCTACATTGCTAACGATTATTGATGTTTTTGCATGAGATTTTTGAATGAGACAGCCTCGCAGGTATTTTTAAGAAAAGCTATACACATCTCACGAGATCAAATGAGATTTTTGAGATACAATCTCCTCATCATCTGCACCTTGAACGATTATATTGTAACCTATAAAGCAAGCTAATAACCCTAATAGTTTATCAGACATTATTACATGGACACGAGGTTAGCTCTAAATTAAATGGTTTCAACGCTGCTTTGGGAATGCTGTACACACTTAAAACCTTTAAGTCTGCTCGCCGAAGTTGTACCGTATTCACTTTCTTCAATTTTTATCTGCACTCTGTTTCGAAGCTGTAGTACGTTTTCTAATACATAAACAGAATCTTCAATACTGGATACGTGTAGCAGCAAAACACATTAGCTAGTTAGTTTCACCTCTATATTACTTTACATGCAAGCCTGATCTTATCATAAATAAATACATCTGTCAAAAAAGCTAATTAAACATAACTCCACGGCCAGGGTATAGCAAGCAACGCTTCCAATTATAGCTCTTAGTCAACACAAGAGGGCCTACAACTACATACAATCGACTAGCACTGCTTTAGCACGAGGATCAAACGAAAAACACGCATGCACGCACGCACGTACACGTACGCACGCACGTACATACGTACGTCACGCACGCAAGTTCACACGCTCGCACGTACGCACGCACCCACGTAAGCACACACGTTCGCACGCACGCACGCAGCAAGCTCGCACGTACGCTCGCACGTACGCACGCACGTGCGAACGTCGTACGTACGCACGCACGCTCACGACGCACGAACGTACGCACGCTCGCACGTACGCACGCTCACACGTACGTGCGTTCGCACGCCGTACGCTCGCACGCACGCACGTATGCACCACACACACACACACACACACACACACACACACACACACACACACACACACACACACACACGAGAGCGAAAACACGCTAAAGCGAAAAACTTGTAAACTTGCAAACATGAATCAAGACGGTGGAGCACCGCTAGGAAAAAAAACAGGTTTATTGACAAAACCGAAGGAAAGCTTAACGTTTTGAAAATATATTATTATTATTATTATTATAAACAACAATACATCATTATTATTTAATAACATGCTGTATCGGTTTTCTTCTTCTTCTTGAACAGTGAGTCGTCCTCATCATCATCATCATGATTTTGAGATTTCCCTTCCCCCCTACCTCATCGCTCTTCTTTCTCTTCTGTGAACCATCATCTTGGATGTGAGATACACCCAGCTCAACCACGTCATCGCTTTCATCATTATCTTGAACGGTTATGTTGTAATAGTTTATTAACAAGTCAGTAAAATCTCTAATGTCCGCTGATGTTGGCTCATAAACAGGAGAATACATTATAGTAATGCTCACTCGATGACAGTTACACTTTAAAGAGCGAAACACACGAGAAACGAGAACGCAGCTAGCCTTGGGTCTTGTGCGTAAGCGTACTCGTCAATGTTGGTAGAATCGGACATCTTCGAGATTGCAACATCTAAAGCCTATTTAACTAACCTTTAGGTTTCACAACTGTACTCATGAGAACTGATATGCACCCTCTAGGCACCGGGTGTTTATAAATCTAAACGCCTCTTTTATGGTCGAGGTATTTTCTCCTAAGACGCCAGAACGTAGCTAGCCTTTGGTCTTGTGCGCAAGCGTGCTCGTCAATGTTCGGGTAGAATCGGACATCTTCGGGGATGTCTGAAGTATTGACCTAACACACTCTAACATAGCCCTGGGGATGTTTATAAATCTAAACGCCTCTTTTATGGTCGAGGTATTTTCTCCTAAGACGCCAGAACGGCTAGCCTTTGGTCTTGTGCGAAGCGTCTCGTCAATGTTGGGTAGAATCGGACATCTTCGGGGATGTCTGAAGTATTGACCTAACACACTCTAACATAGCCTGGGATGTTTATAAATCTAAACGCCTCTTTTATGGTCGAGGTTTTTCTCCTAAGACGCCAGAACGTGCTAGCCTTTGGTCTTGTGCGAAGCGTGCTCGTCAATGTTCGGTAGAATCGGACATCTTCGGGGATGTCTGAAGTATTGACCTAACCCATCTAACATAGCCTGGGGATGTTTATAAATCTAAACCCTCTGGTTTCTCACTCGTGTAGATGTGTTATTTGTTAATTGCTAAACGCCGTCTTAGGAGAAAATAATGATGTGTTGTTGATAATAATAATAATAATATATTTTCAAAACGTTAAGCTTTCCTTCGGTTTTGTTAATAAACCTGTTTTTTTCTAGCGGTGCTCCACCGTCTTGATTCATGTTTGCAAGTTTACAAGTTTTTCGCTTTAGCGTGTTTTCGCTCTCGTGTGTGGTGTGTGTGTGTGTGTGTGTGTGTGTGGCTGTGTCGGCGTGTGCGCGAGCGTACGTACGGGCGTGCGAACGCACGTACGTGTGAGCGTGCGTACGTACGAGCGTGCGTACGTTCGTGCGTACGTGAGCGTGCGTGCGTACGAGCGTTCGCAGTGCGTACGTGCGAGCGTTCGAGCGTGCGTACGTGCGTTGCGCGTGCGTCGAACGTGTGCTTACGTGGGTGCGTGCGTACGTGCGAGCGTGTGAGCTTGCGTGCGTGCGTACGTGTGTGCGTGCGTACGTGTGTACGTGCGTGCGTGCATGCGTGTTTTTTCGTTTGATCCTCGTGCTAAAGCAGTGCTAGTCGATTGTATGTAGTTGTAGGCCCTATTGTGTTGACTAAGAGCTATAATTGGAAGCGTTGCTTGCTATACCCTGGCCGTGGAGTTATGTTTAATTAGCTTTTTTTTGACAGATGTATTTATTTATGATAAGATCAGGCTTGCATGTAAAGTAATATAGAGGTGAAACTAACTAGCTAATGTGTTTTGCTGCTACACGTATCACAGTATTGAAGATTCTGTTTATGTATTAGAAAAACGTACTACAGCTTCGAAACAGAGTGCAGATAAAAATTGAAGAAAGTGAATACGGTACAACTTCGGCGAGCAGACTTAAAGGTTTTAAGTGTACAGCATTCCCAGAGCGGCGTTGAAATCATTTAATTTAGAGCTAACCTCGTGTCCATGTAATAATGTCTGATAAACTATTAGGGTTATTAGCTTGCTTTATAGGTTACAATATAATCGTTCAAGGTGCAGATGATGAGAGATTGTATCTCAAAAATCTCATTTGATCTCGTGAGATGTGTATAGCTTTTCTTAAAAAATACCTGCGAGGCTGTCTCATTCAAAAAATCTCATGCAAAAAACATCAATAATCGTTAGCAATGTAGCTGTATCCGCTATTATGCTTACTTAATGTATCACTAGTATAGCTTTTTGATATCGAGAAGAAGCAAGATTTCGAACGGTTGTAGTATTTCCAGAGCTCTATCGAAATCAATTAAATTTAAGAATAATCCCATCTCTATGTAATAATAGACGTATATAAAGTTACATATTTTAAGTATTTAATGTGTAATCACTGTATAATGAGTTTTTATTATTATGATGCAACATTAGTGGTATTAGACGTTTTAAAATATTTGTGTTTTGAATGTAAATTTTTGTAAGTACAACATAATTATTAAATACGAATTCAGGTTTTTCTGTATTACTTTCTAAATAGTTAATGTCCGGTATGTAATCGAGTGTTTTATATTCAGCCATTCACAAAGCGTGTTTTAGTGAGGTACGTTGTATAAAAATTTCAGTTTAGCATATGCAGCGTTGAAAGGAAACTTCTAAAGGTAAGCGTATTATTTTAATATATGTTTTTACCTGATATTGCTAACAAAATACCGATAAAGATTTTAAAATGTATTATCATGCTTATAGGATAACGTCATAAGATCAGCTCTACAAAATAGTAAGTACGCATTCGTGGATTTTAAAGTTGTAGTTAATGTTAATTCACTTATATAATAATAAACCATTAAAACCTTTTGCCTTTTATTTCCGTTATATCAACTTGATATTCTTAAAAACATGTTATTTTAATTTAACTTTATGTTATATAAGTAATTATTACTTTTAATGGGTTTTACAAATGTTAATGAACACATTACAATGAAACAATTTTGTGTGTAAGTAATTGAACATGCAAATAAATCAGATATGATGTTCCGAATGTATAGGTGGTGGCTGTTTAGAGGATCTGCCTATACATAAAGCATCATTCCATTAGGGTAGAAATTATTTATTATTTCACGTCATATTTAAATTAGACTTGAATGTATTCAGTTTCAACTGTAATCTGATTTCCGCAAAACTGTAAGACATAATTTCGGTTGATTGGTTGAGATTGATCTGGTGATCGAGCGTGCTTTGTTTGAGATTGATTAATTAATTGAATTGTTTGTGTGTGTGTGTGTGTGTGTGTGTGTGTGTGTGTGTGTGTGTGTGTGTGTGTGTGTGTGTGTGTGAAAGAGAGAGGGGGAGGAAGAAACAAGATAGAGCAAGAGAGAGGTGTGCATTATCAGCTTCTGTTATAGAAAATGTTCATTAGTCTTTACGCCGCTAGATGGCACTAAAATCAATTTTTACTCAAAGGGGCCAGGGGCGAAGGCCTGAGAACAAGTTGCGAAGCCCTACACGTGTCTTACAAGAACCTCCTTATTAGAAATACAACGTTTTAGGTAAAAGATCATCCAATAGCATGTGGCCATTTTAAAGCAATAGGGTCGATAATTTTAATAATAATATCTTATTAATTATGCAATTTCCAACATTGTATGTGTGCATTTGCCTAACCTCCAGGGGCACTGTTCTTAATATAGCCAGAAGGACCTTAATACCACCAAATAACCCTAAGATTAACCCTAGACCAGCCCCACCTAAGCTCCAACCCTAAATACAGTTCTAAGCCAAGACCAGCCCCCACCCCAGTCCTCACGTTAGCAACCACAAAAAGTCCTAGCTGTCAAAAGGTCCTTAATACAGCCATAAGGTTTAACCCCAAAAGAAATCATAAAAATAAGGGAATACGGTCCTTCACGTAAACCATTAAAAATAATTAGGGTAGAAAATACGGTCTCACACGTAGGTGTATAAAAATAGGGTATATATATACGTAAGCGGGTAAAAAATAATTAGGGTTGAAAAGGGCCTTCGAAAAGAAAGGATACGGTCTCACACGAGGGTATATAAAATAAGGGTTGAAAATGCGGTCTCACACGTGGATGTGCAAAAATAGGGGTGAAAATACGTCCTACACGTAAGCGTGTAAAAATAAGGGTGGAAAATATGGTCTCCACGTGGGCGTGTAAAACCGGAAGTGACGTCAAAATCCAAGATGGCGGCGCAAGTGTCGGCCTTCTACTTATATAGACTGTAAAATTAGATTTAGTGTCGTCATATGCTTGTAACTTTAAAAAAGAAATACTTTCATCATATTTTACATAAAATTTGTTCATTGTTCAGTGTATAATACTATGAAATCGTATGTATTGTTAATATATCTAATAATTTACATGTGAGATAATTGTTAACCATATTTTTGTAAATATATATTTCTCTTTTCATGTATTAAGTATATTAAAAGCTTCCCTTTAATTAACTTATGACCATCCAGTAATGCAAGGCTCAGTATCCAATTAGAGAAACTACTGTATTTACTTATGCATCCGGTAAAAACACAATTATGGGTGCCAACTAACCTACAAAAAAAAAGTTACATTTACAGAGTTTAAGGTACATTAAAATCTATCATCTCCAAGAATTGATGAGCACAAATTTGTTAAGGTACAAACAATTGTAAAGCATTCATTATCTATATTTATTAATGACCACTCGTACCTGCTGTTAAAAACTTTAAACATTTCTATCCATTGGTTCGATCGTTCAATGTGAACTCTCACACAAGCAATTTCTCTACTTAACCCTGCTGTTACCTTCGGGTCTATATGACCCGAAATTAAATTGTTGTTTAGATAACTTATTTTGTTTATTAATATCTAAACTTCGTAGTTAATGATTTTATTTCTAATCCATTGAAGAATGAGGTGGCTTGTTTGTTTTAATAATTTGTTTTTGCTTACTTTTTTACACATGATTGTTACATTGATGTTCCTCGGGTCATTATGACCCGAGGCTGTAATACATTAGTAGGACGTATATATTGTATTTCCAATTATTTTTTATTGAAATTTGAGGATAGATAATATGCATATCATCATATGCTTGTTCAAATGTACCTACCTATGTGAGTTACTACAGCATTTTCGGCAGGTCTGTTGCCGCGTGTGAAAGTCGAAACAGGAACAGACTTGCAACTTGCAGCAGGTATAAATATCAAATCGCAGTATGCAACCGACAGTTTTGTTTGTTATGTTGCAGAGTAAAGTGCGGTTTGTTGTACGTACTACTAGTTCTTTTAAAGTGCTGAAATAACAATAATGGCAAAAAAATATCTTAGTGGCGAAGACTTAGAAAAACTTATTGATAATTTGAGTGACAATGAAGCTTCTGAAGAGGAAGATCATATCAATGAAGATAGTGATTATGAACAGTCAGACAATCATTTTTTCGACGATGCTGGACGGACAAATCCTACGCAATTGATGCCACCTGCTCAATCGGTTCAATCTAAAGATAATGCCATAACTTGGATGTTAGATCCATTTCCTCAATCAGGGCGTGCAACTAGTGCAAATATCATAAAAGTCGCTCCAGGTCCAACTAGATACAGCAATGCACGAGTCCAGGATGTAAAATCTACATTTCACCTATTTTTCAAGTTCTCTGGAAAATATAATTTTGAAAATGATTAACATCGAAGGTCGTGGAGTGTACGGTGACAAGAATTAGATGACATTAGGTACGTTGCAGGCGTACATAGGTTTGTAACTGTTAGGAGGAGTTTACAGATCACATGATGAATCTATCAGAAATTTGTCGAATGCAGAAACAGGCAGACCTCTTTTTCGCGAAACAATGTCGTTGAAACAATGTCGTTGAAACGATTTTATTATATATCACGCGTGTTACGGTTTGATAATAAAGAAGATCGTCAAGAATGAAGACTACAGGGTAAGTTGGCTCCTATTAGAGAATTTAGGGACAAATGGACTGAAATGCTACCAAAATTGTACAATCCTAGGCAAAACGTAACTGTGGACGAGCAGATGGTTGCATTTAGAGGTCGTTGTCCATTCAAGCAGTATATACCAAGCAAGTCAGCAAAATATGCCATCAAAATATGGACGCTTTGTGATAGTGCAAATTCTTATGCTTTAGAAGTTCAAGTATATACGGGAAAACCACCTGGGGGAAAACCTGAGAAGGAACAGGGGCTGAGAGTAGTTTTAGACCTTACTTATGGACTAAGAGGTCAAAATGTAACTTGTGACAATTTCTTTACATCGTATAAATTGAGTCAAATGCTTCTCAAAAGAAATCTTACTATGTTAGGGACTGTCAGGAAAAGCAAGCCTGAGCTACCTATCATGGAAGTAAATAACGTTGTGCATAGTTCCAAATTTTATTTACTAAAGATAGATAGTTGTGTCTTATATTCCAAAAAAATACAAGAAGGTCATTCTAATAAGTACGTTTCATAACCAGAAACAAATAAGCGACAGAGAAGACAAAAAACCACAAATTATACTTTATTACAATTCTACAAAAGGGACGATTGATACATTAGGCCAGCTAATCGGTGCATACACATGCAAACGAAAAACAAATCGGTGGCCCATAATCTTGTTTTACAACATTTTAGACACCAGTGCTTTTGTCTTATGGCGCGAAATAAATCCAGACTGGAATAAAAATGTTTTGTTCAAAAGAAGACTGTTTTTGGAATAACTGGGCAAACAATTGGTAAATCCTTACATTTTGTCCAGAAAACCTCTTCCCCGTACTGAACAAGCAGGTGCAATTGTAACAGCTATTCAACAATCATTGGTGGAAAATTCTACCACACCTCCTGCAACTAGCAACAAAAACAAACGAGCATGCTGCAAATTTTTCCCTTCTAAATGTGATAACAAAACTAATATGACCTGCATTAGGTGTAAAAAATATTTGTGTAAAGAACACGTGACCTATTATTGTCCCGACTGTAGGAAGTAGTGGATCACATCAATTATTAGACATTTTTTGTTTAAATTTGGTTGAATTTATTGTAAGTTTCACATAAAAAACATTGCATTAGAGAAATAAAGGTAGTAAACGTATAAAAGTTGTTGTTATTTTGGTTTTAATTCATATTTCAGGAGTTCGGGTCATTATGACCCGAAGGAGCACAAGTGTATAGTCTTGTCGAGAACAGCTGGGTTAATACAGCTTCTACTTTAGAAAATCGCTCTTTTTTTGTTAAAAATGGTGGTCATACAATTTCAATACCTTAAGTAAAACATTCGTGGTCAATTAATAAGCCTTTATCCACCATCACAGCATGAGGTTCTTCTAATTTATCTAAGATTTCACTTTGAACAAAAATTGATTTGTGAGAGCCTTTTCCCCCATAAGCACGGCTTATATAACAGATTAAACCTGCTGGGGTCCCACCTTGTAATGGGAATATAATTTTAGTTTACAGTTTAAACATTTTGGCTTTTGAATACAAATTTCTGTACAATCTAACACTACACGAACATCCTTAAAATTATTAAAACACAGTGGAATATATTGTAAAATTTCATTTTTGTAGGGCCATGGTATTAGAGGCTTTAAAATTTCAGCTAAACATGTAACAAGTTTCCTGAAATATAATTTTACACATCTAAATTGTACTACAACCAAAGAATACAGTTATAACAGAAAAAGAGAGGTTTAGTTTTAATTTCATTAAAGTCAAAATAATTTTTTGAAATATTTACAGTACTTAATTCATCACACAGAATATTTAAATGATTGAAGGAAGGCAAACCGGTTAAGGTATTTAACTTCTTTGTGTCGATGCATGTAACAAACTGAGTTACAATACCTCCACTTGAAACTTGAACACTGCTATCCTTAGTGTTAGATTGGAAACCATTGAAATTAGATGGCCCGTTTCATTTACTGCACAATCCCTTTGGGTCTATGAAGTATACATATTTAGTAAGGTATTTGCAGCTTCTAAATCAGCATTGGTAACTTGTTATGATTTGCAGTGAGGTTGCTTAACATACTCTTTGTGTAATCTTTGTAATCTAACATTTTTCGGGCGGATACAAACTGATCCTCTTATTTTTACCGCTGGTAAATTTTCTGTTGGTACAGCATTCCTCTTTAACCACCTTCTCTTTACTGGTTCACCTAAAATTAAGCAATAATATGAATAAGGTCCACTTTGATTTCAATTAATATTGATATTTATAAATCGATAGAACGCAATGTTCAAAATATAACCCATACTATTTTATCCATATTAAGTAGAGAATTAAGTCATAAACTTACCAAACAAGAAAAAAGAATCCTCCAAAAAATGTTTAGAACAGACCTTTAAATAAGGGGCGATGGGTTTATCAATTTTAAACTTGATTTTCCACGCTTTCTGCAAATCTCCTTCTTGTTCTATACCCAATTTTGTTGTAATACGTACTTTAGTTTTACCACTAGTTGGAAAACGGTGAAGGCTAAAAAACTAGCCTGAAGTTACGTTCGCTTTTTTTCAAGGACATTCGCTTATGGAATTGTACCAACCTAATAAAAAATAAAATAACTAAATAATCCGGTTTGAAATTACATTCGCCTTTTTTTTTAACATATGAACGCCTTTATATCATATGAAATCATGATTGTATATTTGTATCATGATATGAAATAGTGATGTAATATTTAGTAGTCAATTGGAAACAACCACCTCGATGCCGGCAGTTGCGCGTATACAAATATAGAAGTCGTGAATTCAAAATTAATTTACAAAACTTGAGCGTGTTTTGGAAGAGGAGTAGTAGTGACACAAGATCCCACCTTTAATGCCCTATAAGCCGTTTTTCAAAAAGTACCGCACAATTCGAAAAATCCACCTCGATGTCGGCAATTGCGCGTATACAAATACAGAAGGCAGGAATTCAAAATTTGAGCGAGTTTTGGAAGAAAAGGGTTATTCGAATAAGGTAGCACAAGGTCCCACCTTTATTTTGAATTCACACCTATATTTGTAAAAGCGCAATTGCCGACATCGAGGAGGATTTTTTGAATTATACGGTACTTTTCGAAAAACGACGAAGCGGTGTAGTCCGAAAGGCTGCCAGGTAGTTACGCAACCAACCATACAGGGATGTATCGACATTAAACTACCTACAGTCAATATTGTATGTATGGAAATAATCAAAGCACAAATTTGCGAAATGTTTAAAAGGTGTAAAATAAACACAAAATCATCAGTTTTTTTCAAACAATTGAATAAAATGCTTATTGTAAGCATTTTATTAAATTGTTTATTTTACGCTTTTTTCTTCTAGGATATTTTTCTGTAGTTTTATTTTGCATTTAAATTTAATAGCTACCTACCTTTAAACAAATGGGATTAGTTTATCTAAGAGTGGAGTTTTTTTATTCTCATGCATCGTAGGATTTTGCAAATCTTAAATATATTTTAACAGAGTTGGATTCTTCTCTATAAATTGACTACGGCTACCAGGACTTTATATTTCAGATTTACACACACATGGTTACAAAGCAACTCAACCATTGGTGCAACATGTTAGTTCGCAACTGTCTTTAAGTTTATGCACAAATCAGCTAAACCCGCTAATGCCTTAATGATCATGATGCTTTGTAACTTTCTTAAGTTTTAAGTGCTGTGTACCTAATAGCTCGAATCAAACACTGTGTATAATGAAGTTATAGAATTATGCAGTAGTTATTTTTGTATCTAGAATGTGAAATACTACTTTTAAGTTCTAAATGAGATTTTTAGTTTTATTATTTACTAATATTTAATTTACTTATTAACTTAACTCATTAATAGCTTCTGATTTAAAAAAGTTCCATAAAACAAGGCACAATATTTTAAAAACATTAAAACTAATTAAATAAATAGCATAGAATTAGAGCCTTATACTTCCACTCTTCTTTTATTCTTATTTCATACAAACCTTAAAATCCAAGAATCCAAGAATGATACAAAAAATAAAACTTAACTATTAATGTCTACGTATTTTTATAATATAAAATATGTAACATACTAAACTGCCACATTATTTTCATGGAAAGGTATGCATGTACAAAAAGTAACAAAACTTAAAAAAAAACACTGTTAGCATGCAAGACTGGTACGCATGTCAGTTTTATTTTGTCCAAAGAACGAAACCTGACTGCACTCATTAAAATTTTGTATTACCCTTGAATATTAATCCCATAGAAACCTACTTACGAGTTACACCGAAATTAGTTTTATACGGGAACGGTAGGTTTCACTAGCATTTCAAATCTTGGCTTTTACATAACTTACTAACTTAGCACAAGCTAACCTAATATATTCTGCGTTACATAAATGTAAATTAATGCAAATGATGTGATATTCCTATAAAATAATAATGTTACTGTGCTTCAGCATAGTTGTGATCACTCTGCTGAATATCCCTTAAAACGCTAATAATGTTTTCCTTTTCTTCAGTACTTGGTTTAGTTAGTGTATTTGTACTGGCATTTTTCTTTTTGGTACTTACAAATCTCACTTGTTTCTCTATGTTTTTGTTTGCCGGTTCATTACTTGCCTGTTGTGAACAAGTAAGAGTATCTGGTTTTGATAAATCTACACATTTATCTATATAATTTTCCACTTTAATATATGTACTATGGTTAACTTCACCATTTAGTAATCCATACAGAATGTGCAATTTATTTTTAAGTATATCAGATTTAATATTATATCAGAATTATGTTGAATCACATCACGGATTGCATCTAACTGGTTGTCGTTAATCATGTCACTAGCGTTTGACTCCTGAACTTTTCCTAAATTAAGCGAGAAACTGTGTACTGCATGTATATGTTTACATATATTAAATTTAATGTAATATTCTAAACAGGTACAGGAATAATCATGGACACATATATTACATATCCTACAGCACCACTGACGGTCTATGCAAGTCTTACTTTCAATTTTTTCAACGGTGCATTCAGATTTACCATTACTTGATTTGACTTTACATACATTGTCATTGTTTTCAGAGGTTTCAATCATACCTTCCGATATTAATTTAGCTTTTTTATGACTCACAGCTATTGTTTTAATTGCAAATGTCTGTTTACCTTTAACAATTTCACTTAAACGTTTAAAAATCTGGTCCCTTACACATTTCATTAAAGCATGCAAACGTTTATCTAAACATTTTGTTTTTTTGCCTTCTAAATAAACACTTTGTGAGCACTTTCCAGATACATATTTGTATTAATGCCGAGAGGTTTTCGGAAGCAAAATGCCCAAAGTTTAAGTCTGGACCCATAATGACTTTGAAAATAGTTACTAAATTCTCTGGTCTCAGATGCCGCAATAAACTCCTTTAACATTTCAATAAGAGCTAAATAAAAATCATCTTCAACAGGTATTTCCATTATAGTTCGGATTACTTTATATATCTTAATTTTTAATACCTGGTCATCCTGTATTTTTTTTAGATTATGCCTCCAGTTATATTCTACATGCCATGTGCATAATAAATGATGATTCGGGGTTCCCATGACGGATGACCATGCATTAATAAATTCTGATGCATCATATCTGTCATTAATACATTACAGTTATGAAAATTTTCACTCAATGAACCTTTTACAGTTCTAAAGTAAAAGTATCACATTTATTTGAAATTAAATACGAAGTTGGTATGCCCTCTCCGTACTCATCTACAACAAGTATAGTTGTAAGTAGAAAATCGTATGCATTGGTTCCATGTGTAGAATCTAAGCATACGTTATCACCCCCCAAATTTTTCAAACATAGTCTTTTGAAAACTGGTCATAATTATAAGGAGGAAATCATTCTTGTCAAAATTTTCATAGATTTCCCCTTGATCTTTAAAAAACAAAATAGATGAGTCTTCGGATGTGTTATAACCCATTTGTTTTATCCAAATGTTAACACTTAATTTGTCATTTCACTGATACTGGGTATTATTACGATGAAATTCTTTTTTAATATTTTGTATGTCTTGTTTATCTACTAAATGAATATGCTGAAATTCATTTTTTAGTCCATCACGAATTTTGTCAAGTATTGAATCGACAGACACTCCTTGCGTTAACTTTCCTGTGGGATTAATCGTATATGTAATAAATAAATTGCAAGAAACTGATATAAAACTTACCACTTATTTTGAATGTATCGTCTTTAGTATGGTTGATAAATTTGAGTTCACACAGATGGCATAATGTGGGTAATGCAATGTAGCTGTAAACTTGCCATTAAGTTCCGGTAATTCCATTGTAGATGGACAAACGCCATCAGTTTTAACTGAGCCTTGACTTTTTTGAACTTTGCTATTATACACTAGCTCGTTTTATTCTTCGTACAAAGACCGGTGACAATAATAATAGTTCTTTCTTTTCATATTACTCAAAGGTTTTGATCCAGTCTGATGAGCATAAAAACAAACCATTTCTGCTTCTTTATCCATTTTCCAAGATAAAAATTCTAAAATACAAGTAATCAAATGATAACTTCACACTCTGTTTAAAACTCAACACAAAATATTTGAACAACAGTTTTTAATACTGTGATATGACTGATGTTTTCCGATTACTAACAGCGTTTGTAAGTGCAATGTGCAAAATCGATGTTTCTTGTGGTAGAAAAACGAAAGTAGCAATATTATAATTGACAATAGGTACCAACACAAACCTTTTTGATGCAAATTCCACCTGAATTTCCTCAAAAGTAATATTGTGTTGTTGGTTTATATGATTTCGTAATGTACAGTGGTCACTGAATTTTATTCTCACGCTCATAAACATAGTTATGAATGTTACGAACATTTTGACTTGTAGGTGACATAACACACCTCGCAGCCTTCTGGTCTACACCGCTTCGTGAAAAACGGGCATTAAAGGTGGGACCTTATGCTACCTCATTCGAATAATCCTCCTCTTCCAAAACTCGCTCAAATTTTGAAAAATTAATTTTAAATTCACGCCTTCTATATATGTATACGCGCAATTGCCGACATTGAGGTGGATATTTCGAATTGTGTTGTACATTTCTAAAAACAGCCTATAGGGGGGATTAAAGGTGAGACCGTGTGCCACCTTGTTCGGAAAATCCTCCAAAACTCGCCCAAATTTTGTAAATTAATTTTGAATTCACGCCTACTATATTAGTAACTCGCAATTGCGACATCGAGGTCGATTTTTCGAATTGTACAGTACTTTCCGAAAAACGGCCTGTATGACATTAAAGATGGGAACTTGTGCCACCTTGTACGAATAATCCTTTTTTTCCAAAACTCGCTCAAATTTTGTAAATTAATTTTGAATGCACGCCTTCTATATTTGAGGAGTTGACATTCAAAACGCATTTTGTCCAAAATTTTCACTTTTGAGATTTATGTGGCGTTGTATTCCTAACAAACAAATACACATTCTGACATCATATTTGCAATTCATATAGCATTTTGTCCAGTACAATATGTGACTGAATATTCGCCTTGACATTCAAAACGCATTTTGTCCAGTAGCATTTGAGAAACAAACTGCAGTTTGTCACAACACCGCGTCGCTCTGTGCGAGCATCTGTTATTTGTGTGTAGGACAGTGCAGCGAAGTGTGCGTGTATTTTTATGCAAATGGAGGTCAGTGAGGAGAGCATATTGTTGGTGACATCAATCAAGGAACCAAGATTAGACAACGATCCGTGACATCAAGAGAAAGGAAGAAACAAATAAGGTAAGAACTGTTAATTTAATTTCATATTATAAAATTTTAGGTTAACTTGCTCATCTTCTTCGTCTTTCTATACTAGGTATTCCGACCTCAACCCGGAACTGTTACATTTTCTTGTGCCATGTAATCATAAACGCGGTAGTTTCCAATGCAGTGAAATTAATCAAGATGACATAAAGGCTTGTAGATTAGAAATATTTAAAGAGAAGAATAAAGAATCACAAGACACTAAAATTGCTGGGTTGCTATCTGTGATAACCCCAAAAAGAAAGAGATCTAGGCAGGAAAATGGAAAATCTCACAATTTTACTATAAAGTATCAGGTAAATCGGATTTATTTACTGTTACCTTTTTATAGACTTATTTTTATGATTTTTAGTTATGGATTAGGAATAACGATCAACTAAAAACGGTATGCCACAAGTTTTTTATTGCTGCGATTACTGTTTCTCAGAGAAGATTACATACAATAGCAAAACGGATACAAACTGGTTCGGGATTTAAGGAACGTCGTGGGGGTAACCGCAAAACTGTGAAAAATGCTAACAAGCTCAAGAAAGCTAAAATGTTTATAAGCCAATTAAAAGCTCGTGAAAGTCACTACAGCAGAAGTAAATCAAAACGCATTTATTTGTCGTCAGAATACAATGTAACTGTTCTTTGGAAACTTTACAATGACAATGTAGACCAAAACATGCATGTATCATACAGATACTTTTACCGAGCATATAACAAGTTTTTTAATATCGGTTTTGGCTCCCCAGCAACTGATGTTTGTTCCTTTTGTGTTAGGAGCAACACAGAAATAGCTTTTTGCACGAATTCAAGTAAAAGGGCAAAAATTACCACAGATCTGCGAGTACATAAAGTTAAAGCAAAGCAGTTCTATGCTTTAATGAAGTAACAACAGCCGAATACGCAGACATACTGTTTTGATTTACAACAGGTACAGGTAGTACCTAAAGTAGGTACCGATACAAGAGGCTTTTTATGCTCAACAAATTTCTATGTATTTTTTCTGCATTACCGATATTGCTACAAAAAAACCGGTATTTTATACATGGTTAGAAAACCAGGCAGGAAGGGGGGCCAAAGAAATTTGTTCCGCATTAACAGATTTCTTGTCAAAGACAGAGTTTCCAGCAAACACAGAAGAACTGCGACTTTTTTGTGATGGTTGTGCTGGACAAAATAAGAACAGCTTTTTGATGCATGGACTTATGATTTGGTTACATAAAATGCCCTAGAACTTTAAAATCCATTAACATTACATTTCCTGTAAGAGGCCATTCTTTCTTGCCTGCTGATCGAATTTTCGGAAGAATTGAAAAAATCACTAAACGGCACAGCTCCATAAAGAGTCCTGAAAAGTACTGGGAGTTATATTCACAAGTTGGAAACGTTCGAAAATTGGGCCATGACTGGTCAATTTACGACTTCAAAAGCACATTTTCTATCTTCAAAAAATTAACTGGCATTAGCGAGGCTAAACGAATTCGTATTAAAAGATCTACACAGGACGAAAATCGCATATTGATAAAGCCTGAAATATTTTACCGGAATGATGATCCCACAAAAACGTTGCAGACGTTACTGAAGCCTGGAAAGAGCATCGATCAAATTCAATTGTCCCAGTTACCCCTTCTGCATACTATTAAAGAAAAAAAGATACAAAGTGTCATAAAATTAGCTGAAAGTTTATCCGGCCAAGATTGGAGGAAAGATTCTGATCTACAATGGCTGAACTCTTTACTGGTACAACAGAGCGACGAAAACGAGGGATTGCTTGAGAAAACTGCAAATAACTGCAACTGTGAGGAAGAAGAAGAAGGTTACAAATTATGGTATAGTACTTTGATATGTTACTAAGATGGTCGTTAATGTTTTTTTCATTTGAAATAAAGACTTTCTTTAATTTCAAGTTGCATCATTTTTTAAGTATTAAAAATAGGCTAATTTGCCAAACAAAACGCTTTTTGTCCAATTTTAATTGAAGTTTAGCGCTTATTTCTGAATTATTAATATTGAAATATTTTTGAAAACTATGCTCCCTACCTACCCTATTAATGCTGTAAACATTACCAAAAATAAAAATTTTAAATAACCAATAGTCGCTAAAAGGTTGGGTTTGTTACATTTTCTGAAAATTTATCGAAATGGACAAATGCCTTTTTGAATGTCAAATCCTCATTTGTATCCTCAATTGCCGATATTGAGGTGGATTTTTCGAATTATGCAGTACACTACGAAAAACCGCCTGTAGGCAATTAAAAGTGAGACCCAAACTCGCCCAAATTTAGTAGATTAATTTTGAATTCACGCCTACTATATTTGTAACGCGCAATTGCATCGAGGTCGATTTTTCGAATTGTACAGTACTTTTCGAAAAACGGCCTATAGGACATTAAAGGTGGGAACATGTGCCACCTTATACGAATAATCCTCCTATTCCAAAACTCGTTCAAATTTTGAAAATCAATTTTGAATTCACGCCTTCTATATTTGTATGCGCGCAATTGCCGACATCGAAGTGGACTTTTCGAATTTCTGAAAACGGCCTATAGGGCATTAAAGGTGAGACCGTGTGCCACCTTGTTCGGAAAATTCTCCTTCTACAAAACTCGCTTAAACTTTGTAAATTAATTTTGAATTCACGCCTACTATATTTGTAACGCGCAATTACCGACATCGAGGTCGATTTTTCGAATTGTACAGTACTTTTCGAAAAACGGCCTACAGGGAATTAAAGGTGGGAACTTTCGCCACCTTATACGAATAATCCTCCTCTTCCAAAACTCACTCAAATTTTGAAAATTAATGTTGAATTCACGCCTTCAATATTTGTATACGCGCAATTGCCGACATCAAGGTGGATATTTCGAATTGTGCAGTAGATTTCTAAAAACGACCTATAGGGCATTAAAGGTGAGACCGTGTGCCACCTTATTCGGAAAATCGTCCAAAACTCGCCCAAATTTTGTAAATTAATTTGGAATTCACGTCTAGTATATTGGTAACGCGGAATTACGACACCGAGGTCGATTTTTCGAATTGTACAGTACTTTCCGAAAAACGGCCTGTAGGACATTAAAGGTGGGAACTTGTGCCACGTTGTACGACTAATCCTCCTCTTCCAAAACTCGCTTAAATATTGTAAATTAGTTTTGAATTCACGCCTTCTATATTTGTATCCGCTCAATTGCCGACATCGAGGTGGATTTTTCGAATTATGCAGTACACTACGAAAAACAGCCTGTAGGCAATTAAAGGTGAGACTTTGTGCCAGTTTTTTCGGATAATCCTCCTCATCCCAAACTCGCCCAAATTTAGTAGATTAATTTTGAATTCACGCCTACTGTGATTTGTAACGCGCAATTGCCGACATCGACGTCGATTTTTCGAATTGTACAGTACTTTTAGAAAAACGACCTATAGGACATTAAAGGTGGAAACTTGTGCCACCTTATACGAATAATCCTCCTCTTATAAAACTCGCTCAAATTTTGAAAAATTAATTTTGAATTCGCGCCTTCGATATATGTACACGCGCATTTGCCGACATCGAGGTGGATATTTCGAATTGTGCTGTACATTTCTAAAAACGACCTATAGGGGGGATTAAAGGTGAGACTGTGTGCCACCTTGTTCGGAAAATCCTCCAAAACTCACCCAAATTTTGTAAATTAATTTTGAATTCACGCCTTCTGTATTTGTATCCGCGCAATTGCCGACATCGAAGTGGATTTTTCGAATTGTGCAGTACATTTTTACAAACCGCCTATAGGGCATTAAAGGTGAGACCGTGTGCCACCTTGTTCGGATAATCCTCCTCTTCCAAAACTCGCCCAAATTTTGTAAATTAATTTTGACTTCACGCCTACTATAATTGTAACGCGCAATTGCCTACATCGAGGTCGATTTTTCGAAGTGTGCAGTCCTTTTCGAAAAACGGCCTATAGGGCATTAAAGGTGGGAACTTGTGCCACCTTACTTTTTGTAAATTAATTTTGAATTCAGACCTTCTATATTTGTATACGCGCAATTTCCAACATCGAGTTGGATGTTTCGAATCGACTACTAAATATTACATCACTATTTCATCTGAAATGAAGGGGTTTATATATTTAAAAAAAAGCGAAAGTAATTTCAAGCCGGATTATTTAGTTATTTTATTATTTTTCATTAGGTTGGTACTATTCTGTAAGCGAATGTCCTTGAAAAAAAAGCGAATGTAACCTCAGGCTGGTGAATTTAAATTATATTTGGCCTTACAACCATAAACACTACAATATTGGTTACTTTTTGCCAATTAAAAGTAGAGGGAACAAAAACTTATAAGAGTAGTACAAGTAAAAATGGCGTTCTCCCAACTACACTAATTTAACTTTCTACCATTAGAGGTCTCATTTTTATTTGGAATCGCGAATATTGCTAAGCTACAAGTCAGCTTCGTGTTCTTTGTAATCAGAAGTAAGATGGTCATCACAAATACTGTGTATGTGTTAAGGGCACACTTTCCTTGAATACGTAACGCGGGAAATGTGCGTTTTAATATGTTTGTTTCGACTATACCTATACCTTGCTTTCAAACCAAGAGGGGTTAGCATCCATCATACAAAAGTCAGTGTTAAAATCTCAATTAAACTATACAACAATATTACTGTCTGAGCAGTTTTAAAGTTGCTTTGAGGTGTTTTCATGTCACACCCCCATGTGGTGTCTGCTGATTTAAGAACATCTCTTTTGTAATTCAATTTATTTATGTATAGTGTAGCCTTCAAGCGCGAGGACCAATTAATATCTGCCATAATTCCATATATTTGGTAGATACAGATGATTTTTTAGCCCACTCAGTATTACAGTCTTTTAAAAAGGAATTTTTAAATTTCGCAGCATACTGTTGATTCAGATATTCTTAAACACGTGGCCTAAGTAGTATTCAGAGATGATGGGGAGAGTCGACATTTGTTAAATGTGACAGATGTAACAGAGAGCTTGTACAACTTGGGAGTATTTTATAGACGCGCGCGAAATTTCATTTTGAATTAACTTCTATTTTGAAATCGTTCTGCTTCCAATGATGTACCTTTATTCAAAATTACAATTTGCATGCATGAAACACATTTAACATGAACGCGAAAACAACCAATAAAAAATGACTAAACTACGTATGTAAATATCTTACAACAAAGTGTGCATTGTGCAATAACAGTAATCGGTTATTTGTTAGTTATGACTGCCCTCTATTATTTCGGGAGTTAGTAAACTTATATCAAGATTTCCTGTCCACTTTCTCCACTCTCCCTGATAGTATTAACAGCAGTTTGTTTGTTTGGTTGTGACAATCACATTTTATTATCCCCTTACGGAGAGCTTTCAAAAACTACTACTTATATTACCTAATGTCTTATTGTTTCAGGTGTTCTCTAAAGCTGCATGAACTTTTAAAGGAAGTCGAAAAGTTTGAATGTATTCCCAACCTTCCTGCTGGCGTAGTTTTGCTACCTCCAGAATACGCAAACGATGTTACCGACGATGACTTTGGTGACGAAGATTTTGTAACACCAAATAATTTACCAAGTAGTTAATTTCGAGCTCACGTGGAAGTCTTACACCAATCTCAAAATGATAGCAGTGATTAACAGGACAACATCCCTTTAGCGCAGCTGTTAAGAATACCAAAAGTTAACGCTTCTCGGTACATATTGACATCTACTGCCGGAACGCCCATGTGACAAAAAGCTACCGAACCTGTCAGTGCAGACTCCACTTCAAAGTTTATAGTGTTTTTGTGATTTAGAAATCCTCAATTTGATAGTGACTCATTCAAATATGTATATTACACACAACAATTTGCTTGCTGATATAACAGCCAGTGAAATAAAATGTTTTTTGTGGGTGCTTCTGTTGAGTGGGTATAAAATTCATCCATATCTGTGCATGTATTGGGAAAATCACAACGATACACATAATGAAACAGTCTCTGATGCCATATCAAGGGATTTGTGACAATCACCATTTAGGAGACACGAAAGAAAAGTATGCTAAAATGATGCCTTTTTTTTGTCTTCTAAACAAAACATTTATGTAATTTTCTCCCCTGGAAGGCAGTCAATAGCATCGACGAAGCAACGATACCCTATTACAGAAGACACTCTTGTAAACAGTTTATTAGGGGAAAGCTTATCAGATGGGGCTATAAATTCTGGATAAGAGCACTCAATGATGTTTTAGAAGCAGCTGAAGCGACCAAAACTATTTACTTTGTGGCGTTCAAAAGCGTGACTTAATAACTGAATGACACCTTGTGCAGTCTCATACCTGGATCAGTACCCAGCCTTTAACAGCTTTAGTTGTTATTGTTAGTGTATGATACTGTCACCATTTAAACTAATAATTAAATTTAAGCAAATGTGAACAACAAACTTTAAGCCAGCACTTCGACAATTACAAAAAGGGCCCACACAATGTTTTAGCCAACAATAGGGATCACATTTCAGTACCACTACCTACCTACCCTAAGTAGAAATTTTAAGGATCCGTCAATCGCTTAAAAATTGATTATGTTTTTAAAGCACCATTTATATATATATATATATATATATATATATATATATATATATATATATATATATATATATCTTGTTAAAGTTAATTAATTTTTGTATATTTTTCAAGGATACTTACGTGTTTAGATATAATAGGTAACATATAATATGAATTCCTTATTAGCTGTTATACAACAAAATAATAATACATATTATAAACATTAATGTTTATAACATATTTCATGAACCACGTGCGGGTGAAAAATGACAATTTCCAAATTATTAAAGTACTGTACGGTAAGGGTGAGTTTTTGAACAGATTTTTATAACCCAGCGGTTTGAATATTAATAATAAACAAACATAATAATAATCTAACCAGTAGAACTTTAGTAACGTGTAAAATGGCTCTTTAGATAAAATAAAATGGCCCGTAAATAGCATTTAGGATTTCTACAACATTAAATTTCTACGAACATACGGTTTCTTCAAATCCATGCCAGATACGATTATTAAAACTCATAAAATCGTAAAGTAAACTTAAGGCGCAAATACCACCCTTTTGTCTAAGGTTTGAACTCAAACAGGTAAATATTTTGCAATAACAATAAAAATATTTTATTCCACGGTAGCGCGGGGTATAAAACAATCATAAATACGTATTGGTAAAAGTGCGAAAATACAATACATTCCAGATATGATTCATAAAAATGTACAGCTCTGTAATAAACCCCTTTCTATGTATAACAAATTCAAACGTAAGAATTCTTTTTATTAACTTAAATGATACAAATAAATAACTAGATGGAATCCGTATTACAAAGTTTAAACAAAATAGCAAATAAATATAAATTAAATTTTTTCCTTTTCACAAATAAATAACAGGAAGTCCGGTAAGGAGCACAGGAACCGAAAATCGCGTAAGAGACAATCTAATTTAAATACGAAGTGATTGGAATTAAGTAATATACAAATATATATATACAGTAGAACTTGTTTATAACGTCATCGGATACAGCGTCAACTCGGGTATAACGTCATAATAGTCGTGGTCCCTACAATTTACTATAGTTTCCAACGTAAACAACATTTAATATAACGACAAAATATTCGCATTATACTCGCCTTTAGCGTCACTTTAGATAAAGGTTTGGGAACTTTTAACCATAAATAATTCTTAGAATGTATAATCCGCTGATGCGTTACTCAATACAAAATTCTTAGAACTTATAAACCCCTCTTTAAAAATCCTTTATGGAAATTTTTTTGCAATTTGCAGTGGTAGTTCAGTTTATGTTTTGGCGGTTTACGTTCAGTTTATTCAACGTGCTTCTAAAAGTTTAGCTGATTTGTTTGAAACTTGAAACTAAATTTAATAAAAACAATGTCGGATGGTAAAAGAAAACTGCTTACGTTAGACGATAAAGTGGCGATTATTAAAGCTGTAGACAGTGGTAGAAAAAAAGCAGACGTGTGTCGGGAGTTTGGATTGGTTACTTCGACGGTGTGTACGATCATAAAAAACAAAGAAAAAATTTTAAAGTCGCTTGATGACGGAAGGGGCCATGCAAAGAAAATTAGATTGTGTGAAAACACAGACGTAGACAGTGCGTTAAGTAAGTGGTTTATTCAGTGGAGAGCTGCGAATTTACCTATAAACGGGGCGCTACAATGGAAAAGGCGGAAGAATTTGGACATCTACTAGGAAATCCGAGTTCAAATGTTCAGGTGGGTGGCTTGACCGTTTTGAGATTCGTCACGGCATAAACTTCGGAAAAATTTGCGGAGAAGCAAAAGTGTTAACGTTCAAGATACAGAAAAGTGGTTACTAAACATATGGCCAAAGTTACGAGAGGGTTACGATGATGAAGACATTTTTAATGGTGACGAAACCGGAATCTTTTACAAGCTTCTACCAGATAAAACATTTCCAGTTAACTATCAGGACAATAAAAAATCATGGATGACATCAGAAATTTTCGAAATAGAGTTAAGAAAATGGGACAGAGAACTTATAGGAAAACATAGAAAATTTTTGTTAGTTGTTGATAACTGTCCCACGCATCCAGTAGTAAACAATTTAAAAAAAATAAAGTTGGTTTTCCTTCCTCCAAATTGCACAAGTATTTTTCAACCAATGGATCAAGGGATAATACGAAGCTTGAAATGCAATTATCGAAAGTTTCTTTTAAAAAAATTATTTTAGGAATGGATCGCCAAGAAAACACAAAAATTTCGATGTTGGATGCTTTAGAATTTTGGAAAAGGCTTGGAACAATGTTACTACAGCAACAATCGCGAATTGTTTCCGACATTCAAAGTTGTCAACAAACAATATCAGTGAAGAAGAAGATGATGAATTTGACATACCATTATCAGAACTCCAAAAAGGTTGACCAATTCTGAGGTGGTAGAAGATCAGACGAATACGGGAGAAGTGGAGGAATTTTCTGATGTTTATTCTGATGCTGACATTGTAAAGCAAGTTCAAAATGAGGAGAAAGACCTACAAAATGAAAATGGAGAAGAGGAAGATGAATCTTCTGATTCAGAAACTGTAGCACCGACAAATCAACAAGTGTTAAATGCAGTGAGTGTCATAAATTCGTTTTTTAGACATCGTGAAACCTCAGGACAGCTAATGGAAAAGTTTTATTTGTTAGAATCAGAAATTGCAAGGTGTATGTGGCGCGAAAAATGTTTACAAACAAAAATTACAGACTATTTCCAAAAATAAACTTTTTAAAATGTATGTATACATTGTATCTATGGTATGTGCTAATTCAGATATGTAACATTGGTAATAAAATTCGTAATTTGTAGCCGTATAGCATTATTTATGCGTGAATTGTTTTGAATTTATACATTTTACCCAAAATTCACTTACATCGCGAATAACGTCACTCTGTTATAACGACAAAAAATCGCTAGTCCCGACAATGACGCTATAACCGAGTTCTACTGTATATATATATATATATATATATATATATATATATATATATATATATATATATATATATATATATATATATATAGTATACACATTATATTATTTATATCTTTCTTGTCTCTGTCTCGATTTTCTACTTCTTACTTCCTTTCTTATCGGGGCAGTAAGCAAAATAAGTGCCAGCACTGACTAGTAGTCGGACGAATCGTTAGTAGGGAATGCTACATCGTCCGAAGCACAATTTATGGCTAGTAACCGGCCTGCCTGCTAATTTAATTACTAAAATTTAACAATGACTCGCATCGAGCTGGGTTACAAGGGAACAGACGAGCCCCCTTGGTGACGACAATGCAAGTAAATAATGGCGAGTTGGTACTTGGAATGTTAGTGGTATTCATGGCAAAGAGTTCGAAATTGTGAATTTAATGAATGAGATGTTTGATATTATTTGTGTATCGGAGATAAAGCGCAAAGGAAAGGATGCCGTGGAGATGGAGGATGGCAGTCCAGCACTATGGTCAGTAGTTCAGACTGAAGTACATAGCGCTAAAGGAGGTGGAGTGATCGCGAGTGAAAGAGCGAAAACATGTGTTAAACAGTACGAATTTGTATCCCCAGGGGAATGTGGGTTAGAATGAAAGTGGAATTTCGAAAATTGTTTCTCATTGATGCTATGCACCGGTGAATGGAGAAGGACACCAAGAGTGTGAGAACTTCTCGAATGATGTAGAGAACGTGTGTAAGCCAAACGAAAGAATGGTGACATTGGGATGCATGTATGGATGCGAGGGTGTAAAGAGAGAACGTACTGAACGCGTCCTAGGAAGGTTTGGAGACCAAAGAGTCAATGAGAATGGTAAACACCTTTTGAACATCTGCCTAGAAAGAAACCTGTTCGTATCTAACACGTGGTTTAAGCATAAAAATGTACATATGTATACATGGTAACGAGGTGAATCTAAAACTATGATTGACTTGATAGTGTATGATGGACGACTTAGATACCTGGTGAGAGATACAAAAGTAATGCGCGTATCGGATTCTAGATCGGACCACTTTCTGGTTGTATCGAGTGTGTTTAGGGCAAAAGTAAGTCTGGAGAAGGAAGGCAGATGTATTGCGAACATCCAGAATCAGGGTAGATAAACTAGTAGATAGTGGTGCGAGAATTCAATATGCAGATGCTGTGAATAAAGAGCTGAATGTGAATGAAGCAATGTGGAACGAACAAATAAAAGACAATGACGTTGAAAGTGCATGGATAAACTCGAATGGCTGTGTTGTCAATTCTGTTGTGCCGATATGTGGAAGAGCGACTATAAGCAGACAGAAAAAATGTACTTGGTGGAATGAATCGGTAATCAGTACGTAAGAAAAAGATGCGTACATGGCGATGATTACTTCAAAAAACGAGACTGAGAAAAAGCGATTGTATGAGTTGTACAGATTAAGAGACAAGGAAGCGAAGGAGGCAGTAAGAATAAGTAAACAAGAAGTGATGGCTGTGTAAAGAGAGGAAACGCAGAATAATTTTGAGGAAAACAAAAACTCTTATGGAATTGGGTCAAAAATACATAACGTGGCCCAAAACAGAACACTGCAGGAGTGATAAATAGGAGCAACTAAATAGAATGGGACCATTGTGAAGTGAGGAAATACTGGCAAGAATATTTCGGAAAGCTGTACAGTAGTCAAGAAAATAAGACTGAATAGTTTAATAAGGAGAATGTAGAAGAAATACTTGATTGAAACTGAGAAGGATATTGGGTTATATGAGATAGAGAAAACGGTAGGAAAGTAGAAAAACGGTAAAGGAGCAGGCGTGGATGATATCACTGGTGAAATGCTAAAATATAGAGGTGCAAAGCTTACACAAATATTGTGTGAATTATTCAATGTATGCCTTAACTGTGGGAAAGTGCCGAGTGAATGGAGGAGTGCGATCATTGTAGAGAGAAGTGAGTTTGCTCAGTATACCTGGTAATGTATTTGAAAAAGTACTGATTGATAGAGTACGTGAAACTACCGAAACTAAGATCTGCGATGTGCAGGGTGGCTTTATGCCAGCAAGTGATCGAAGTGTTTAAGTGTAAAAAAGAAGTTGTACTGTGCGTTTGTAGATCTGGAGAAAGCATATCATCGAGTGAATAGGGAGAAGCTGTGGGAAATATTAAATGGATATGGCGTAAGTAAAGACGGAATCAAGGCAGTATATAACGGGAGCCGGGTATGTGTTAGGGTGAGAGCAGGTGTGAGTGAATACTTTGTGGTGTCGCCGTGATTGTTCAATGGATAAATGTGTTAGGCAAGCACGTACCGATACAAATGGTGTAATGGTTGGTGACGTAAATACACGAGTTCTGGTGTATGCAGATGACACAGTCCTATTAAGTTAGAATGCGGATGAGCTACAAACTGCTTTGAGGAAGTTTGATATAGTTAGTGAGAGCATGGACCTAAAGGTAAACGTGAACAAAACAAAGACTGTGGTGTTCAATTGGGAAGGAGAAAAGCAGAGTAAAGTTGGACGAGTTGGTATATCTGAGTAGAATGTCCATTGTAGGTGGTACAATGGATATCGAGATTGGACGACGGGTCAATGCTGGAAAGAAAGTGATTGGAAGTATATG
>JARFJB010001942.1:2762066-2767066 GCA_036346205.1 Vesta saturnalis
TACTCATACTACGCATATAACGGGTGGCCAATAAATGTGTGGACGGAACATAACAGCTTTATTTGAGTAGATCAGGGCCGGTTCACCTGCACCGGGCGGCAAATTTTGACTGTCAGACTGCATATTCTTCTGAGACTTATTTTATTTAGGAATATATGTAAGAAAAAGCGCTTGCTCCCAAATTTTCTTAAAATTAAAAAATACTTGGCAGCTGGAAAATAACTGACTTGTATAGAATGATTATTTTATTACGTCGGACATTTTTGCTCCAAAATGCAATAAAAAAAATAAAATAAAAGTTATTAAAAATTATTATTAATTTTATTAAATACATAAATAAAATGTTTACCTCGAGTAGGATTTGAACCTACTGGACTTTGTACAGTACCTGTACTTTGCTAGAGTACTTATTCGTTCATAACAAAAACTTATTCCTGAAAATCAGACGATAAAGATTATCGCGCGCGAAGGATATTACCTGTTCGATATGTTTTTTAACCCCTATTATAAATACAAAGACGTAGGCTTATTTGCTTTAACCGAACTAGTAGAGTAGTGATGACACGTTCTGCTTAACATTCGGGAGTTAATGGGTTCGATTCCCGTTACTATCTACCCTGTATGAGGTTTTTTCAGTGGGTTTTCATCATACACATGTTGCGGTATAGTCCTGCGTATACGCACACCATGTGCGGCTACTTAGGCGAATAATGGGGTAGTATTTTCCCTCTCTGCGCCCTAACTTCGTTCCTTCCGATCCATCCTGACCACACCCATCCTTAATCCTACCATGCCATAATGTATGCATGTAAGCCGGGAATCCATGGTTATGGCTGAAGGAGCTTGGAAAGATCAAACAGTCCGCCCTCCCCGTTGGGGTGGAAATGAAATACGTGGCCTTTTCCTGTGTTCTAAAAAAGTGCGATTAATTTTTAAGGTAAGTTACTAAAATTATTTTATATGTAGTTTTTTGCGAATCAAGAGTTTACGGGTGGCCTAAAAGGTATTTTCAATTAATGACTAATAACTAAACTGTTTTTTTTATTTTTCTGCATTATTTTTAATTTGTAATGTGTATTGATTGATACAAGAATTTTGATTTGAATATTTCCCTCATATATAATTATTCCTATACAGCAATGCAATTTCGTTAGGATTATAGCGATAATTCAACTGCAATGACGTCATACTCAGCTACCATAGTAACAGGGTTATTTTTGTCATCAACCAAGACGAATTTGTCAAACACAGACAGCCACGTAAAAAAATGTGTTAGTTAAGTTTCTTCTAAAAATGAAACGATTAGGTAAAATTTCGTCAGAAACCATTGATAGCAATATTGAAAGGAGTGTTCCGAAGAATACAGTGCAAAATCAGGCATTTATTTGGGAGCCAGTATTGTTCGTTATCTAAATTTTGTCGATTAAAAAGTTTTCTCATTTTTTAAATTTAAATTTTAATTAATTAAATAAAGGTTTTGTTCATTTATTAAATTTTGTAACCATTTTACATAATTAACTAAAGTTTTGTTCGTTTGCTTATATATATACAGGGTGGACACTCTAAGTGGAGTAAATTCTGTAGCTCAAAGGAGTGAAGTCCGGGAGAAAAATCATGATAGGAATTCTTTATAATTGTTTCCAGCCCTCAATCTGGCGGTTACAGTTTCTCCATATTTTCACCCCCGGGGGTGAATCCCCCCCTAACTGTAAGGGTAGGCCAAGTGATACACCGTGTGAAAGCTTGTATACTTATTTTATATATATATATATATATATATATATATATATATATATATATATATATATATATATATATATATATATATATATATATATATATATATATATATATATATATATTCTGATTTCTGCAGTAATTCTGTCCCTCAGATCCTGAAGGTCGGTTGGTAATGTAGCATAAACCTTACTATTCAAATATCCCCATAAAGAAAGTCAAGGGGATTCAAATCCGAGGATCGTAGTGTCCATTTAAGTGCACCTCTTCGACCAATCCATCTATTTGGAAAAATTTTATTTAAATAGTTCCGTACTGACAATGCATAGTGTGGTGGAGAGCCATTTTGCTGAAACCAAATTCTCTCATCCAAGTGATTTGGATTGTTATTTGGACATAAACCCCTTCAATTTGGGAGCAGGTCATCCGTGAGCATAGAAAGATACCACTCAATCTCCAATAATCCCAGCCCATAAGTTTAATTTTTGTGGATGTTGCGTGTGAGTTTCCCGCATCCAATGGGGGTTGTGTCCAATAACGACAATTGTGATGACTCACTTCACCATGCAAAGAGAAAGTACATTCATCCGAAAAGAGAATCCATTCCAACAGTACATGACCATGGTAAATGAAGTCCATCATTCGTTCACAAAACTCAATTCGTCGATCTGGATCTTCATCATGTAGCATTTGCATCTAGTAAGGCTACATCTTTGCAGGTTTTAAAACCTTTAAAACAGTTGTATGACTGACCTTATTATCGCGCGCTAATTGCTGTGCCAAAATGAAGGGTTTTCTTGAGTAGCCAACAAAACGTTCAGTTTTGTATTTTCGTCAACTGTGTCTCTTCTTTCTCTGGGCAGATTTCTGACATGACCCAATTATCTACAACGCCTCTTTATTTTGCTAATTGCGCCTTGAGAAAGCCGCGGTAAATCGGGATGATTTGATTTAAATAATTCAGTTACCTCAGCTTGAGTGCGACTTCGGTCACCATATCCGATCATCATTAATATCTCAATGCGAAGGGCTTCTGTTAAATAAGCCATTCTAAATAATTTACTACGATGTGAAGATGTGAAAACTACACTAGAGGAATTATTTACTTAAATAAACGAGCAAAGAAAAATACAAGGAACAGACAATATTGTAATTTACTAATGTGGGCGCTAACAAATCAAGCAGGGAACTAAAATCGGGACTAAAACACAGAAGATTAAGAGCGTTTTTCATCAACGATAAGACCTGGCTTGCTGAGATAATAAATGCACGTTATCAATACGGCACATTTTTATCTACCGACCATTGTCGAAATTAAAAAGCATTTAGTGAGTGTAAGAAACACAGAAGATAAAGATTTTTTCTTTCAACGATAAGATCAGGCTTGTTGCGATAATAAATGCATGTTATCACTACGGTACATTTTTACGTACCGACATTTTAATCATTTTCGAAATTAAACACCACTGAGCCAGAGAAAGTTGTTCATTTAGGTTTTTTCACTTTATTATTCAAATTTCCGAAAAAATAAGTATACAAGCTTTCACACGGTGTATCACTTCGCCTACCCTTACAGTTAGGGGAGGATTCACCCCCGGGGGTGAAAATATGGAGAAGCTGTAACCGCCAGATTGAGGGCTGGAAACAATTATAAAGAATTTCTATCATGATTTTTCTCCCGGACTTCACTCCTTTGAGCTACAGAATTTACTCCACTTAGAGTGTCCACCCTGTATATATATATATATATATATATATATATATATATAAGCAAACGAACAAAACTTTAGTTAATTATGTAAAATGGTTACAAAATTTAATTAATGAACAAAACCTTTATTTAATTAATTAAAAATTTAAATTTAAAAAATGAGAAAACTTCGACAAAATTTAGATAACGAACAATACTGGCTCCCAAATAAATGCCTGATTTTTCACTGTATTCTTCGGAACACTCCTTTCAATATTGCTATCAATGGTTTCTGACGAAATTTTACCTAATCGTTTCATTTTTAGAAGAAACTTAACTAACACATTTTTTTACGTGGCTGTCTGTGTTTGACAAATTCGTCTTGGTTGATGACAAAAATAACCCTGTTACTATGGTAGTTGAGTATGACGTCATTGCAGTTGAATTATCGCTGTAATCCTAACGAAATTGCATTGCTGTATAGGAGTAATTATATATGAGGGAAATATTCAAATGAAAATTCTTGTATCAATCAATACACATTACAAATTAAAAATAATGCAGAAAAATAAAAAAAATAAAAATAACAGTTTAGTTATTAGTCATTAATTGAAAATACCTTTTAGGCCACCCGTAAACTCTTGATTCGCAAAAAACTACATATAAAATAATTTTAGTAACTTACCTTAAAAATTAATCGCACTTTTTTAGAACACAGGAAAAGGCCACGTATTTCATTTCCACCCCAACGGGGAGGGCGGACTGTTTGATCTTTCCAAGCTCCTTCAGCCATAACCATGGATTCCCGGCTTACATGCATACATTATGGCATGGTAGGATTAAGGATGGGTGTGGTCAGGATGGATCGGAAGGAACGAAGTTAGGGCGCAGAGAGGGAAAATACTACCCCATTATTCGCCTAAGTAGCCGCACATGGTGTGTGTTTACGCAGGACTATACCGCAACATGTGTATGATGAAAACCCACTGTTGTTATGAACGAATAAGTACTCTAGCAAAGTACAGGTACTGTACAAAGTCCAGTAGGTTCAAATCCTACTCGAGGTAAACATTTTATTTATGTATTTAATAAAATTAATAATAATTTTTAATAATTTTTATTTTATTTTTTTATTATATTTTGGAGCAAAAATGTCCGACGTAATAAAATAATCATTCTATACAAGTCAGTTATTTTCCAGCTGCCAAGTATTTTTTAATTTTAAGAAAATTTGGGAGCAAGCGCTTTTTCTTACATATATTCCTAAATAAAATAAGTCCCAGAAGAATATGCAGTCTGACAGTCAAAATTTGCCGCCCGGTGCAGGTGCACCGGCCCTGATCTACTCAAATAAAGCTGTTATGTTCCGTCCACACATTTATTGGCCACCCGTTATATGCGTAGTATGAGTATTTAATTATTAAAAAATAATTAAAAACTAACACTGTGGAGTTTTAAGCTAGAATAAAAAATAGTTCTTAGTAATTTTTGTAAGTGATATTGGCCCATTTGGTATTAATCCTTAAAATAAATTACCGCTTTTCGCCGAAAATGGTGCTACACAGTTACGTAT
>JARFJB010001942.1:2777066-2817066 GCA_036346205.1 Vesta saturnalis
AAATTGTTATTTATGTACCAATTTTGTTGGAAAAGCATCCCATAGCATGGTATTGATGTCCAATAAGTAAATTTATAATATTTTCCGTCAGCATATGGATTTTGGCCAAGGAATGACAAAATAGCTACTTAAACACCAGTTTAATTGGAAAACCGCCCAAAGTATTGTATTTTTTGTGACCAAATGGATTTTGACTGAGATTAAATGCTCGTCACTTATGCACTAAGTTTGTTGAAAAACGTCCAAAAGAATTGTATCAATGAGCAATAAGTAAATTTAATGTATTTTCCATGGCCACATGAATATTGGTTAATATGAGTAAAAATCGCTATTCATGCCCCAACTATGTTGAAAAACGGCCCAAAGCACTGCATCGCTGCACAGTAATATATTAAGTGCATTGTGACTTGCCAGCAATACTGGTTAACGGGATAAATGAGCTTTTATTGCAACAAGCTTGAATGCATCCTTAGCCAGTATAATCGAAGCAAAGGAACTATGCACGAAATATATTTTACTTGACTATTGCATTGCAAGTTTAATAACGAAAAGTGTGTAAAAAATTAATCTTGTCTATCGAGTAGTTTCAGTTTTTAATTAGCTATTTATTAATGTAGCTACAAACAATAATAAGTTTGTGTAACACTTATCAGTTATTTACAATGTGCTTAGTTCAAAATCTGAAATTGGTGTTATTTCATTGGTTTACGAGGTTAGGTTGACATACGCATGCAATAGTCTAGCTAATTACCTTGCAGTATTCTATCTCCTAAAATTTTTTTGTTAACTGAAGTGATAAAATTCATTGTAATGGCTTATTTTGGATTTGATAGTTTAGATACAATTTCAGTGCTTTCCCCGCGGACACCCTCTATATATATATATATATATATATATTTCTGTTCTGGAGATATTCTACCGAATACCACGCCTGCATCAACATTAATCAGGTAATCCTGGAAAAAGCGTTGTTTCCTTAAGAAAACCGCATTCGTTGGTTTTCTCTGTTGGTTAACTTTTAACCAACAGAGAAAACCAACTCATGCAGTTTCCAGGCAACACATTATAATGTGTGAATTCTATCGTTCATAGCGTGTCATATTTGTAATATGTGTGCAATGATATGTATTGGACGCGGTTATTCAATATGAGACATACGAAAATACATGAGGTTACAAGTTTTACGTTATTTCTCCTTCCTATTCGTTCGCAGAAGGAAATGACTTAATCGGTTTACAATTTTCTTATCGTATTATGCCCATTTTTGTTTATAAATTCTAGAAATAACAAATATTCAAATTTAATTATTTGGTTTTTCAAAAATGTTTAAAAAAATACGTGACCATGACTTTGATAAATGCGAAACTACTTTACAAGCTACAGTAAAATATTTGAGTAATCTATTAATAATTGATTATTGCACTGAAGAAAGGTATTTATGATTAATAATTACTTATGTAACAAGTACCAAATGTTAGTATTTATTGCACGCGACGTGTGTTTGTCCAACGAGGCCTTTCGGGCAAGTGCGATGTACCCTTTTTATACGAGTTGCATACAGGATTTTTTCTACGTTCATTAAAAAAAAAAGGTTTTACTAGTAAATAAATAATATTTTATAATAATGTAATATTTAACTATGATTAATTGTCATTGTTAGCGTCATTAGCTGGATATTAAATTTAAAGATTTAAAGATTAAATTTCCAGTACACTGAATTCTGATGGAGTGTAGAAAAAAGTATTTTTCGTTTCTGTCTTTCATATTTTTAATAATATTTCTCATTGTAAACTATAAAACTATGTTTACACATGCACTTTGTTTCATTCATTTAAACTAACAAACTAGAATAACTACCAACCAGCTATAAAAGAAATATGTTCGTTATCCATATCCGATTGCAAAAAAAAAAAAAAAACTAAAAGATAGCTCTTATAAACAACACTCGTACACTCGAACTTATTAAAATGTAATAAGGAAAGGAAAGCAAAGGAAAGTAACGTGTTTTATTCCCTCTCCAAAGGTGAGGGCGGACTGCTCGAGCTTTCCACACTCCGTTAGCTACAGCGATAGATTCCCAACACATTATATACATTACGGATATATATGCATGGTAGGATTAAAGATGTGTGCGGTCAACATAGGATCGGAAGGAATGGAGTAAGGGTCCTGAGGGGGAAGCTACTACGCCAGCGTTCGCCTAAATAGTTCTACATGGTAGGCGCATACGCAGTGATCACGCCGCTACATGTGTATGAGCAAAAACCCTTGCAAAAACTACATACAAGGTTGACGGTAATTTTGAATGAATTAAATAATTTGATTGCTTGAACCTTAACTATATAGGCCTAATGACATTTCACATATTAAAAGAATAATACTTTAAAACATGACATCAAAATCGTAATAACCTACAATCTTTAGCATGGTACGAATGAAGCTTAGTTCTGTTGCCAATCCATATACTGACATTTCTACATTTGCAGATGTATATTTTAATTGAAGTTAGTACGAATGTGTAGCGTGAAAAAATTTTGATTGCACTAAACGATAACACTTTACCATAAAAATGATGCGAACGTGTTAGTTTTTTGAATGAACGTAGAAAGAAATATTACTATAGTATAGAGGGTCATGTTTGTGGTGAACCAATCCCTGATATGGAAACCATTATTCAAATTGTGAAACGTTTTGAGGTCAGTATCTGCCCTAATTAATAATCATTGGGAAAGTATGTTTAATAATATCAAATTTTTAAAGGTTTAGGGAAACGAGAGCGTAACCGAAGAGGACATTATCGCCACATCAAGCACAACAGTGATGGCGAAAGAACGTGAAGCGGGCTAAAAGACTCTGTGAGAAGAGCTTTAAGAAAGAACAAATATCCGTATTTGAAGCAGATAAAAAAAAAGATTTGTTATCTTATGCACAATTTTGTTTAGCAGTTAGTCTTTAAAGCAAGAACAAATCAAGTTAGCGATGGATTTACTTTGTATTTAAAATTGTTTGTGATGTCCTTCCAAAATTGAATGTGATTCAATATTTTTTGACGTATTCTCGATTTTACATAACCCCACGAAAAAAGTCAGATGGGCCTAAATGAGAACACCTGGTTGGCTAACTGATGGTGCCCCCACCTTTAATCCAATTCTCTGGTACGGTATTGTTCAAATATTCTTTTATTTCTGCACTAAAGTGGGTGGGACATCTTTTTTATTTGTCACCAGGCAATTGTCCATTTTCAAAACGAAATATTGCGTTTAAACTTGTTTATAAATCTAGGACCTTTTTTGCCAGGGGTATTTCCGATAAGACAATCCTTGTATGTAAAGTAATATAGTGGTTTGATTTCGAGTTTGGTTATATTTGATATTGTATAGGATTTTTACTAGTTTAACTGTAAAACGTATTTTTAGCACTGTATGCAAAACGCGACAATAGTGTTATATGCTAATTTGATACCAGCAATGTCGGAGATTATCTCATGTATTTTTGAGGTGTGATTGATTTTAGCAAGCTACAAGGTAAGCCAGACCAGTATTTTTTAATTGTAAGCTGATTTTTGAAAGCTGTAAGCTATGATCTGATTGATTGAGATTGATTTGCTGATGATCGACTGTTTTCCCATGCCGGTGCCCTCACTTTTAGGGAGAGTACCAGCTCTTAATGTCGGTTAGCCTTATCTACAAAGTAAGTGGTCGCTCATAGGGGCTAGGTGGGAGAATCATTACCTGAAGGTTATGAAGAATTGTTAGCTCAGCTTCTTGTTTGGTTTGATTGAGATTGATTGATTTGACTGGTTTGGTAAATTGCTTGTTTGGTTGATGTTTGTTTTGATCGAGAGTGATTTGTTTGAGATTGATTTGCTTAATTGAATTGTTTGATTTGATCGAGGTTGATTGATTTGGTTTGATCTAGATTCGGCTGATTTTACTGGTCGATTGATTGATTTGATTAATTTATGTCTTTTGACAAGAGGCAAAGGCCCGAGAATAAGTTCCAGCGGTCTATACCTGTCTTATGAGATAGCATGAGGGACCGTTGTTAGAATAAAATTTCAAATTTCCTGCCAAGGGGGCGAAGACCTAACAAGGTGCAAGGACCCTAGAACAAGCTCCGGAGTCCTACACCTGCCTTATAAATTAGTATGAGGGTCTCTTACAAGAATAAGAATTTCAAGTTTCCCGCCAAAAGCGAAAATGGCCGTTGAGATGGCTGACAAAACAAGCCAGCTTACAAAATTTCATTATGACTCATACTTAAAAGCAAATCGGCTGCGGTATTTTGGAGGCAAAAATCCGAGGGCAAGTTTCGGTGTGCCATACCTGGCTTATAAGATGACACGAGGGCCCCTTATTAGAATACTATTTCCAATTTTCCGCCAAAACAAAATGGCTCTCAAAATTTAATTTTGACTCATAATTAAAAAATAGCTTAAAAAACTTAGGACGTTCAGGCTTGCTTATAAATCTAACGCCCTTTTTGACAGATGTTTCCAATAAGGCAGATGTTGTATGCAAAGTATTTTAATTATCATTTTTCAATGTCCAATAACGCCAACCCCTATCGCCGAAAATATTCATTAGTTTCAAGAATACACCAGTAGATGGCGTCAAAAGCAATCAGGGGCCAGACAAGGGGCGAAGACCTGAGAACAAGTTCCGGAGACCTATAGTTGCCATATGAGATAGTATGTGGTGCCCTTATTACAATACTATTTCAAATTTTACACCCTAACGATTACAGGGATCTGCATGCACTTTTAAGAATATACCTCTGATTTGATTGAGATTGATCTGATTGGGATTGATATGAAAAGGCCTGTGGCAAGAATCGAATTATGACTCATAATTAAAATGTAATCCATAACAGGAGGCGAAGACCCGTGAGCAAGTTCCTGCGTTCTATACTTGTCTTGCAAGTTAGCGCTAGCACTCTTTATTAGAACACAATTCAAATTTCCCGCCAAAACAAAATGGTCGTAGGCTTTGATTATGACGCATAATTAAAATAATTGGACTTTGACCTTTTCCAAGCCTTCCTCACACGTTAAGACGTTAAAGCTAGTTCGAAGGCCTGTCTTATGTACTATCATGAGGGCTCCACACAATTTCAAATTTCCCGGCAAAACAAAATGGCCGAAGGCTGTGATTATGACGTATAAAGCGAGAGAGACGTGAGGAACGAGAGAGACGAGCACGATCAACATCTATTGCAGAAAACACTCTTAAGTTTAAAATACATCACTAGATGACGTTACAAACCTATAAGTCTGCGCTTAAAGATAAGTGTAATCTAATTAGAGGGAACGTGAACATCATATTTTCAAGGACAGTTCAATTTTCACGTAAATCTTACAAGTTAGTATCAGGGCCCCTTATTAGAATACATATTCAAATTCCCCTCCACAACCTGCACAGTGTTAAACATAATTCAGATTGCACGCCTAGGGGCCAGGACAAGGAAACAAAAGGATTGCGATACTTTCTGACTCATAATTAAAACCAAAATATATTGTGCGTAACAGTGGGTTGAGGCCCAGATGCATACGTCCTACCATAAAAGGTAATGTTGACCCCTTATTTCAAATATCCCACCATAACCATTACAGGGTCCTGTATGCACTTTTAAAATATACCGATAGGTGGAGCCAGTTATATTACTTTGGTTAATTAATTTCAAAAATGACCGACAATGTCGCGAGACCCTATTATTAGAATAGTATTTTACCTCTATAGTTAACAAACGGACCCGAGCGAAGCCCTGAGAACAAGTTCCCGAGCCCTGTCTTACGAGATAGACTCCATTATTAGAATTCTATTTCAAACTTTCCACTAATGTAAACAAGGGAGACCGAGCAAAGGTACGAGATCACGTACCGGAGTCTGTGAGAATCGCACGCCCTTTATAACACCATTTTCCTTGACACTTTAATATACCAACGACTCCATTACAAAAACTAGTTTTAAAAATACGCCGCTAGATACCGACATTGTTTATCCTAAAACGACCGACACCCGCTCACGAACTCGTAAAAATGGCCTCCGAAAATGACCGACTCCCTCGCACAAAGTTCAGGCGCAGGCGTCGCTACGCCGGGCGTCGTTGTCTTTCAGCTAGGCCCATTCGGAAGTTTGGTACCTCAAGTGTCCCCATTCGTAGGTTTTTGTCCCACAAATGCCCCATTCTACTATCTATCAATATTTTCTGCTGGTTCTTTACTTAATTCCCAACACACGAGTATTATCCCGCCTGGTGTACCTACTGCTGCAAATCCTCATAATTACTTTTAATTATCTGATTTTCCCGCACCAGCAGCTCTTTATCAATGTTTAATATTGACACTTCTGTTTTTAAGGACTTTATCAACTCGATTTGTTCTACGGAGGTCTTCTTCAGGTTATCGTTATAGTTGATGAATGAATTTGTGATCGCGTTAAGACCCTGTTGACAAATAGATTATAAATACTAAACAAACACCAATAAAAATAATTTTACACCAAATTGCTTGTGCTTACTTACTTGCGTTCATTGCCGCTTGGCCGTTGCATTGCTTATCTGATGATAACATACATACATAATACACCAAAGTACCACACAAAAAATAAAAAACACTGAACACATTTCAATAGCTAAGCTATCATCATCAGCGGTCAACTGGGACAAACTAAAGAAATTTCTAATTTGTAGTGTAAAAAAAACTGTGTGTTTGTAAATCTGGAGAAAGCATATGTCCGAGTGAATAGCGAGAAGCTGTGGGAAATATTAAATCAATATGGCGTAAGTAAAGGTTTAATAAACGGAATACGGGCAATGTATAACGATAGCCCGGCATGTGTTAGGGTGAGAGAAGGTGTGACTAAATACTTTAATATTGAGCACGGAGTACGACAAGGCTGTGTGATGTCACCGTACTTCAATGTATATATGGATAAATGTGATACGCAAGCACGTACCGATACAAAAGGTGTAATGGTTGGCGACGTAAATGTACGAGCTCTAGTGTAAACAGATGACACAGTCCTGTTAAGTGAGAATGCGGATGAGCTACAAACTACTCTGAGGAAGTTTGATATAGTCTGTGATAGCGTGGATCTAAAGGTAAACGTTAACAAAATGAAGATTGTGGTGTTCGATCGGGAAGGTGAAAAGGAGAGTACTGTATTTACCTTGCATGACGAAATTGTTGAACAAGTGGACGAGTTGGTATATCTGGATATAATCTTCACTGCAGATGGTACAATGGATAGTGAGATTGAACGACGGGTCAATGCTGGAAGGAAAGTTACATAATGGCGTGTTTGTCCCGTCAGTAATGGAAGTGAGACATGGGTATGTCAAAGAAAGCACGAAAGTAAAATAAATACCGTGGGAATGGGATTCCTGAGAAGTTCGTACGTTAGAACGAGAAGTGATAAGATGAAGAATGAGTGTATAATGAAGTAGAGTGGCGAAGAATAGACGATGACAGACAGGTATAAAAGTAGTACACTACGTTGGTTTAGTCACATCGTAAGAATGAAGAACGAAGGATTAACAAAGCAAATTTATGTGGGTGAAGTTAGAGGTAAGCCCGGGCTTGGTAGGCCGTGTAAAACATTTCTGAATGCAGTAGAAGGTATGATAAAAAAAGAAAGGTAAGGAGTTTCAAAAATAAAAGGGCATGTCAGAGACAATGTATGAATCTTGCGGAAGCTAGGGAGGTATGCAGGGATAGAAAAGCATACAGAAAGATTTCAAAATAAACGAGGCAGGGATTGTTGACCTTATGTTATGTTATGCTATACCATCAACGAGTAACGCTTCGTTGATTATCCAGTGAAAGTGGAAGTGAAAGTTTAATGAGCTCTCAGTAACCCAGAAGAAGATCTCTAAACTTTCATAGCAATCAAGCTCGTACTTATTACTAGCATGTTTGATTAAATATATCTTATCTACCACATAATTGTTATCTAACATATGTAGGGCTACGGCACACTTGTCCCAACATTTGTATTTGATATGGGCTAAATGTTCTTTAAAGCGAATTTTGATGGGACGTTTAGTTTGCCTAGATATATTTGTTCACCATTTTTACAATGAGTTTTATACATTCCCGACCTATCCTGCTTATCCACTTAATCTTTTGGATTGCCTAAGAGAGTTTACTGAATTAGTGAGCGTTTTCAAATTAATTTTTAAAAAGAGTTTTGATAGACCTTTTGTATAAGCAGGATAGTTTCATATATTTACATACTTTGTTTTTATTTGTTCTCTAGCATTACCTAATGTAGTTACATTGTTAACCCTCATCCTATGTGTTTATTTCCAAACTATATTCTTAACTAGTTCATCTGAAAACTCATTGTCTGCAGTAATTTGTTTAATAGTGCTCGATTCTTTATCATAGTTTTGAATTGAAAGAGGAAAATTAAGCCGCGAGTTTATGATGTCTACAGTGATTGGAGTTAATGGTTATGAATCTTTTCATGCTAGTTCACCTGCGATAAATATCTATATTTAGTTTACTACCATTTCTTGTGTATCAGGAAAATGAAGACTGTCACATTGTGCCTCTATCTCATATGTAAATTTGATTGTCGGAAAGCTAGAAATGTTTCTACACACTTCACAACACTACCAATTTTAGTATTAAGGATGGCAAACACATCATCCACGTATCTAATCCAAAGTCGAGGAAAATAAGGCAAATCGCGTTTTAAGTCGGTTTCAAATTTACCCATGAATAGATTAGCCACGAACAAAGATAAGCTATTATCGTATCATGTTCTTGTTTGAAAAATTAATGGTTAATTTTGAAAAAGGTTTATTTCATACACAACCCTGTTGATTTAAGAAATTCTTCTACTTTTGTGTAGTCCAGATGGCTTTGTTGTGAGACATCTTTTAAATAAACTAAAGTTTGATCTAATGGAACGCTCGAAAATAATGAACAAATGTTCTCTAAGTTCAATATTTTTAATTTTATCAATAAATTCATACGAACTTGAAACGCTAAAGTTGGGCTGTTGGAAGGAGACATTATGAAATTTACTAGATAATAATTTGGACAACAGATAAGTAGGTACATTAATACCTGCAGAAACAATGGGTCTCATAGCATTACCTGGTTTATGAATCTTAGGCAAGCAGTACATTCTGATACTAAAACACATAGGATGAGGGTTAAGAATATATTAGGTAACGCTACAGAATAAATAGAAACAAAATATCTAAAACGACCCAACTATCCTGCATATACAAAAGGCCTATCTAAAATATTTTCCAAAATTAATTTGAAAAGTCACTACTTCAGATTTGCAAACTCTCTTAGGCATCCAAAAGATCAAGTGGATAAGCAGGATAGCTATGTGGGGAAAACTAAACGACCTATCAAAATTTGTTTTAAAGAACATTTAGCTCATATCAAATACAAACGTTAGGGCAAGTCTACCGTAGCTTTACATATGTTTGGTAAAAATCATGTATTAGATAAGGTATCTTTAACCAAACATGCTAGTAATAAGTACGAACTTGATTACTATGAAACTTCAAAAACAAACAAATTCTAATGAATAATGACGGTTAGGACATTTAGGCCACTCAGAACTTATTAAATGCTCATGACTTTCATTTGCACCAGATAAGCAATGAAGCGTTACTCGCTAATAATATATATATATATATATATATATATATATATATATATATATATATATATATATTAGAAATTTTTGTATGTTTCATATCTATCTTCATTTATAACGTCAAAGTATAAAGCTTTAATAGAACTCTCAATGATATCACTACCTCGAAGTAAACGCTTTAGAGTTAACTTGAACACGATTAATAGATATGATTCACAACCGTACCTTTCTCTGGACTGCGTGTGTCCTTTGTTTGAACTATATCGTGACTTCGCCCTTCCTCAAACCTGTTGTGACTGACGGTTTCACGGAAACGAATCATTTCAACACCCTTTTCCACCTTGTCACCTTGGACTCTAATATTCAGTACTTTATCGTTTATTTGCACATTGCTATAGTCTCCATCCCGGACTTAAACTAACTGTATAGTCAAGTTTACATACATACACAACATATCCGGAGTGCGCTCGGATCAAAACAAACAAAACTTCTTAAAAAAACCTTAGTTTAAAGTTAGTACCCAAAAGGAAGGTTGAACCAATACAGAGTCTCGACATTACTAGTATATGTTTTCAAAATACCTCAAGAGTGTATGCCTTTATAAAATAATATTTATTTATTAATAATCTAGGATAGTTACAAGAAAAGAGTTGGTTCAATTATTTGATCTCTGCTTTAATCAAAATTTCATCGATAATAAACTTTGTATACAAAAAAGTGGTTTACCTATGGTAGTCTAATTTCTGTTGATATCGATGAAATACTTAGGAACACCAATATTAGACAGAAGAACACAGTTGATGTTACAAATCTAACACACAAACAAATCAAATTATTCAAACATTTACTAGTAATAGTCACCTTATGACTTCTCAAACAACATTAAGTTTTTACTTTGTTGTATTAAAAAAGATAGGTTAGATGTTTTAGAAACATTGGAAATTTATAAACACAAACAGAAAGTACCTTTAATAAATGAACACGTTGATCTTATAAACTCACCTTTAATGGATATTTTAATTATAGAATTGTATCTAACATCAAGTTTTCCTACTATCATGATTTGTTAACATAGGTAACTGTAACTATAACTTGTTATTTTACTTTATACAGTTTCCTTAGACACAGATGCATGTAGAGGAATAAATATTAATAAAATACTGTGGAATTGTATCAATTTTTGGAAACATTCATAGCATTAAATATGGAACTTCATGAAGCAAGGTTAAAGAAAATAAATGTTTACATCATCTGCTTAATAAACATAAATGGATGAATTGACAAATAGTGTAACATCCATTAAGCTAAATTGAGTTTTAATTAAGTTTTGTTTACTGATGTTGATTCGTAACTCATCTGTGTTAACAAGCTATTAAACAGTTGTGATAAACCATACTTGAAAATCTTAAACGATGAATTTTGCTTATTTCGTAGGGATGTATTTTTATTTCGGCGATGTACCAGATGCCAATAAACTATGTTAATACGTAAACGTAGCGCATTATGCTCTAAACTCCTTAATAGTTATAGGTTCCTAAACAAGAGGCCGAATTTACAATTTATCACATTAAGACTTTACGAATCTAAAAATAGCATTGTCTTTTAATTTTGATCAAAATTTATATTAGGTAACTTGGACGTTGTACTTAAATCAACATGCAGCACAGCAGGGTATTTTCGATGAGTGTTAAGACAGCCAGGTCTGTTATAATAATGTGATTTAATTAGGCGCTAATTATACATTATTTTACGCCGTTGAAATTACATTTTAAGCCCCAATAGGAAATAAATTGTAGCAAAAGTTCTATAAGCACAGTTAACTTCACAGAACCGTAAACTTTTGGATACGTTTTTTTCTTATCAAGTAATTAACCAATTTGGCGCCATTTAGAAGTAATTTTAAAATTACATTGGCACATCTTCACAGCCGTGAACTTCTAAATAAATCAATCTTTATGCAATGGTTAGGCGTCAGTTAAACGCCATTTTCGCCGGTCAAATAAAATTTTGCGCCTTTATAGGAAAGAAGTGAAATTACATTGGCACGACTAACTCCACAGCAGTCAACTTTTCGGTAAATAAATTTGTTCTTATGCAGTGACTAGGCGCTAATTATGCGCTGCTTGGCGTCGTTAAATAAAGTTTTACACCGTCTTAGGAAATAAGTTATTGAAAAGACATCCACAAGGCTAACTTCATATCCTTACATATAAACTAATTTTTTCTACCGCTATAATTAGACATTCATTATGCACCGTCTTGCGCCATTAAAGTTAAATTTCGCGCCCATATAGGAAACAAGTTGTAAACATTACCTCAACACAAACAAGATGTTTACAAACGTAAACTTTTGCTTAAATCAATGTATCTTATGCAGTAACTAGGTGCCAATTATGCTCGGTTTTGCGCTGCTAAAATAAAATTTTGCGCCCTCATAGGAAATAATTATATCAAAAGTTACATCAACAAGGCTAACTTCATATCCTTATATATAAATTAACCTTTTTTGCGCACGCCATGATAGCCACCTATTGTGTCCCGTTAAAGTTAAATTTTCCGTCTCTATGGAAAACAAGTTATTGCAAAAATTACATCAAAACGGTTAAGTTCACAATTTTGAACTTTTGCATAAATCAATTTTTTCTTTTGCAGTAACTAGGTGCCAATTCTGCGCTATTTTGCGCCACTAAAGTAACATTATGGTCCCCCATAGGAAATATGTTATTGCAAAAGTTACATCAGCAATGCTAACTTCATACCCTTATACACATGCACATACACATACACAGACAGACAGACAGACAGACAGACAGACAGACACACACGCACGCACGCGCACGGACACGCACACGCACACGCACATGAACACGCACACGCACACGCACACGCACACGCACACGCACATGCACACGCACACGCACGAACACGCACACGCACACGCACACGCATACGCACATGTACACGCACACGCACACGTACACGCACACGCACATGCACACGCACACACGCACACGCATACGCACATGTACACGCACACGCACACGTACGCACGCACGCACGCAAGCACGCGCACCACACACACACACACATATCCCCACCACACGGACACGGACGCGGACACGGACACGGTCACGGACACGGACACGGACACGGACACGGACACGGACACGGACACGGACACGGACACGGACGCTGACGCGGACACGGACACGGACACGGACACGGACACGGACACGGACACGGACACGGACACGGACACGGACACGGACACGGACACGGACACGGACACGGACACGGACACGGACACGGACTCGGACATGGACACAGACGCAGACGCAGACGCAGACGCAGACGCAGACGCAGACGCAGACGCAGACGCAGACGCAGACACAGACACAGACACAGACACAGGCACAGACACAGACACAGACACAGACACAGACACAGACACAGACACAGAACAGACAGACACAGACACAGAAACAGACACAGACACAGACACAGACACAGACACAGACACAGACACAGACACAGACACAGACATAGACACAGACAGAGACCCAGACACAGACACAGTAGAGACAGACACAGACACAGACACAGACACAGACACAGACACAGACACAGACACAGACACAGACACAGACACAGACACAGACACAGACACAGACACAGACACAGACACAGACACAGACACAGACACAGACACAGACACAGACGCAGACACAGACACAGACACAGCACAGCAGACACAGACACAGACACAGACACAGACACAGACACAGACACAGACACAGACACAGACACAGACACAGACACAGACACAGACACAGACACAGACACAGACACAGACACAGACACAGACACAGACACAGACACAGACACAGACACAGACACAGACACAGACACAGACACAGACACAGACACAGACACAACACAGACACAGACACAGACACAGACACAGACACAGACACAGACACAGACACAGACACAGACACAGACACAGACACAGACACAGACACAGACACAGACACAGACACAGACACAGACACAGACACAGACACAGACACAGACACAGACACAGACACAGACACAGACACAGACACAGACACAGACACAGACACAGACACAGACACAGACACAGACACAGACACAGACACAGACACAGACACAGACACAGACACAGACACAGACACAGACACAGACACAGACACAGACACAGACACAGACACAGACACAGACACAGACACAGACACAGACACAGACACAGACACAGACACAGACACAGACACAGACACAGACACAGACACAGGACACAGGCACAGAGCACAGACACAGACACAGACACAGACACAGACACAGACACAGACACAGGCACAGACACAGGCACAGACACAGACACAGACACAGACACAGGCACAGACACAGACACAGGCACATACACAGACACAGACACAGACACAGACACAGACACAGACACAGACACAGACACAGACACAGACAGAACAGACCCAGACACAGACACAGACACAGACACAGACACAGACACAGACACAGACACAGACACAGACACAGACACAGACACAGACACAGACACAGACACAGACACAGACACAGACACAGACACAGACACAGACACAGACACAGACACAGACACAGACACATGCACATACACAGACACAGACACAGACACTGACACAGACACACTCACACACACAGACACAGACACAGACACAGACACAGACACAGACACAGACACAGACACAGACACAGACACAGACACAGACACAGACACAGACACAGACACAGACACAGACACAGACACAGACACAGACACAGACACAGACACAGACACAGACACAGACACAGACACAGACACAGAGACAGGCACAGAAACAAGCACAGACACAGACACAGACACGCACGCACGCAAGCACGCACGCAATATAATTAGAATCTTATCATGTGCATTTTGCACCTCTATAGGAAAGAAGTTCTTGTAAAAATTACATTGAGAGGGCTAACTTTATAGTCTTATGAATAGATTAATCTTTTCTTGCACAATAGGTTGGCACGCATTATACCTTTTATTGTTAAAATTAGATCGATACGGTTAACTTCATAACCGCGAACTTCGAAATAAATCAAGTTTTTTCTTATGCAATACTAAACTCCCACTATGCGTTGTTTGTGGCGTTAAAATTAAATTTTGCGCCCTTATAGGAAACTAGTTGTCTACATTAGATCGACACGGCTAACTTCACACAGCAGTGTGCATAAATAAATTCTCCCTTACGCAGTAATTAGGTACCAAAAATAAAATTTTGCACTTCCATAAGAAATGTTATTGCTAATATTATATCGACAAGGCTAACATGATAGCCTTGAAGTTATTAATAAATTAATCTTTTCTTGCACTATAATTAAGTGCTTGTTATATTTTGTTAAGATTAAATTTTGCGCGTCGACGCGGTTGACTTTACCGAGCCGTGAACTTCTACGTAAATAACTTTTTTGTGATGTAATGGATTTAATTAAATTTGTTGTTGTTTACCTGTTTATTTGGCTTATTTTTGTTGCATAACTATGAAAACTCCACTTCTTCCATTATAGATATATTTGTATTAAGTGATATTTAAACTATTTACTTACATTATGGCTACACTATTTTTTTTCTAATATTAACCTAACTGGATTGTACATTATTCTTACTAATCTTAACCCTAGGTGAGCCTGTCTACGTTTTTAATTCCTAATGTTGCTTATCCACTGCCATGCAATAATTAGACAGTGATTAAGCCCCGCTGTATCCAAAACGGCTCATAATTAGCATCTAATTAACGTTCAAGGAAAGTCTAATTTTCTACTAATTTTATGAGTGCGGAGTTCGCCCTGTCGATGTAATTTTTACATAACTTGTTTCCTAGAAGAGTACAAAATTTAACTTTATCGGAGCATACTGGGTACCTAATTATAGCGCAGCAAAAATTAGTATATTCGTAAAATTGTGAAATTAGCCTTGTCAATGTAATTTTTCTAATAATTTTTTCCTGTAAGAGCACAAATTTCCATTTTAGAGGCGCAAAACGACACATAATTGGTTCCTTGTTATTAAATAAGATGAAATGATTTATGCAGAAGTTCACGGCTCTGAATTTAGCCGTGTTGATGTAATTTCTACAATAACTTGTTTCCTAATTACTAAACACAGAAAAATTGAAAAGTTCACTGCTGTGACGCTAACTGTATTAATGCAATTTTTACAATAACTTTAGGGGCGCAAAAGTTAACTTTAATGGTGCAAAACGGTGGATAATGGGTGCCTAATTATCGCGCAAGAAAAGATTAGTTTGGTAATAAGACTATGAAGTTAGCATAGTCGATGCAATTTTTGTAATAACTTGTTTCCTATAAGAACGCAAAATATCATTTCAGCTGCGTGAAACGGCACATAGTTGGCGCCTAATTATTAAATAAGAATAAATTTATTTATGCAGAACTTCACGACTATAAAGTTAGATTTTCTGTGGGGGCTCAAGCAAAATGCGGCTCACACTTGTTTTCTAATTACGAAATAAAAAAAATTGATTTGTGCAGAAGTTCACGGGTGTGAAGTTAGACGTATTAATGTAACTTCTTTGTTCGAACTATGATTTATTTAGATGGAAGTTATCTCAAAATTTTAGATAATTATTTATATTCAATAAATCTGTAACTGAAATCAGCTGTACTATGGAGCCCCATCTCATAATAAAATGCTAATAAATAACTTTTTATAGTATCTCTCTGGAGTTGATGCGCCGCTCACATCAAAACAATATTGCCTGGAAACAGTTTGGGTTTGTATTTCGATCTCGTTCTCGGCAAAAAACTCAGAGAGCATTTTTATGTTTGAAAGTTTGGGTAAACTAGTTTAAACATTTAATGTAGTTTTGATTAATTTTTTATTTTTGTTTTTATTGGTTGTTACTTATATTATTACATTATTTTTAATTTCTCTTTTACTGTTTCAGTTTTCTATTCAAATACGAGAATTACAAAATGTAGGTGGAGGCTTGCTTTTGACCAAACCTTTTGTACGTAGACCTCACTCATGTACTGCAGCGTGTAGAATAGACAACTATTTGTTTTGTTTGTTTCATTTATGAAATCTCTGTCGACTCAACAGCGTTCCTGTTTCGTTAAGACAAAGTCAACTGATTATTTAATTATAACTACGAAAATTTCCTTATTTCAAAAACAATTCATTTCACATATACGAAGGAGTGTAATCACAAAATGTCGTTGTTTTACAACATATAATACACTAGTGAAAATAAAAGGTGGGTTGCCGTTTGAGCAAAACAACCTCGGTGTAGTTATTCCGAGCTTAATTAAAAAATAACTTGGCGTCCGAGATCATTTTATTAGTGTTACATTGTATTTTTTCTATTGATGTTCAAGGGAAATAATCAAGCCTAAATTGTGGTAATTAAGCACATCAAAAGATTGAATCACCCTACGTTAATCTACCGACTGGGACGAAGGCATTATTTGTGGTGAATGGTTTGTATCTCCAGTTAGTTTGACGATTTGTTACGAGAACATTTTACACTTATTTCTTTACTTATATATTTAAAACATTTTATATATTTTATACGATTACCATTTACACCATTTACATTATAAGTATACCGGGTGTTTAGTTCAGCCCAGGCGCAACCAAACTGTTTTATTTTAAATGGAACACCCTGTATATTACTGCATATTCTTATTCTTCGTTTCATTTTAGATCAACTTTATATATAACTTTCCGAATAATTCGATTTTTTTTTTGTAAAAATTAACGTCTGTTGCAGTCTTTAGAAAACCGAATATCTCAGGAAATGTGAAAGTTAGAGAGGTGCTGTTTGAACTATCAGATTAAGCATGAATTGGCCAAACTTTTCATTCTGTGGAAAATGGTACCGAAGACAGGAGGTACCAAATAGACGGCTCCGAATTTAAAAATTTTCAAACATACGTAACTCCGTTTTTTTTTAAATGGAACGACTTATTCTTTACACTTTGATTTACCAATTTTGATCGATTATTGTTTTTTAGATGTATAGTTCATTATTTAAACACAACCGATTACGGCTCTGATACATACGAAACGCGTTATCTTCTCTTGTTACGTCACCTTTACTGCAAATTTTAAATTTATGCTGCAATCCTTTTTACTATCACCAACTTGGCAATGCTTGCACCTTTGTTATTTACTGTAGCCTCTTGTTATTTTAATAAGGCAGGTATTTTTCTACTTCTTCCTTATCGCACCGCTAATTAATTTTTATTGTAATTTTCACACTTTGTAGGGCCGCGTGACTATTATATGTCGCTCGTGCTGCGGCGTCAATCGACCAACAACCCTAACTCTAATAAAAAAACTACCAGCTACTTTGACAGCGTCTCATCCCTTCCAACACATCAATGCACTTGCAACTGCCGCGCTTACCTAAAAGTCTCTTAATTAATCATGTAAATACAAATTGAAAATAAATTCAAACTTTTCATTGTAACATTAATTACATTCGAATATAAATAACCAATAACCACTTCTTTATCTAGAAAAATAATAATACATCTATCAAATCTCGTATAATTTAACGCGAAATTTTGAATTTTCTAAAGCTCCCGTTACAGTACCCCCTCGTTGTTTTTGAATTAATAACATTCATTCGAAAGCAAACATAAAAACCACTTAGCAATCTTGAAACAAAAATAATTTTTTTTTACAAATTATACTTATTTAGTTATGTTTCACGCATTTTTTTAATTGATTACATTATGGATCTCCCCTGTTCTCATTTGTCTATAGGTTCTTTAATAAATACGCATTTGGACAATTTTAACGTACTACTTCATACGGTCGCTCGTATAAAAAGAAAAAACTTCCGAATCTCTCCACTTAATGCTAATGATCTGTGATGAGTTCGTAACAATACCAAATCTCCTGGAATATATTTCACTTGTTTTTAAATTTTTTCATCATGTTTTGCTTTTCTTTTTCCCGGTTTGGTTCTCAACCTGTTTCGGGTCCTAAAACTTGGTCCAGGCAGCGGTTGAATACGGCGCCTGATACATTTAGCCCAAAGGGCAAAACTTTATATTGATAATTTCGCCCATTTACTAAAAACGCGGTATACTTTCTTCACTCCTCATGTAGGGGATTTGCCAATATCCTGCTGTCAGATCTATGGTGCTCAAATATCGAGGATTACCAAATCAAAAGACTTCTTCCAGATTCGGGGTGAATTACGGTCTTTTTCTAGTATTTCATTCCATTTTCTCGCATTATGCTCATTTCGTCTCCTAGTTTTGGTACAATTACGATGGGATTTGAGAAAGGTGAATCCGATCTTTCTATCACATCATTTTCTTCCATCCGTTTAATTTCTCTGTTAACCGTGTCTCTCTTAGCAAACGGGATTGGGTAACTTCTGGGAAAAATAGTGTAGTGTCTTTTATTCTTAATTCGCATACAAAGTCTCTTACTTTTCCTGGTTTATCCGAGAACACATCTTCATATTCAGTAAGTAGTTCTTCGATCATTTCTTTTTCTTCGTTAGACTTATTTTCCATATTATATACCCCAATATTCGTCGATATTGGGGTCGTTCGTTCTTCCAAAAATTTGATGTTATAGTCAGTTCCTCTTTCCTGGCTACATTTATTTGCGTTAATTTGGCACACATCCAATCCATTCCTAGTGTGGCTTCTGGCTCTAATTTTCTGACCATTACGAATTTATGATCATGTCTACTTTCTCCTAGTTTCATATTTATTAGCGCTTGGGATTTTTCCCGTTACTCCTTGTATAGTAATTCCTTGGACAGGTAACACTATAAATTTTGGATTTCTTTCCTTTAGTTTACTAAATACACTGTCGGAGATAACACTTATCTGACTTCCAGTATCGATTAGTATATTCTGATTAACTCCTCCAACTCTCCTTTCAAAACTGGGTGGAACGTCGCTTCTTCTTCTTCATAATCCACGATTGAATCATCCTCCTGATCATTTATTTCTTCACTAGGTGATTCCATTTGGTTATTGTCTCCTTCTTCATTGTATTGGTCATTTAAATTTAAAATATTTAACGATTGGTTTCGGCAGTTTTGGTAAAATAGCTTCACAAGATTAAGTAGTTGGATTTTGCTCCTCTTTATAAGTTCCTTGCGAGGCGAGTGGAGCTTCTCGACCCGACTCCCTTAGTTTTCCGATGGCGCGGGTGACGGCGATCTCTCTCTCTCTATCTTCCATTCTCTTCTAAATGCTCGCTGTCTTTTTGTTTTCTGTTTTTTTCTTGTCTAGGTGGTGGTAATTCTCTCCTGGTCATACTCATCATCGCCGCTCTTCTTCTCGGACCCCCTATACCTCTGTGGTAGTTCGCGAAGTTCACATTTCTTCTATTATCTGTCCTATCGTTGCTTGGTCGAGTATTTTCTCGACTATAATCGTTCTAGCGGTTGTAATATCCACTAGATCTATCTTCGCAATTTGCTGATTGTATTCTTTCCAAAATATTTCTTAGCTGGTCACTGGTCTTTGCTTCTGATACAATTTATAGGTTCTCCACATCCCTGGAAACATTTCTGACTAATGTTTCTACTAGATGTTCTTCGATTAGTGACTGTAAATATATGGTCTTGCTAACCCAAAACCAAACGTGGTCCACATGTTTTCCTTGTCTTGGGTAGCATAATCGCGGTGTGGCTAATCTCAATTTAACTTTCTCTTGTATTGATTTCGACCAAAATTGTTTTATAAAATCTACTTGGAAATGAGCAAAATCCTTCCAGTAATTCTGCTCATGCCTTGACGTTGCTTTTTAATAAGTCCATTGCTGCTCTAATTTTTCCTCCACTCGTTTCCGCTTGGTTCAGATAGTTTTCTAATGCCTCTACTGCAATGTCCAATCGTACTACTTATCATTAACACTTCGAGTTATTCTTTACACTTTGATTTACCAATTTTGATCGATTACTGTTTTTTAGATTTATTGTTCACTATTTAAACACAATAGATAAGGGCTCTGATACATACAAAACGCGTTTTCTTCTCTTATTAAGTCACCTTTAATGCGAATTTTCAATTTATGGCGAACTCCTTTTTACTATCACTAACTTGACAATGCTTGCACCTTTGTTATTTACTGTAGCCTTTTATTATTTTAATAAGGGATGTATCTTTCTCCTTCTTCCTTACCGTACCGCTAATTAATTTTTATTTGTAATTTTCACACTTTATAGCGCCGCGTGACTATTATATGTCACACGTGCTGCAGCGTCAATCAACCAACAACAACCACTAACTCTAATAAAAAACTGCCAGTTACTTTGAGAGCGTCCTATCCCTTCCAACACATCAATGCACTTGCAACTGCCGCGCTTATTTAAAAGCCTCTTAATTAATCATGTAAATACAAATTGAAAATAAACTCCAGCTTTTCATTTTAACATTAATTACATTCGAATACAAATAACCAATAACCACTTCTTTATCTATCAGATCTCGTATAATTTAGCGCGAAATATGTAATTTTTAAAGCTCCCGTTACATACACCAGATTTTTTAGATAACCCCATAGAAAAAAATTTAAGGGATTTAAATCTGGCGATCTTGGCGGGCAAGCAATCGATCTTCCTCATCCTATCCATCGTTAATGGAATCGTTCGTCTGATAATTGTCTCGCAATAATACTGAAGTGTGCAGGTGCGCCATTCAATTGCAGCCATGTTTTGTCTTATTATTAAAGATACATATTCTAACAATTCGTTTAATGTGGTATTGAAGAAATTGCGAAATATTTTACCAGTCAGAGCGCCATTAAAGAAATGTGGGCCAATAATCTGAGTATATATATATATATATATATATATATATATATATATATATATATATATATATATATATATATATATATATATATATATATATTCCACCCCAAACATTAATAGACTACATATTTTGTCTATGAGATTCCATAACAATGTGCGAATTTGCATCGGAATAATCATGATAATTATGTCCATCAACTAACCCATTATTTTGAAACGTAGATTCATCTGTCCATAAAACGGAATTGTAAAATTGGGGTTCTGTTCGAAATTTATTCATCAGCAACTGACAGAAATTTGCAAGTGCCTCATATGGTTGGTAGTAGTTCCTGATGTAGTTACACATTATATGGATGGAAATGGTTTTTCTTTAACATTCGACCAACTGATCTAGAAGAAATTCCAAAATAAGAACTTAATGTCCGTTGAATAACTACCCGCTTTTCGAGCTGCAACATGGAATATCTTTGAAGAGATGCAATGTCGGTTAAGTTAGGGCAAACTTGCGCATTTTGGTGCTTAATAATATGTTGTTACGAAATTTTGGATGTTTTCAGAGGTTGCCGAAATTTTCAATTTTCTATTTTCCCTTTTATACCGAAAACTGCAAAAATTGGACGTTTTAAATTGAAACATTATGAAGGCACTTTTTTACGTCTGCGTCTGCGTCTGCGTCTGCGTCTGCGTCTGCGTCTGCGTCTGCGTCTGCGTCTGCGTCTGCGTCTGCGTCTGCGTCTGCGACTGTGTCCGTGTCCGTGTCCGTGTCCGTGTCCGTGTCCGTGTCCGTGTCCGTGTCCGTGTCCGTGTACGTGTCCGTGTCCGTGTCCGTGTCCGTGTCCGTGTCCGTGTCCGTGTCCGTGTCTGTCTGTGTCTGTGTCTGTGTCTGTGTCTGTGTCTGTGTCTGTGTCTGTGTCTGTGTCTGTGTCTGTGTCTGTGTCTGAGTCTATGTCTGAGTCAGTGTCTGTGTATCTGTGTATCTGGGTGTATGTGTCTGTGTGTCTGTGTGTCTGTGTGTCTGTGTGTCTGTGTGTCTGTGTGTCTGTGTGTCTGTGTGTCTGTGTGTCTGTGTGTCTGTGTGTCTGTGTGTCTGTGTGTCTGTGTGTCTGTGTGTCTGTGTGTCTGTGTGTCTGTGTGTCTGTGTGTCTGTGTGTCTGTGTGTCTGTGTGTCTGTGTGTCTGTGTGTCTGTGTGTCTGTGTGTCTGTGTGTCTGTGTGTCTGTGTGTCTGTGTGTCTGTGTGTCGTGCGTGTGTCTGTGTGTCTGTGTGTCTGTGTGTCTGTGTGTCTGTGTGTCTGTGTGTCTGTGTGTCTGTGTGTCTGTGTGTCTGTGTGTCTGTGTGTCTGTGTGTCTGTGTGTCTGTGTGTCTGTGTGTCTGTGTGTCTGTGTGTCTGTGTGCTGTGTGTCTGTGTGTCTGTGTGTCTGTGTGTCTGTGTGTCTGTGTGTCTGTGTGTCTGTGTGTCTGTTTGTGTGCCTGTGTGTCTGTGTGTCTGTGTGTCTGTGTGTCTGTGTGTCTGTGGGCCTGTGTATCTGTGTTTCTGTGTGTATGTGTGTCTGTGTGTCTGTGCGTATGTGTGCCTGTGTGTGTCTGTGAGTCTGTGTGTCTGTGTACCTGTGTATCTGTGTATCTGTGTGTCTGTGTGTCTGTGTGCCTGTGGGTCTGCGAGTCTGTGTGTCTGCGAGTTTGTGTGTCGGTGTGTCTGTGTGTCTGTGTGTCTGTGTGTCTGTGTGTCTGTGTGTCTGTGTGTCTGTGTGTCTGTGTGTCTGTGTGTCTGTGTCTGTGTGTCTGTGTCTGTGTGTCAGTGTGACTGTGAGTGTGTGGGTGTAAGTGTGAGTGTGAGCGGAGTGTGAGTATGATTGTGAGTGTGCGTGAGTGTGAGTGTGAATGTGAATGTGAATGCTAATGTGAATGTGAGCGTATGTGTGTTCTGTAGATGTCTGTGTGTGTCTCTGTGTGTGTGTGTGTGTGTGTGTGTGTGTGTGTGTGTGTGTGTGTGTGTGTGTGTGTGTGTGTGTGTGTGTGTGTGTGTTGTGTGTGTGTGTGTGTGTGTGTGTGTGTGTGTGTGTGTGTGTGTGTGTGTGTGTGTGTGTGTGTGTGTGTGTGTGATGTGTGTGTGTGTGTGTGTGTGTGTGTGTGTGTGTGTGTGTGTGTGTTTCATGAGTGTGTATGAGTGCGCGTGTGTGCTTGAATGCGGAGATTCGTGTTTGTGTGTGTGTGTGTGTGTGTGTGTGTGTGTGTGTGTGTGTGTGTGTGTTGGTGTGTGTGAGTGTGGGTTTGTGTGTGCGTGTGTGCTTTCAAGAGTGTGTATGTGTGTGTGCGTGTACTTGGATGAGAGGATTCGTGGGTATTTGTGGGTGCGTACGTGCGTGCGTCTGTGGTGGGTTTGTGCGTATGCAGGTGTGTGCGTCTGTGGGTGTGCGTGTGACTATGCTTGAGTGTGAAAGAGAGATGTGTGTGTGATTGTGAGTGAGAGTGTGAGTGTGACTGTGGGTGTGAGTGTGAGTGTGAGTGTGAGTAAGAGTGTGATTGTGAGCGTGTGTGTGTCTGTTAATGTTTGTGTGTGTGTGTGTGTGTGTGTGTGTGTGTGTGTGTGTGTGTGTGTGTGTGTGTGTGTGTGTGTGTGTGTGTGTGTTTTGCGAGTGTGAGTGTGAGTGTGTTTATGTGTATATGTGTATGTTTTTCATGAGTGTGTATGTGTGTGCTTGAATGAGTGCATTCGTGCGTGTTTGTGGGTGCGTACATGTGTGCGTTCGTGGTAGGTGTCTGCATTTGCGCGTGTGCGGGTGTGTGAGACTGTGAGTGTGAATGTGAGCGTGTGCGTGTGCGTGTCTGTGTGTGTGTGTGTATCTGTGTGTGTCTGTGTGTGTGTGTGTGTGTGTGTGTGTGTGTGTGTGTGTGTGTGTGTGTGTGTGTGTGTGTGTGTGTGTGTGTGTGTGTGTGTGTGTGTGTGTGTGTGTGTGTGTGTGTGTGTGTGGGTGAGTCTGTGTGTGTGTGTGTGTGAATGAAAGCGTGAATGAGAGCGTCAGTGTGAATGTGAGTGCGAGTGTGAGTGTAACTCTGGGTGAGTGTGAGTGTGAGTTTGACAGTGAGTGTGAGTGTCTGTTTGACTGTGAGTGTGTGTATGAAAATTTGTTTCCATAGTTTTTAAAGAAAATTTAGTTTTACATAACTTTTCTTTATAAAGTTTTGAAATATAAAGCAAATAAGATCTAAAACTAAAAATTTTGTTATCGGATGGGGCGCTATGGAATTTTTTAGTTAGCATTTATATGTCTATTAACTTCTACCTGACGTAAAGTTTTAAACGTCCATCTGACACAGATATCCTAAAAAAATATTTGTTAGCGTTATTCGATTTCTTTTAATTTCCGCCTTTCATCTTGGGAAGTCGTGTGTTGTTCCACACCAGATGTTTTTAGTTAGCATGTATATATTTATTAACGTTTATCTAACATGATGTTTTAAACGTCTGACATAGATTATTGTTTATGTTTTTACAACGTTTATATTTTCGTTATGAACCTATATAATACATCTGGTGTCGAACAACACACGACTTTCCAACCTACAAAGTGGGAATTAAAGGAATTGAAATACTTTTAATAATAATTTTTTTCGGATAATTATGAAACCTATTTTATAATACGTTCATAACGCAAAAAGGCAACATTGTAAGAACAAATACAATAATTTATGTAAGGTGGACGTTTAAAGCTTCATGACGTTAATAAACATACAGATACTAACTTAAAAAAAACTCCAATTCCGCCCGCTGCTATAAAATACCGCTAATACAATTTAGGCATTTTCAATCCTATTTAATCAATGTTTAGGCTTAGTTTGCTTTATATTCCGAAACATTATACGCACACACACACACACACACACACACGCGCACGCAAACACGCACACAGAGAGAGATAGACATCATGGCCGATCTTGGCCAAACTGTTCCAAGTGATGTAAAATGAGCTAATAAGTCGATTTAGCGTTAGTGAACAAAAAGTCGATCTTCATATGTATGTGTAGGTTTGAAGGTAAAAATAGATCGCGTAATTATCGTAATGAAAGTTTTATTAAAATTGATTCATATGGTTTAATTTCCACTTCCTAGGTTGAAGATCATGTGTTGTTCCACACCAGATATTGTAATATTCAAGATTCAATTTGATGTGGTTAATATAATTAAGTGGTTTTATGTTCATAGCGATAAAACAGAACGATGCAAAATTTTCACTTGTAATCTCTCTAGTGCTTGGATTATTTCCGGAAATTTTTTCGACTCACGAATGTTTTGAAAATTATCCGGAGTCGAAGACGAATGAGAAGAAATTTCCGGTAATTAATTCAAGCACGTGGGGGATTGAGTAAGAAAATATTCCAAGATTATCTGTTGCTATTGACGTCGGGAGATTTCCGATTGGAAACCCCACGTCGTTATTGACGACGGGATATTTTCAGTATAATTCTCATTCATTGGTTAGAATACTGCATCGAGGTTGGTTGAATTTACATAACGTCAAATTTTGACAGTTGAACAAAATAATTCTTTAAATGCAGTATACCTACAATGTTTTACCTATCTAAGGCATCTACATTCCCACGTAAAAATGTGAAAATCGAATGATAACCAATTGAATTAAGTAATATTTATCAAATCTTTTTACAGAAATAATTAAAGTGTTTATGGTTATACATAGAAAATAAAGCAATTAGATTAACATAAAGTACACTGATTAATAAGATAGTTATCAGATTTGCATGTATTTAGATTGCTATGCAATTGAGGTTTTAATCTTGTAAAATTCCTGATCGTGTATCCCTAGAACACTTATAAACACTGATAATTTTCTACTAATTTCTCAAGAACTTTGTTCTTAGATAAAAATTTGTAATAAACTTATTACGTAGTTATCAATGTAGTTGATAACGAGTAAGCCGGTTACTCTTAAGTAACCAAGCTAAATGTTAAATAAATTAAACTGCAAAAATGTTTGTACGCATCAAATTGTTTAACTTATCTATTCAATTGATTATTCAAGTAGATTAAATATAGGTATTGCGTCAATAATTAATTTTTAAAGTAATAACTTCTTTATGCAAGGAATATTCTTTACATGCGAAAATCGTCGGCGGCATCTATCAAAGTTTCCTGAAACTGTAAGTTGGATAGTACAAGAATCATAAATAATTATTTTCTATAAAAATTGTTTATCATACCACAATTTAATTTAAAATTTTAAATTAAGCACACTTTCTGTTCAGCATGACCTACAGTCTGTGGTAGATTCGAAGTACTAAAATTTTTATTCAGTTTTTCCCCGCCATCTATGAACGGTACTATTAGCCATCCGTCTGCAGGAACCGCCAAATTTGGGTTGTGTCGTAATTTAAAAAACTGGGAGGTGGATTCACCGTAAAAACTGTGTAAATGGTATAATAAATATTTTATCAAAGAATTGTATGACATTCACAGGTCTATCAGAAAGGTTCATATTTCAATTGTCAGTTAACCAAGTCTTTCAATGGAAATTAGTTCTTGAAGTAACATATGCTAATATTTCAGCTACTTAATTTAGGATCATATAATGTTAAATTAAGTATTACATGTTTTCTTTTATCTGTTAAATGATGTACAGAGTATTCCATCTTTTATGGTTTTTTAGGATATATTGGTGGTTACTAATGAAGCTAACGCGATGCGGTTTTTGCAAGACTTTACTACTTTTTTGTCAAACGAACGATGACGTTTTCATAATTATCTTAAGCGTACTTGTTCTTTTTGGAAATACAGAGTATTTTTAAAGTCAAACTCAGCTTGATAAAAGTGACAGAAAAATACAAATTTCTCAGTTGTTTAATATTATCTAAGTAGTAACGCGACAGACTCCCCTCCACTTTTTACGTCATAAGCCCCGACCCTGGGACACTAAATTTCACTTTCTTTTTATATGCCTACGTGGGGATCGTATTTTTCACCCCAATGGCTTCTTTTCGGAGGCCATATCCAACCCTTGATGAAATTTTTACCCTGATTTGGTTGTATTAAAAGCCCTTTAGGCAGTTCAGCCCCGGAAAGGTAGGCAAATGCGTGCGCATACAATGTTATGAATGGAGGTCCTAAGGACAGCCCCTTTCACCTGATTAGTTTCTGATTGGTTTTTAGCCCCACCCAGTTTCTGAGCTCTGAGTGGATGCTTAAGGCTCTGCAATGGTTACGGTGGGAAATTTGAAATTTTCTAATATGGGGCTCTAAAGCTAACTTGTAAGTCAGCTATAAGAACCTGTGTCAGGTCTGCGCCCTCTTGTCGTGGCTTCCTTGTTGCGAAACTTGAATTTGCTTGTAGGGCCATCTAGTGGTGTATGGACTAATGAATATTTTTTCTGTAATAAAGGTAGCGTCACTTAGCGGTAAGACAATTCGGGTTTGTTTGTGGCGCCATATAGTGGTGTATAGACTAATGAACATTTTCTGCAATAGAAGTTGATCATGCACGTCTCTCTCTCTCTCGGCTCTTTCTCAAACGAAGAAATCAATCAATCAGATCAATCAATCAACTAAATCAATCTCAATAAAAATTAGAGCATACCTTACAGTTTACGAAAACCAACTTACAGTTCAAAAATACTGATTTGGTTTAATTAATTACAGTTTGCTTGCTCAAAATCAGCCACTGTTCAAAATACCAAATTGCTATAACGGAAATAAAACACAAAAGGTTTTAACAGTTTATTATTTCATGCGAATCAATAACTACGAAGTTTAAAACCTACAAATACGTACCGCGTAATGCTATTAATTAATTTATAAAAAAATAGCGTAACACTCACACCTTTATCTAATTAACTAAACAAATGAATAGAGATCGAGTAGAATAAGAGATGACGCATTGTTGGTTGGTTCATGACAACTTCCTGCTGTAATGACACATTAAAATCTTTATAGGCGTTTCTGTGAACAATATCAAGTAAAATATATATTAAAAATAATACGCATACCTTCAGATGTGTTTTTCTTTCGACTGTTCTAAAAATAACTGTGTTGGAGAACTAAACTAAATATTAAAATATTTTATACAGTTTACTAAACCTGTCTTGTGTTTTTACTTATGAATAGTTGACATAAAACTGGCTATTGGTTTCTCCCATCATCAAGTAATTTGTAGAATGTAAATATACAAACCTAATTATCTTTATCAGCTTAATGCAACTCGTATTTACCTTTCCCTTTCAAAGACTACTTAGAGCCACCTTATATGAATTTATATAAAACGATGTTTTGTTATTTACAGCATACATTTAAAAGATTTTACCTATATGATAAAACTGTTTTTATGGAATGCAGCTATTATTATTAAACAGTTATACAACTTCATTTTATATGAACTAAAAAGTAGCAATGAGCCTTCAACATCGTATTAATTAATGTGTTTACAAATATTTTAAAATGTTGCTGCTGCAAAAAATACATTAAGGTCTAAATATTAGATGAAATAATACTTATTATTTCTACCCTGATGCACTAGCGCTTTTTATACGGGCAGAGTCCCTATCTAAGCGTTCAATGTTCAATTACTCACACACACACACACGCGCGCGCGCACACAACACACAAACTACTTTAAAATGAATAAATGAGCGGTAATTAAGTGAACAGGTAATTAGACATTTTAAATTAGATATACATCAAACTATCTGTTAATGCACGATGCGCGTGTTGGTTTTAGTAAATTTTTAAAAGACAACAACAAAACGGAATTATCGTGACGTTAAAAGACAAGAACGATAAAACAGAATAGAATATATTTGTGATTTCAGATTTTTTATCACCGAAAATTTTTTGCAATAGAAGTTGATCATGCACGCCTCTCTCTTGTTACGGAACTCTTAATTAAAACAACTATACTACTAAAAACGCTTTTATTTATCAGAGTAGAATGGTTGAAAAACTAGTATTATACAGTAATTTGGTTATCTCATCATTTATAACTAAGCATGTAGTGAAAAATATTCGGTAGTTTAAAAATATACCAGTAGATGGTGCCACACACATAACCCGGATTAGTCCTAGACATATAACGCCAGGTGGTGCCTCCTTTATTACAACAAAAATGTGCATTAGCACAACTAGATCCCGACACAAATTCAAATTGAAAAAGGAAGCAAAGGCGTATAGTTGTTTAAACCATAAGATCGAGGAGCCTATGTGCGCCCTGGAAAACGCATTACTACTGCAAAACTGGGCGCATACCAACGCCAATGATGTATGCGGTACAAGTGTTGAAATGTATGAAATCGGTCCCCAACCACAAGAATGTGTTTCGACTTGTATGTGCTTCCAAATGGCTACCCCGATACGCACCTAGACCTTGTGCAATTATTGTGAACACGTATCCAGCAAACAAACCAGGTCAGCATTGGACTGCTATCTACATTGACGAGAATGGTAACGGGGAATATTTTGATTCCTTTGGACGACCCCCGCTAGGTTACTATTTACGTCTCCCTGAGATGAATTTTACATTGTCCCGCTACAACAAAACGACGCTGCAGGACCATTCGGAGGTGTGTGGGCTTTATACGACAATGTTCTTGTATTTTAGAATGAGAAATATTTTACCAACGCTTGATTTGGTAAATAAGTCTTTACTACATTATAAATGATGAGATAACCAAATTACTGTATAATGCTTGTTTTTCAACCATTCTACTCTGATAAATAAAAGCGATTTTAGAAGTTTAGTTGTATTAATTAAGAGTTACGTAATAAGAGAGAGGCGTGCATGATCAACCTCTATTGCAGAAAAATTTTCGGTGAAAATAATCTGCAATCACAAGTATATTTTACTCTATTTTGTCGTGCTTGTTTTTAACATCAAGATAATTCTATTTTGTTGTTGCCTTTTAAATATTTACTAAAACCAACACGCGCATCGTGCATTAACAGACAGTTTGATGTATATCTAATTTATAATGTCTAATTACCTGCTTACTTAATTGCCGCTCATTTATTTATTTTAATGTAATTTGTGTGAGTGTGTGTGTATATCTGTGTGAGTAATTGAACACTGACCGCTTAGATAGACACTTTGCCTGTATAAAAAGAGGGCTATTGCATCAGGGTAGGAATAATTATTATTATTTCATCTAATATTTAGACCTTAATGTATTTCTTGCAGCAGCAAAATTTTAAAATATTTGTAAACACATTAATTAACACGATGTTGCCGGCTCATTGCTACTTTCCAGTTCGTATAAAATGAAGATGTATAACTGTTTAATAATAATAACTACATTTCATAAAAACAATTTTATCATATAGGTGAAATCTTTTAAATGTATGTTGTAAATAACAAAACATCGTTTTATATAAATTCATACAAGGCGGCTCTAAGTAGTCTTTGAAAGGGAAAGGTAAATACGAGTTGCAGTAAGGTGATAGGGATAATTAGGTTTGTATATTTACATTCTACAAATTACTTAATGATGGGAGTTATTATTAGAACAGTCGGAAGAAAAACACATCTGAAGGTATGCTTATTATTTTTAATACATATTATACTTGATATTGTTCACAAAAATGTCAATAAAGATTTTAATGTGTTATTATAGGAGGAGATTGTCATAAACCAACCAACTATGTATCAGTTCTTATTCTACTCGATCTCTACTCATTTGTTTAGTTAATTGATAGCATTATGCGGTACGTATTTGTTGGTTTTAAACTTCGTAATTGTTGATTCCCATGTAATAATAAACCGTTAAAACCTTTTGTATTTTATTTCCGTTATAGCAATTCGGTATTTTGAACAGTGGATAATTTTGAGCAAGCAAGCTGTAATTAATTAAACAAAATCAGTATTTTTGAACTGTAAGTTGGTTTTCGTAAACTGTAATGTATGATCTGGTTTTTATTGAGATTGATTTAGTTGATTGATTTACTGATCTGATTGATTGATTTCTTCGTTTGAGAAAGAGCCGACAGAGAGAGACGTACATGATCAACTTCTATTGCAGAAAATGTTCATTAGTCTATACATCACTAGATGGCGCCACAAACAAAGCCTAATTAGTCCTACCGCTAAGTGATGCTACCTTTATTACAGGAAAAAATATTCATTAGCCCATGCCCTATAAGCAAATCCAAGTTTCGCAACAAGGGGCCACGACAAGAGGGCGCAGATCTAACACAGGTTCTTATAACTGACTTACAAGTTAGCATTAGAGCCCCATATTAGAAAATTTCAAATTTCCCACCGCAACCATTGCAGAGCTTTAAGCCTACACTCAGAGCTCAGAAACTGGGTGGGGCTAAGAACCAATCAGAAACTAATCAGGTTAGGACCTCCATTCATAACATTGTATGCGCACGCATTTGCCTACCTTCCAGGGCCTGAACTGCCAAAAAGGCTCTTAATACAACTAAATTAGGGTGAAAATTTCATCAAAGCGCTGAAGATGACCCCCGAAAAGAAGCCATAAAAAGGAGTGAACTGACAAAAAGGTTCTTAACACAACCAAAAGAGCTCTAATTAGGGTGAAAATTCCATCAAGGGTTAGAAATGGTCTTTGAAAAGAAGCCATAGGGGTGAAAAAATAGGATCCCCACGTGGACATATAAAAAAAGTGAAAGTTAAAGTGTCCCAGGGGGCGGGGCTTATGACGTAGAAAAGTGGAGGGGAGAGTGTCGGGTTACTACTATCGTAGCTACTGCATTGATAGAGACCGCAAACACATTATGGTAATGGTCAAAGTTTAAATAACACGTACAGGTGCATATGACTCCCGATCGATGTCCTGTACAAAGTGCGATTCTGGTCACATTTTCGAACGTGATGCACCGGTGTCCAATCAGTAAATGTTAAGCATTTTAAACAGTGATGTCACAACTGTTGTTTATGCCAAGAGTTCTGTAATAGATCCTTCAAAGGTATTACTGTAATGTCCAATAAATGAATGTTATAGTGGGATTGATCTTGGGTCTCGATTTTTTTCTTGGTTTCCTAAGAAAATTAGGAGCAAAACAAATCGTTGAAAGGTCTCGGCAAGTTGCATCGAATTATGTTACTCCGACCTCCCTCAGAATGAAAAAGAGTTAATATTTTCTCGACGGATTTGGCCTCCCCACAGATTCTTTAAATGTTCTTGGGTATGCCTGCATAGTGTCAACTGTAACGAAAGGCCTCAACAAAAAAAAGTATTTGTCCACTCTCCCCCCTTTCGACCTCCTATAAGCGACATAGGTCATAATTTCGGAAACGATAGATCGTGTATGTTCCAAGACTACTCGTTGGAAAGCTCTCGACAAGTCGTATCGAACTGTTACTTCTTAAGTTTCAAATTCGGCGTTTGCAAAACATTACCATACTCTGTTTAGGGTAGTTTATTTGGTTACGATGTTATACAATGAAATAAAATCAACGCTGAAGAAAAGTGTAATATGTTAAGAAGAGTTTTCTACATCACCCTGTAAATTGAGTCAACCCATCTTTTCCTCATTTCATCTTTTGGGAAGAAAATGTTTGAAAAACATTCGCAGCTATCATTATAATTACTTGAGCATCTTCGAGAAGAACATTCGTCTACTAACTTACAGAAATTTTAATATGTAAAATAGTTATCGGTTTATTTCGTTTCGCGAATGAAGAAAGTATTTTTTTTATTCATTAAAACGTTGTTTACAGTTCTCATTGTATCACTATGTTAAGAATTAAAGGAAGGGTTGGGAATAGATCATTTAATTGGAGTTTCTCAATTTACTTTGTTTTGGAACATCGTGGAACAGGTTATCTTATCCGTATTTTACACACGACATGATATAGGACTTTTAGTTAGAACAAGGGTTGGTCTACTATAGTAAGTGTTGGATATTCACTTCATTTAATTGTTTTATGTTACATCGGAGGATTTGTGGTATTTAGGGATATCAGCGTTCTATTTATTGTGAAAAACGGTTGATTGTGTGAAAAATTCCTATCAGAATGCTACCTTGTTACACAGTTTCTGATTGACTAATTGTAGAGTTAGGGACTGATAATATTTATATCAATAATTTGATTTAGGATATAACCTTAATGATGCAAAATTTTAGCAAAATTACTAATGTAATACATTCTTAATAGTTTCTATTGGGGTATTTTGTAGAAAAATGCGTTTGTTACATGCCTAAAGCAAGTACGCTCCCTAGTTCCAGCATTAAGCTCTCTCCTCTCTCTCTCTCATCTCTCTCCCTCTCTCTCTCTTTCTCTCCCCCTCCCTCTCTCTTTTTCTCTCTCTCTCGCTCCTTATATATGTTCCGCTTTCCCTTCTTTGTAGCCGGTAGTTTCACTTTCTCTTTTTGTGCACTTTCTCCTGTTTCTTGAACTCCATTGATCGGCATTGCTCTGCGCTCTAATACTGTTTTCCATATTGCTGGTAGTCGCAATTCAGCGTCCATTGTATTAATGCTCCATGGATTCCTCTCGATTTCTATGGCTTCTCTTATTCTTACTGTTGTCGAAATTTATTCTGTGACCAGTGCTACATGCTGCGTTAGCGCTGATGTTGATTGATTTTTACTAACCAAGTTTACATGTTCCTCTTTCCGTGCGCTTATTTTTCTATTTGTCTGTCCGATGTAAGACATATCGCAATCTCTACTAGGGATTTCGTATACTGGTTGGTTCTCCAAATCACTATGGTCTTTAGGGTTTTTCAGAATGTTGGCTATTTTTTGTGTGGTTTGAATATAGTTTTTCTAGAATTCTGCTGATTTTATCCGTCGTTTCCTTGATATACGGCAGGTAGGCGTTGGACAGCGGCGGTTCCATGATTTCTTGCGGTGTCTTTGATGATGGGTTGAAAATCGTTTGAATGGCGTAATGTTTGAATCCACTTTTAAACAGACCATCTCATACTTTATTTAATCCTTCCTTGAGATTTCCTTGGTCTGCTAACGTTTTCAATCGATAGACTGACATTGATATCATCAATTTCAGCTGTCCCGGATGGTGGTGCGAATCGGCGTTTGTGTATGTATCCATGTGTGTCGGCTTGTAATACACTGTATGTCCTAATTAGTTATTTTCTTTTTTTCTAGTTAGCACATCAAGAAATGGCTATTGTCGCTCTTTTTGTACTCCCATTGGGAACTGGAATTTGGGATGAGGTTGGTTGATGTAAGTCAGAAATTCCTTTAGTTTTTTCTCTCCGTGGCTCCAGATTACAAATGTGTCATCCACATACCTCAACCACAAAGTTAGTTTGTCTTTTGCTGACTTTAGAGCGTGTTTTTCAAATTCTTGCATAAACAAATTTACAATCACCAGTGATAAGGGGCAGCCCATCTTATACATCAAGATATATATATATATATATATATATATATATATATATATATATATATATATATATACAAATTTAGACATCATACTTATAGCCTTCGAAATGTAATATTATATCTTCCAAAAATTATACAAGGTGTTATCTAATGTGGTGTACAATTTACTTTCTTCAGTTTGCTATAACTTTGATAATTTAAACCTAACATCCTTTATTTTAATGCATTTTTAAATTTTACATAAGAAAATAACTTATAACCTTAAACCTTGTTTAAGGTTCCCAATAGCCAAGTGTAGCCGTTTTTGAGATAAGACAATTTTTTGAAAATGTTTTTTTAATTTTAGTTTACTGAAACCAACAGATGTAATATTAATTTTTTAGAACAAATACAAATTCTTCTTACACTGCGTTTAATATTGACACGTTTTTATCTATTGGGGAGTTTTTCAATAATTTTTTACTGGCATCCAGGGTGAATGCAGAAAAGTTTCCGGATTGTGAGCAATTTAACAAAGATGCCTTGGAAAGACTTATTGTAAGATTTCGTGAAACAGGTAGTGTTGCATATAGAAAATGAGAAATATTGAAACACTTAATAAAGATGAGTTTTTAGTATTGCAATCTGTAATAGAGACTCCAAATGCTAGCACAGGAGAAATTGCAGAAGAGACAAGAGTAAGAAGGATCCTTCCAAAACATAAATTTTATCCTTTCCACATTGAAATTCATCAATGTTTACGTGGAAGTGATTTTCAAAGGAGATTATATTTTTTTTGGTGGTGTCTTGAAAGGTTGGAGAGGAAACATTGTATAATAATGGATGATTTAATGGACGTAACTTCCATTATTATAACATGGAAAATAGACCGCTATTTAGATTTGTCAACCATCAAAATCGATGCAGTCTTAATGTATTTGGCACAATTATCGACAACTACGTGATTGGTCTTTATTTCTTTGATGGTCATTTGAACGGATACAAATTCTTAAGGTCTCAAAAAGAGAAGTTTGAAATCTTCTTGAAAACGTACCCCAAACGTTCGAGCTAGAATGTGCTTCAATTAGACGGTGCTCATGCGGCAGACGATTAATAAATGGATAGGAAGAGCAGGTTCAAACAGTTGGTCGCCGAAATCACCAGATTTAACACAAATTGATTACTTTTTGTGAGGATACGTTAAAAAATTTTTTAGTGCACCTATTACGGCCAACGGAATGCAAGAAAGAATTTTTTTTTTTATTTTATTTATTTATCACATATAAATTACACAGAAAAGTAATATATGACAGGTCCATTCTCTAACTAACACTAACTAGTACTAACACATATTGTAAAAATCGTCAATTGTGTAACACGGATTCATTTGAAGCAACTTTTTTACTTCTACTTTAAATTTCGTATAGGTATATTTTTTGATATGCAGTGGAAGTTTGTTATATAATTTTATTCCGCTGTACCATGGAGATTTAGTATAGAACGAATGCTTATAATTATTTAATTGTATTAAATTCGTATTTCGTGTGAAGTACGTGTGAATATTTTTACCAGTTAAAAAATTCTTATTATTACTGTGTATGTAACACAGTAATTTATGAATATATATGGCCCTAAGAGGTAATATTTTAAATTTCTTAAAATATTGTCGGCACGAATCGAAGATGTTAACACTAAAAATAATACGAATTATTCGTTTTTGTAAAAGGAAGACCCGTTGACTACCGCACGAATTACCCCAAATTATCACGGCATGGCTAAGATATGAATGAACCGTGGCGTAATAAAAATTTATTAATGCGTGAATTCCGAAATTATTTTTAAGCGAGGCCAGTAAGAAATAGGATTTATTTAAAGTCGCACAGAGTTTATCCGTATGGTCTTCCCATGATAAATTTTTGTCAATTGTTAGTCCCAGAAAGTTTATGGAATCGGCTAGGCTTTAGTTTTTGCCATTCATCGAGAATTGCAGAGAATCAGGTTTAATGTATTTATTATGAACATGAATAATTTCAGTCATAATTAATTGCTAAATTATTTTTACTGCACCAGTTGGAAAATTCGGCAATCGTAAGTTTAATTTTATTAATAGCAATATCACGTCATTTATCTGAGACGACCATACAAGTATCATCTGCATACATGATAACTTTCGCTTGCGAGATGTGTAGCTGTAGATCGTTATAAATAATAGAAAAATTAAGGGACCCAAGTTGCTCCCTTGCGGGGTGCCAATATTAGAAGACATATTATACGAGAAATTATCATTAATTTTGACTTGGAACGTTCTATCTTTCAAAAAGGAAATTACCCACTCTTTAAGTACACCTCGAATGCCTAATTTGTGAATTTTTTCTGCAATGAAATGTATAGCTATACAATCAAATGCCTTTTGCAGATCAAACGAAATATAAAATGTGTGATGGTTATTGTCAATGTTATTTATTATAAACTCTATACATTCGATATGCGCTAACTCAGTGAATTTACCCTTCCTGAAACCAAATTGATCCGTACTGAGCAGATCAAATCTATCCAAATAATCACAGATTCGGTTACAGACTGCTTTTTCTATCACCTTGGAAAAGCAGATGAGCATCGATATTGGTTGGTAATTATGTAAATCGCTTCTATCACCTTTTTTGGTACAGTTGCGCTATTTTTAAAAATGAACGAAATTTTCCATAAGAAATCGAGGTGTTGATGATATCTTTTAAGGTAGTGCCAAGTACTGCTAAGTACAGAAGATGGAACTTCGTCTGGACCGATTAGGTTACTTTTTAAATCAAATATGATTTTTTGACTTCATTTTCATCAACAGGTATGAAACCCATTGAGTGCTCGAAGTTAGGACATGCAGTACAAGACAATTAATTAAGATTAAATTTAATTTTAATATCATTAACCGTACTGGAAAATTTATGAGCAAAAGCATTGGCAATTTTTCTTTCGTCAGTAATATTGATATTATTAATTTTAATAGAAATCATATTTTTCTCCTTGCTTTTATTAGGAGTAGAACCCCGGCACCTTGGCCGCCATCTTGGATTTTGACGTCACAAGCCCGCCCACGTGGGGGACCGGTTTTTCCACCCTTATTTTTACCCTCTTACGTGTGAGACCGGATTTTCCACCCTTATTTTTGCACGTCCACGTGGGAGACCATATTTTCAACCCTTATTTTTTATATACCCTCGTGTGAGACCGGATTTTCCACCCTTATTTTTTTTATATATCCTCGTGTGAGACCGTATTTTCAACCCTAATTTTTACACGCTTACGTGTGAGGCCGGATTTTCCCACCCTTATTTTTACTCGCTTACGTGTGAGACCGTATTTTCAACCCTTTGCATTCTTAATTAAGGCCCTTTTTTTTTTTTTTTTTTTTTTTTTTGTATTTATCAGATCCGTGTGGGGAATATATTTTTCAACCCTTGATGAAATTTTTAACTGTTTTGTCTGTATTAAGGGCCCTTTTGACAGCAATTTTTGTGTTCACTAGCGTGAGCGACGTACATTTCAACCCTGACAGTATTTTAACCTTTTTGTTTGTATTAAGAGCCCTTTTGGCGGGGAGCCCCTAAAGGATAGGCAAATGGATGTGCACGTAGGATCGTATTTTCTACCTATTTTTAAGGGTTAATAAACGGTAGAATATTTTTTGGTATTAAAAGAAGCTAATCAAGGTAAAGGTAACGTATACGTTTGATTTTTAAATACACTATTAAATTCTATAACGATAATAAACAGTTAATGGCATTGCATAATCAGATAATTACCCTGTTGTTGTCATACAATGTGAATGTACGGTTTAGCGACTATTTAATATGAATTGAATTTTATCAAATGAGATTGCATAATTGTTGTTATTATTAAAATCATTATTAGATTTCTTTTAAACCCCCATCTACAGATTGTGATCCTCTACTTGGTTTAAAATTCACTTGAATATATTTTAAAATGAAATTACTTTAAAAATAAAACGTGTAATTAACTAATTGATTAATCTGCTTACAGCAATAGTAATCACTGAAAATTAAGGAATGTCGCTTTTATTTATTTACCTTTTAATACGTATCATTTATATGCAATATATTCTGGTTTTAAATATGAGTCACAATGTATCGCAATGCTTTCTGCTTTAATTATAGGTCATAATTAAATCTAGTTGTCGCTCAAGGTAATCACTACCAAATTAATCTCATCTACAACAAGAAACTTAATATCAATAATGTTAACAAAGTATTTTTATAATGCCATTTCCCGCATAGTTTAATGTCCATGTATGGTCATATTTTAGTCTTGGGAGATCGGATTTTGTCACAAAATACAAGCACAGGAACAATTACAAGTACAAGCACAAGCGCAAACACAGGTACATACAAACACACAAACACGAAAAAACGAAAAATCGCAAACACGAAAAACGAAAATTCGCAAACACGAAAATTCGTAAACACACAAACTCACAAACACAAAAAACGAAAAACGAAAATTCGCAAACACGAAAAATAACAAACACACAAACGCGCAGAGTACGAAAAAACGCAAACACGAAAAATCGTAAACACAAAAATTCTCAAACACGAAAACCGCAAACATTCAAATGCACAAACACGAAAAAACGAAAACACACAAAACGAAAAACACGCAAAGCTGTCGAATGAATTAAGACTGGGATTTGGAGTCTATAAACAAAATGATTCTGTCTGTCTGTGTCTCTGTCCCTGTCTCTGTCTCTGTCTCTCTCTCTGTCTCTGTCTCTGTCTCTGTCTCTGTCTCTGTCTCTGTCTCTGTCTCTGTGTCTGTCTCTGTCTCTATCTCTGTCTCTGTCTCTGTGTCTGTGTCTGTCTCTGTCTCTGTCTCTGTCTCAGTCTCTGTCTCAGTCTCTGTCCCAGTCTCTGTCTCTGTCTCTGTCTCTGTCTCTGTGTCTGTCTCTGTCTCTATCTCTGTCTCTGTCTCTGTCTCTGTGTCTGTGTCTGTCTCTGTCTCTGTCTCTGTCTCAGTCTCTGTCTCAGTCTCTGTCCCAGTCTCTGTCTCTGCCTCTGTCTCTGTCTCTGTCTCTGTCTCTGTCTCTGTCTCTGTCTCTGTGTCTGTGTCTGTCTCTGTCTCTGTCTCTGTCTCAGTCTCCGTCTCCGTCTCTGTCTCTGTCTCTGTCTCTTAATCGCATACGGTCGAGGTGCGTGTCTGGGTAGTTGATTA
>JARFJB010001942.1:2822066-2857066 GCA_036346205.1 Vesta saturnalis
TGACACGTTCATATCGTGCTCCGGCTTTTTCCTGCTGCGGTCACATTTAAAATGTACAGTGTGCTACACTAGAGTCGCCCAATGTTTCCAGCGTACCAATATAAATTTCTTACAGCGTCATACCAATTATCTCCAAATATTTAGTTACAGTTAGCAACTTTTGAACAATTTAAAGTTTTATACGACGTAGACGCAATGATGCCAAGCTTGTAATTTGTTTCATTGATAGAAATACTTATTAAAAAGTTATTACAATTTTGAACCCACTCTCTTATTAGTAAAAATTCTGATGTCCACTTGAGAAAACTGACTCAAAGTCACCCACTTACCAAAAACATATTTATGAAATATACATTTATTTTGACATCTCAAGTAATTCTTAAGGATATACATTGAAGCTGATAGCTGCAATTGTTTTCGCAACATCATCTCATTTTGCATTAGAGCAGGTCATGAAAATCTAGGAAGAGTGGTAGCACCGTCAAACGAGGAAAAAGTTGCTATCGTAGCTTGACTTTTAAAAATTGTAGGTTATATTTTCAATGTGAAACTAAAGCAGCGTTGCAACATTGTTTTTCACGCTATTTAGGCCTTGTTTGCACGAAAATCGTTAAATCTCGAGTGACCTATTTAAAAAGAAGTAAATTTTAGTTTTCAGACCTTGAATGTCTATTACCTACACATAACGGAAATTGTATATTCTTTACACTGGTCATAATTGACAACATCGTGTCTTATTTAATCCAATGAAATGTTTTGTTAACCAAATCTACGTAAAAGCTAATAAGAATACCTTCTCCTTTTTTCACTCTTCCAAAATAAGATACAAGGGAAAAATATGCAGGAAATCCAGAACGCAATTTAATAAGTAATCCAATGTGAAGACTTGCTTTTGTGATAAAACTTACCTGCTGTATTTTTCTCTTTCTTTTATTGGCCATTAAACATGATCTCGTCAGGATTAGTCAACTGAATACATTCTCACCAGAAATGGCGCTACCTACTAAAAGAAGGGGAAAATGCCAAGAAAATTACAAGCATTAGCACACTTCTTGGGCACTCAAGATGTATTACGCGTATGAGGGCGGCTTAATTTTGTCTACAACGACGTGTTTAATTTCACATAACATTTTTTGTCCATTAACACGTTTGTGTTTGTAACTTATTGATTTAAAAATTCTAAATAATGTCGATCCCCATCAAAATTGAAATATGTTTTAACTTGAATATACAGTTAGTCCAAAGTAAAATATTCATTTTTCAAATTAAGTTGCTAAATTGGTCGTTGTAGATCTTTCCGAAAGGTGAAATCCTAAATCTCACATTTGGCGCGCGTATCACAATATGTCTGCTTTAAATTTTGAGGTCTCGCCGTTAAGATGTCTTGGATAAACCTAAAACCAAATACACACTTAATGTGCACACGAATCAGCTATTTTTGTATCAAGTGCCTAAAATGAGATTATTAGGACGAATTTGATGTTTCCAGACGAGGCGTTAGCCCGAGTCCAGAATAGCAAATGAGCCCTAAAAAACTTATTTTGTTACAAACAATATTTTGTGGTTTAAGCTCTCTAAAATTTTCTTAAAATACCTAATTTATCAATGTTATTCTAATACAAGCACTAGGTACTTGATACAAAAATAGCTATTGGGAAGAGGTCTCGAATCTTGTACCAGCATAGCAATAACTTTCATTTAATTTTATTTATCAGTTCCGTCATTTTAGTTTGTCAAAAAAGCTACTTTAAAAAATGCTCCAAAATTCGGCAAGTATTGCGGAGAAGGCGAAAGAAATCGTCTTGGAGTTACTACCTGTAAAATCTAGGGCCTTCTATGATAAAGAGTACGATACTTTCAACAGGTGGAAAGAAATTAAGGGAGCAGCCGTTATAAACGAAGATGCGCTACTGAATTATTTGCACGAAAAAGTAAGTATTCTAAATGTCAAAGAAAATATTAATATCGACCAATTACCAAAAGTTATGGCTGAAGAGGAATTCGGTGGGTTACGAGCCTATAAAATCCAAAGTGCTATCAAGTGTTGAGATCGATAAGTTTTTGGCAAGTGCTGATGATGATGAAAGATTTTTGTTAGTTAAGGTTAGTATGTGGCGATTACTTTTGAAGTAGGTTTCAATTTTATTTTAATTATTAGGTCGCTCTTTAAGAATGCAGGATATTGCTGATATGAAGACAAATATTAAAAGAGTGTTTCCGGAGGTTGGTGAGGAGAGAGTTGTTAACTCTGTGGAAGTTTATCGGAAATATGTTCGTTTTCGGCGTAACAATGTACCACACGACTATTTATTTATCTTATACCGAAAAGGCAAATGCTTCATTCGGGAAAATGCCTTCGAGTGTGGCTGAATTCTTAAAGCTACCGAATCCAAAGAACTACACAGGTCATTGTTTTAGGCATAGCTCTGCTATTCTGGATTTGACATCGTTGAAAAGTCTAGGAGATTGGAGGTAAGTATGTTAAATAAAACGTTTATCTTATTCTAAACAACAATATTATTCAGGTCGTCTAAAGTGGCCGAATGTTACATAGCAGAGTCGATTGAAAAACAGAAAAAACTTTTACTTGGCAAAAACAAAATCGTGCCGACTTCCACGGATGTATCGCCAAGTATATCCTCCGCAAGTACTTCTGCCCCTTATACTAGTGCTCGAATTTTTCCGAATAAGAATTTTTATTTATATTGCCTGTTATTTTTTGACATTGTTAGTTTTAACAGAGATTTATAATATGTATATTACTTAACTGTACTATAAGCAAGTTTTTAAACTAGATACCTAATTTTTTTTGACAAATCCGTATGATAGAATTGATAAATACAATAATTTTTAAATATTGTCCACTGAATTATTTAAAATAAAATAAAAAGGTTGTCATGACGACCTTTATGGACTAGGCCGAAAATGAGTCCGTAAAATAGCCATTTTTGGGAACGTACAAAAAAAAAAAAAGAAGTTCTTACGTACTTGAAACATATGCGACACCATTACGATAAGTTCCCCCCAATTTTTCTCTGTTGCATTATTTTTAAGGTGCTTATAGCACCTTGAAATTTGTACTTTGCGATTAGTTTTGGCATTTATCTCAACAAATTATTATTAATTCAATATGAGACTTGATCATCATATGTGCTACTTAAGTACGAAACCCAGAAAGATTACTTTTGACAGAACGGCGTCAAATTGGCTTCTTGTCATTTTGACAAATGGGAATACCACTACAGAAAAAAATCATGCCTGCTCTAATAAAAAATAAGACGAAAGTGTATAAATTGATATAAAAATAAATAAAAAATACACGATTTAATACCTAAAAGATAAGTATTCTGCATAATATTTTATAATTAGTTAAATTAACTTTTAAGTCTTATTTAGTTTCGTATCAAACACGTTTATAACGAAAACTTATATAAAATTGATTGCCCACATCTGATAATCATATCTACACTTTTAACTATAACGTTGTCAGTTTTTTAGTTATGCACAACAAATACAAGTACACAAGAAATTAAAAACTATTAAGTTAATTATGTTGCATCTAATAGCACAACTGTTGAGATCTTTCATCCCAACAACAGCTAAAAAGTACAAAATTTTGTACTCTTTGATACTTCAGTTTAAAGAGGTCGACTTCAACCAATTTCCCCAGAAAATATACATTTTATAGGGTAGTTTATGGTAAGGAAGGGGGTAGGTAAAAGTGTACATGTCGATTTTGGTGGAAGTTAAAAACCAAAAGGTTTCGTTAAAATTATCAAATACATTGAGTGCTGTCCAACTCTGTTACATTTACGCTTGCAAGAGTGAGTTCCAGTAAGTTGTGATGTATCTTTTGTCTTTGATTTGCACACAACGAAAGCAGTTCTTTAATTAAATTAGTGACACTTAATCACAGTTTTCTTTATAGACTTCTGATCTAGAACTGAAAGTTATTAGTAAATTTTGTAAAATAAAATAAATATTTACGATTAAATGAAAATAGGTGTCTTAAGGAAGTGTTAATATGCGTAATTGAGATAAGATTCATGCTTTTTAGTTCACAGATTGACTCAATGCTTGTCAATAGTGGATGTTTATCACTTTTTAACTTTAAGAATAAATTAGGGACTCATATGCTTCAAGAAGATAGTAACAACGCACGACTAAAGTAGCTGTATATTTCGCATTAATTATACAATAAATACGTCTTAATTACACTAATTTTATAAAAACTTATTCTCTTCATTAGTAGATCCGTTATTTTCCAAATTCAAATAATTCTGTAACCACGTTTCAATAACTGGTAAATTGTCATTGCTCCATTTAGCTTCTTCTTTTATATTCTTTATTGCTTTAGTAATCACAAAATCAGCTGTGCCAAAATCGTGTTGTCTTTGCTTGTATAACTTTGAAACCATGTCCAGACCTTCCTGTGTTTTAAAAACCGATGTGGATGATGTTATAAGGCTGTTCCATAATTGGGGTTTATTTTCGAACCTGAAAGTAAATCATAATAGATTTTCTTTACCAATCTTACCAATATTTACGCTTTTTTTAATCCATTCCAATTTTTACTTAAGTAATTAAAAAGAGTAGTGTAACCACTAGAGCCACCAGTAAGCATACTAAATATTAAATAAATGTCATTATCTGTAAAATTCCCATTTTGTTCTAAAATTGTTATATTTAATATTTTTTCTATTTTCCAAGAGTCAATCGGACATCCAGCTAAAGTCTTTAATAAATACGTTCTTTCACTTGGTTTTCTTCCGGGTGGAAAATTAATTACGCGCTGAAGACCAAATTCCCATTCTTCTTTGCTTCCCCATTTAAAAACGGGGCAGATGTATTGATTTGCAACCCTAAGATAAAAGGTTTTTATTTAAATAAATTTTCATTAACTTAATACTTACGGATTTCCTTCATCTGGGTTATCTTCCTCCATCCATTTGTCAAAAGCAAATTGCGCTTCTTCTATACATGGTTTATATCCGGCTTGACAAAGGAACACTTTAGCCGAGCTTCTCAAATTTGTTTTGCCCTCACTTTCACCTTCTTGTGGTTCAGTTCCTAACTCCTCATAGAGTGGGGTAAGTAACATTCTTACATACATCTTTAAATTTATAATTGTATTAACATTTAAAAGTATCATTTTAATTTACCAGAAACTTCTTATGAACACCAGATCCATCAATGTGTCGACCTATATGATCAATCATAGTAAAGACAGGATCCCAAGCTAAATATTCGCGTTCATGTTTTAAGATCAACGTCATATCTAAAGCGATACTGAAGTTTAGATCTCCAGCATAGGCTAAATTCCAAGCGTCATGTAACAATTTTGCACGTGTGTTAACGGGAATATTATTTCGTCCTTCAGTTTGCAAGTACTGAGAAAGGAGTTTCCAGTTGGCAGCATCATAATTAACCGGAAATGGACCTAATGCACTATTTCACCAAGGTTAAATAAAAAATTTTTGTTAGCATACCAATCTCTTCAGGATTTACAATAATGAAGTTACTGGCATCTGGTAGATCCGGAACGGATATCTCTCGTTCTCTTTTCATCCATGCTACTGGGCGAGAATCGTCAAATGTTAAATTATCTTGTCTAGCTAGTACAATTGGTATCCACCATAAAAATTTTTCTTGATCTGGAACGTCGTGAGGGCGTTCCCTTAGATATACTCGCTAAAAGGTATATTTAAGCTTTACATGTAAATTGCAGTGCTGTTATCAATACCTGGGTTATGGTTGCAGAGGTCCCATCACTGCTTCTTATGACGTTAAGTACGGGTAATCGATCTTTTGTGATCCATGAACCTGCTATTTCATTGGCCGTAATTGACTCTTCTAAAGTCCCATCGATACGCGCCTGCAGTGTTAATGCTGACCAAACGTCATCGCCAAAGAATGTTCTGTATTGTCTAAAACCAATAATAAAGTATGTACTTATAAAAACTATTATCGAACTAACTTATCGGCCATAAATCGCTGTAGACCACGATTAAAAGTTCGTTCTCCTAACGTATAGTTTAACATACGAAATATCAACTCTGTTTTCGTTGAACTAGAATCTTGCTTAATGGCCATGACTTTACCATGGGGATAACGCTTACTAAATTCGTAATATATTGAGTACAACATAGTCATTGGCCAATTATGAAATGTTTCTTTTTCGTCGCTGATCTAGAAATCAAGTTTCGTTACTTTTACTAAAGCTATATTTCAATGCTGACTTCTAAAGTGATGTAAGATGCAACGTATCTAGCTAAAGCATTGTTAATATGCGCATCACTCCACCAAAAGGGTGTTGCTAAAGCACCCAACCACTGGTATACAAGTTCATGGGTTATTTGCCAAGATCCCTTACTACTCAATTCACTTTCTCTACAATTAATCAAAGAATTACGTTCAATCCTTTTCTTTCAAATAACTCAATACTTAAAGAAAATTAATCCCCAATTATCAGCCGGCCTTGTTCCTTGATAATTAGGTAGCGCAATGCAATCCAATTTTGTTAAAGGAAAGTTGAAATCCCAAAACTTTTCTAATGATTTTACAGAATTATGTATTTTATCGGTAGCATTTTGAACAGCATTAATAAAATCTGGTGTTGCCCAAATATTAATCACTGTACCTAAATCAAAACAGTTGGTAAATACTATCAGACTGGGCTAAGGTTAATACCGCGATTTTTTAGCCCATCAGTTCTGTTAGCAGTGACTGAAACGAAATCAGACACAAGAATTCCAAACGCAAATGTAGACATGGGCGGACTTTCTTCAAAATAATCTCTTACCCATTTAGGATCCAAAGGCCTATAAATCAAATTTACTTTAAATAAAAGAAAACTACATTACTTACAGCTCTTCACTTTTTGACAAAGGCATATTTGATAAAGATTTCATGGCACAACTTCGTACGATGCTGACCACAAAGTTTGCTTTAAATGCTGGCTCGTCAAAACAAGGAAATACTCTTCTTGCAAGATTTGGTCTTAATTGTGATGCAACATACCATTTTTTTTCTCCAGTTAAAGTATTTACATAACTACTACGAAATAGGCCTTCACTAGTATCGTTGTACAATTTACCAGTATACTTGATTTCCACCACACATTGAGCACCGGTTTTTAACTGTTTGTCTAAATAAATAATGTATTCTGGCTTTTTTGGTACTACTTCACTCCTTATTATTTTAATTTCTGTAGGTTCATGACGAATCATTAAAGATCTTAACCTGAAACATGCATTTCTGATTACAGTCACAGAAATTAAATTACACAAACTTTTCATCATCAGGTACATATTGGATTACTTTCAATTCGGAATGGGATATTAGTAAATCTTCGTGAACATGCAGAACAATTTTATCTGATGGTTCATGCCATGTAATGTTTATCTTAACGTTTCCTTTAAAATAGCCTTCCTCAGGAAATGGATGTATATCTATTGTATAACTGTTGGGAGCTATTTCTCTTGGAAGTCTAGTATCTACTATTAAACTATGTGCTGCGATTAAATCAATACTTCGTTTTAACACGGAATGTTCCTGAAATTACATTTTTTAACCACATTAATGTAAAACTCATTGTATTATTTACCAAACTGCTTTCAAATAAAAAGAGGAGAAGAAAAATAAAACCATATATTTTTGCGACCATCTTTGACTGTTGAAATTTAAAAACTGTAAAAAATAATTATTAATACGTTAAATTTGGCTTAAAGATTGTTTGTTCATTTTTAGATTTTGAATACCAAAGCAAAATTTATTTCGTGTTCTTTCTAATTTTTGTCGGAAAATTTTAATCGGATTGCAAGATTTGGACTGTTATAGTAATGATCAATGAAACAGTTCGAATGTTATTGTTGAAACTCCACGCTACTGATAAAAATGTGTGTGTGTGTGTGTGTGTGTGTGTGTGTGTGTGTGTGTGTGTGTGTGTGTGTGTGTGCGAGTGTGTGTGTGTGCGTGTGTGTGTTGTGTGCGTGTGTGTGTGTGTGCGTGTGTGCGTGTGTGTAGGTGTGTGTGAGTGTGAGTGTGAGTGTGAGTGTGAGTGTGAGTGTGAGTGTGAGTGTGAGTGTGAGTGTGAGTGTGAGTGTGAGTGTGAGTGTGAATATGAGTGTGAGTGAGTGTGAGTGTGAGTGTGAGTGTGAGTGTGAGTGTGAGTGTGAGTGTGAGTGTGAGTGTGAGTGTGAGTATGAGTGTGAGTGTGAGTGTGAATGTGAGTTTGAGTGTGAGTGGAGTGATAGTGCGAGTGCGAGCCCGGGTTCGAGTGTGATCTTTAACTTAAACTTGAGCGTGTGTGTGCGTAAGCGTGTACGTTTGTGGGTTAATGTGGGAAGGGGAGCGGGGGTGTAGATGAGTGGCTGTGTGCCTGCGAACACACACAAATTGAAATCTTAGCTTTCATCGTAATTTCAGTTTAACAAAGCAATTCTGTATAGGTCATATTGTCACGTGGTCATGATTTTATTAAATATTTGCCGTTAATCTCGAAATTATAAATAATTCATCAATACCGTACATCTGAAATGTAGCATAAGTTCAGCAAACTGAAATTGATAACGCATACATTTTTGGAAGCTTTTAGATTGTAACGTTTTTTTGTCCTTTTACTCATTTGAAAATAGCTGGATCTTTAGTACGAATTAACATTTAGAATTCCAAATTCCGTAAGGGCCAGTTATGTATTTTTTGGTTTCGTTGCCTTTAATAAATGAAAGTTTGTAGTAAAATTACGATTTATGTTCGCACGCGAATCTTCTTATAGTGAAAGAGATGTTCTTGTGTAATAAATATTCTTGCTATTTTAAATTTTGGTGGATTTTGTTAAGTGGATTTGAAATTTTCATCACGTAAAAATTATTAAGTGTAAAATCATTACGTTGTATAGTTCATCTTTTGTGAATTTAAATTGTAGTCGTCAAACTGTCGCGTTTCGATAAAATATCTTGTCTTTAAACAAAGAGTTTGGGTTTTATATGCGTTATTTTAAGATTCATTATCGTAGAGTTTTGTTATCATACACATATCACGTTACACGAGGCACTTTTGGGAATGCAGTTTAAGTAGGTGACGTAATCTTTTCCAATTTTTTCCGAAATACTTTTTGTTTTTAACGCGTTTAAATTAACGAAGCTGTGTAATTGGTATAAATGGTTAAATCAAAAGGTAGGGAGATGAAAGGCTGAAACTGAAGGAAGTCAAGGCAACCGATCCCAAGATGTAGTGGAAGGCTCACGTTTTTGTTTGGGCTTTCGCAATATACACGAAAGGGGTTAGTGTAGTAGGAATGAACAAGTTATATTGAGACCGATGGTGAATCGAACATTAACGTAGGAGTGACTAATTTTTATTAGTAGGTATTGTTTATGACATACTTGGTTGTTTCTGGTTGTAACGTTATTAATTATTGAAATCTCACATTATTATACCATTATTGATGTGTGATTAGGTTTAAAGTTTTCATGCATTTCTTCAGTAACGTTTGTGGTAACATAGGTATGTGCTGATTGCATTCGTTAGTAGAGTCATCTCATATTTTCAATATTGATATAATACTCAAACCATTAACTCATTGCGGAAGGGTACCGTTATTTACGATATAATTTTGAAATGTGTCATGTGTAATACGGGTATTTACTAATATTGAATAGTAATTAAACATATCTAATATAATAAACCATTTTATACTTTGTATAATAGTACCTAGAAAAATTTATGAGTGGTAATAATTTATCAAAAACTAAATGTATAATGTTCAACCGTTTTCGTAACTAGACTTAAAGTACAAGATGTTAAAGGTACTAATCATCACTTTATTAGTTTTGCTCTCAAAACATCGCATTTGACTCGTATAAAATAGCTGTTATACCGGTTATGACACTGTGGTTTCAATGTATTTCTGACACTGTCCAAAATGCTTTTGCGAAATTGTAAATGTGTCACTCAGGTTAGATAAAAAGCTATGTTTCAATTTAAACATGATCAAAATGAAAATGATTCGTAGAGTAATTAAATAAATTGTTCAGTCGCTCACTCATATTATAAGGTGTATAATATATACTCATTATATCAAGGTGGTTAGCTTTGACCTAAAGATGATATCATGACCAGCTTCTACTATATTTATATTTATAAAGATTACTAGCAAGATACCCGTGCTTCGCAATAAGATAAATTTCAACCTCCCAACCTCTGATATTGGATTTCAAACGCCTTCTAAACATACTTCCCAAATTATGTTTAACTTGAATCTCAAAGATCTTTCAAGGAACCCAATAATCCTCATTTTACCCCATTTCGTCCCCCTTAGCACTTTCCTGCACTGAATTTATAAATTCAAACATCTTTATTTTGGTTATAAACCCCGCCGTTCAGATTGATACTCAATATGATATTTTACAATATTTTGAACTTGTCATCTCTAAAACCACACTTGAGGTATGATTAGTTTGATGATAACTGCCTTTCCCTTGTTTTTGTCAACTATTTTCCATTCTCCTGATACCCCAAACGGTATACTTAGTTCAGAAAACCTAATTTGCTTACTTGCTTCTACTCATTAGGGGATGATTTCGGGAAAAAATCATTTAACCTCGACCGAGGTGGTTTACATCTCAAGTTAAGTATGGACGTGACAATTTATTAATAATAAATCAATACACAAAGGTTATCTTACGGGTTGAGTGAAATCAATTTCTTCCTAGAGCCTGGAACGAACTGAAATCTTTTGGTGTAGAGGCGATACACACTACAATTATTTAAACTACACTAACTCTTAAGCAGTGAAACCCCTTTGCCTAGATATTTTAAACTGCAATTTATAATATACCATTACACAATATGACTTTTGTCATTCAATATCTGCTACACTGTAAATTCCCACTAGGCGGCACGTATGCTTGTTAAATAAACGGGTTGCCAGCTGAACTACCCGAAGATTGGGACTGGTTGTATTGAGGTTTCCTGAATCTGAAAACTAACTTCAAAATTTAAACTTCCTGTTAAATGAAGGTCAAAGTCGATAGTATTAGACATAAGGCGCAAGTGCAATCGAATTTGTAGGCAAAATGTCTTTGGGAAAGATGTTGGGATACCTGACTGATCAGAAAAACCAATATCAAGGTCTACTCGGTAAATAAATATCGAAAAATAAAGTACGTTAAAATTTGTCTAAATAAAGTAATTAAATTTAACTGGGGTCCAAAATGATGAATAAAAAATACTTAATAAATTTTCGAAACGTAGAAGTTTAAGACTATTAACAACGTTAGTTAATGTTTCATGAGCCAAAGTGCAAATACTTTTACTTCTTTATGACTTCCTACAATAATTTACTCACCAATACACTTATATTTGCATGGATAAGCTCTTTAGATTTAATTGAATTCAAAATAACAAACAAACAATTGTTAATTAAATTTGGAAAACGTAAAAGTTCAATAAAAATAGTATCAGCATTATCTAATACCGCTATCAACTTTTGTGAAATATATTCACCAAAACTTGTCATGTTCTCCCTAAATATTTTATGTAAACGTTTACTGTTACTCAATGAGAAACAAACACTGGCCTAGTTTCTAAACTATTGTAAAACGACTTAAACTCAGCTCTAGTTTGGTAACCCGATGTCTATAATTCATTAATGTTTACATATGAAACAAGGAATTACTCAAAATACAGTTAATTAACGTGATATTTAATGACGTAATAAAAAATTAGTAGAACAGACACGCCCTTCCATTTTTTTAGGTCAGAAGCCCCGCCAGCTTTTAACCCTAGGAACATCCAATGACGCCCACGTAGGGGTCGTATTTTTGACCTTCAGAAAGTTTTTACCTTGAGAAATTTGTTTACCTTGAGAAACTTGTTTATCTTGAGAAACTGGTTGACCTTGAGAAAGTAGTTACCCTTGGAATTGCGCGGGAAATTTGAATTTTTTTGCATAATAAGGAGGTTCTTGTAAGATAAGTGTAGGAACTATCTCTTGGACCTGGTCTTGCGCGGGAAATTTGAAATTGTTTTTAATAATAAGGAGAGTCTTGTAAGACAACTTGCACTTGGGCCTTCGCCTCCTTGTCACGGCCCCTTCGTGCGATGGTATGGGAGCCCTAACCTTATAAGACAGGTGTAGGAACTAGCTCTTAGGACTTAACCTCTGTCGTGGCCCCCTTGACTGGAAATTGTATTATAATAAGAGTCCCCTGTAACACAAGTGTAGGCCTTCGCCCCCTGTCTTAGCCCTTGGCTGGAAATTTGAATTTGTTTGCGGTGCCTTCTAACGGTATATTTCTAGGACTAATTTGGTTTTGTTTGTGGCGCCATCAAGCGGTAAAATGTAGAAGTTCATACAAGTCCTTGTAATCGTTATGGTGAAAAATTTAAATTCTAACAAGAGATCTCTAACACTAACTTGTCTTCGGAACTCGATCTTGAGTCTGGGAGTGTAGATTTTATAAACATGCCTCTAGGGGAGATATTAGAGTGTGGTTACAGAAACAAGAAACGTACACTATGCATAAAGTGCATTTTCTCGAAACTAATACACTGTTAGTAACATTTTTGAGTTATGACCGGTGGGTCTTTGCGATGTCATATATCACATCTTACAAAAAAATTAGCTTCCATTTCTAAAATACTGGTTTGGTTTAACTTACACCTCACGCAAACATACACACATACACACACGCACGTACGTCCGCGCACGCACGCACGCACCCACCCAACCAACCCACCCACCTTCACACCCACCCACCCACCAACACACACAAACACACGCATACACACACACACACATACACACACACAAACACACACACACACACACACACACACACACACACACACACATCCACATACACACACACACACACAAACTCGTAAACACAAGAACACACAAATATGGCTCTACCTGTATCATAATACAGAACGCGACAGTCCAGCTTCTCCAATAACTATATAGTTCTAAACGTGCATGAGCTGTCGTGTACGCGGCTATAGACACATTAATAGTTTTCAGAGATTCACCTTCAGCCTCAGGTCTACCCCAATTTACAATTACCACATTATCATTAATAGGTATAATAGATTGTACCTGAACCAAAGGATCCGTAAACAATTTGAAAAAAATTTGGCTCGGATACAATACTGCTTTGGGTTAAATTTTCACGTTGGCCAAACTTACACCAGAAAGAATTTTTTAAACCAGGATTGTTCTTTCCGTCTAGCTGAATCCCCTCTTTATTGTAATATTCTGTTATGTACCGCGTCTTTTCGACCTCTGACGTGCAATGACTAGGCGACCCGGGACATTCATGTTTGAGTTTCAGGAAATTATCAATATAACCATTAAACAATTCATCCTGTTTCGTGGTTTTGTCATATGCCGTTACCTCATACCCCCAAATCTCGAAAACATCCAAAACTTTATAGTTTTTAGAGATAGCCTTATCCAACTCGACCGCTACAACCGTTCCAACGAAACTGCGCTCGGTTTCACTATGCCCACATTCTATTTCATTTAGCTCAGGGCCACAAGTTCTACATAATAAAAACATCAACTTGCCATGCATTTTTAGACGCAAAACAGGATGATGAGATTAGAGGGCGGTAGTACTCGGCATTTCACTAAACCCTTCACCGTGAATGTTCCTACATGAATTTTCGGTGTATTTACATAAGGGTCATAATATATGATTTTCTCACTAACTCCATTACGCTTATGGTAGAGTTTGCTAGCATTAGTGCGACCACCGTAAAAAGCGTCTCGTAAATTTAAAGGTTCGTCATCATGGTCACCTAGATTCTGAATAAATGATCTTAACTCGCAATTATTAGTTTTTTAAAATCGCATTCACGCATTTCTATTAGATTATATCCGCGCTCGCGTAGAAATTGAGATCGCACCGCTGTGTTTTCGTTTCGGACAGACATGGATGTATTTACACCCAGGTTTGGGTAAATATTGGCTTGATTGGGGAAAGATTCATCGCAACCGTGCCAATAGCACCCCTGAAACTCGTAAACGGTATTTGATTCGGTGCAATAACCATCAACCTTAACACCCTCAGGTGTTCTAAACTCGCGAGCTTTCCCGGCGGTCTGTATGTTCACTTGTTCTGAATTTTCTACCCAACGTAACCACTGTATTGCAACATTTGACTGCTTGTCGGATCGTCTATACCCGCCTTTCGGAATAAGACCGATCGTGTTCTCTTTGATGCAAAGTCTAGGAAACACCTTATTGCAAGCACTAACGGATCAACTTTATTTTGGGTCGTGAAGGTCGACCAGAAACTAATGCAGCCTGTAACGAGGATCCTAACATCCATCAGACAATACTTCACAATCTCTTGACTCATTTTAAAAACATAATTACTCTGGGTCAGCCGTGTGCCAATCTAAAAGTTATTGCCGCTCTTTCGCTGACGTCTGATCTGCACAATAATATTCAAGTGCAGGCAAAGGACCCTCATAATTCTGATTTGCGGATGTATTGAAGAGAAATGGGAAATATCCCTTGCATTCGGGGAAATCGAACGTTTTCGGAAATGCCGAGAGTGGTGATGGAATGAAGCTGAGTGAGTCCATAAGCCTAATATCATGGCATTGAATGGAGATTAGTTTTAGACCCTTGGTGATGACTTTCGGTTTCCATCGGTTATTATTAGCTAGCATGCATCTAAGTACAAAATTTCCATCGTACACCTTCATGCCATGTGCAATGCATGTAACTTTAAATTTTCGCCCTTTCTCGGCAACACACGACAGAAACCATTCAACAGGGTCTTCCTTGAAAATGTGCACTCTTTCACTACACACCGAATATCTCTCATCCAAATTGTCGATGCGTTGAATACAAGCGAGACAAACATTCGCAGCCACGCATAGATTGGGTTAATGCACAAATCGATCCTTCGTCCCCTCAAACACCTTCTCTTGTATGCATACCAAATCGTAAAAGATAAACATAGATGCTGGTTTTAAGACCTCCCCCAAAATCTCTCTTGCAATCATTGCAAACTATTTTCGGATTTTGAATGGAACTTGGCGGTTTCTGATGGAACAAGGACACTGATTCAGACATTTCGCATGCCGATTTTTGTTATTATTACGTTTTCTACACTGTTCGAAGTAATAACCGCAGGTAAATGCTGAAGTCAAGCTAAGCTCTATTCGATCTCTATGTCTTCTGGGGAATTTCCTTCATCATGAAGCTAATGTTCAACCTATTCCCAAAAAAGGCGATAAGACCGATTCCTCGAACTACCGACCAATTGCCATCACTTCCATTTCGTCTAAACTCATTAAAAAGGTCATCAATCAGCAACTGCTCTCGTTCCTTGAAACTAACAAACTCCTTAGTGACCACCAATATGGGTTAAGGCAGAGTCGTTCAATAGTTGATCTTCCTTCATATGTGACCCAAGTTTGAAATAGTAATAAAATATTGTCTTTTTTGGGTTTTTTAATGGTGTATTTTAAATTATACAATTTAAACGTTTCGATAACACTTACAGTTATCTTCGTCAGTAGTAATATTCATTAAAATTGTTAAAGATTTGTCAAAGTTAAAAAATTGAAACATAAACATCAGCCTGCTATTAATATTGCAGTTTGAGAAATGTATAAAGCCAATTATTTTAGTAAAGAATAACTAGGTCATTAAAAATTAAATATTGTGAAACTGTCTTAAAGATGACAAATCAGAACACTCTCTAACGGCGAAAGATAACAATGAAAAATGTCAGCCAAAAAAACACATTTAACAAAATTTAATCAAGTTATGATGTAAGCGTAAAGTTGTGAAAAACTCAGTGGAATAGTAAATTTTATGAACAGACTGATGGTGTAGCAATGGGTAGTCCCCTTAGTCCTGTTATAGCTAATTTTTACATGGAAAATTTTGAAATATTAGTGTTACAAAATACACCTAAAAAACCTTCAGTTTGGTATAGATATGTAGATCACACATTTGTTATTTGGAGACATGGAGAAGAGGCAGTGCATGAGTTTTTGGTTTTTATAAATGTCAAACATCCTAGTATTCAGTTTACCATAGAAAAAGAATCTAATAGAAGTTTACCATTTCTTGACATATTAATACCTAAAAATAATAATTCACTATCTTTTAAGGTTTACAGAAAGCCACACACACTGATAGATACCTTCATAAATTATCCAACCACCATCCACGTCAAATGGTGTAATTAAATCTTTAATAGATCGAGCAAAACGAATTTGTGGCCCTGAATTTTTGAAGGATGAATATAAATATTTAACAAATTCCTTACAAGATAATGGATATTCACTTACACATATTAATAATGTTATTACACTTTCTAGTCATAACCTTAAAGAAAAACCAATTCTTAATGTTGGTACTGCTTTTCTTCCTTTTATAGCTAATGTTACTGATAGAATTGAAAAAATCCTAATTAAATATGGCATTAGTACTATTTTTAAACCTACAAGAAAAATTAAAGAACATTTAAGATCAGCTAAAGACGTTTCAAACCCATTATCATCTTACGGGGTGTATAAGGTATCTTGTTCATGGGGAAAAGTATACATTGGAACCACGAAACGTAGCTATGATACAAGACGCAAAGAACATATGAGATTTGTAGATTAGGTAAACCAGAGAAGTCTTCGGTGGCTGACCATGCCTTGAATAATCTAAATCATGTCATACAATTTGACAATATGGAAATATTGTCAAGACAAACTCATTATTATGTTCGTTTGCAACGCGAAGCTATTGAAATATATAAACACCCTAATAATTTTAATAGACAAGAAGAAAATCTCCGTTTAAATAGGTTTTGGCATCTTATAATTAAAAGAAAGCATAATGATACGTCTTGACTATGATTTTAATTTTGACTTTGACCTTGAAGCAAACGCTTTACTAATTATATGTTAAATTACCACAGCACTATAATTTAACATAAGTAGTTGAAATTAAGATTAAAATTACAAAATTACAAAAAACGTTCTGCATTATGCTTTTCATTGTTAATAACACTTACACTTATTGACAAAGATAGAGAGTATTCTGATTTGTCATCTTTAACAATATTTAATTTTTAATGACCTAGTTTTTCTTTACTAAAATTTAATTCTATAGTTGGCCTTATCCGTTTCTCAAACTGCAATATTAATAGCAGGCTGATGTTTATGTTTTAATTTTTCAACTTTGACAAAATCGTTCACATCTTTAACAATTTTAAAAGATATTACTACTGACGAAGATAACTGTAAGTGTTATCGAAACGTTTAGATTGTATCATTTAAAAAACACACACAAGTTTGGATCGATTGTGACTTGCCTCCTCGATAGCTCAGATGGAAGAGTCCCACTCTAACAAAGTGGAGGTCGTGGATTCAAGTCCCACTCGAGTTAATCTTTTACTGTATGTACTTTAAAAGTTAATTTTAAATAAAACACAATTAATGATTATTAAATTGAACTTCTGTTCGTTCACTAAACCAATTTTATATGTATATATATATATATATATATATATATATATATATATATATATATAATATATATATATATATATATATACAATATATATATATATATATATATATATATATCCATTAGAATACGAAAGTTCTTTGTGTTGTGCTAAACTTAACCAAACATTACTGCTCAAATATATTTGACCGTGAAACTATCAAATTATGTTAGTGCTATAAATGAATTACATTTGATACGATAAACAACAATATGTAGTAATTTAACAACAGAAACATTAAGGTTATTTAGAGATATATTTGAAATTAACACAATAAATAAGTACCTACCAAAGTAATATAAAAAACACCAAATCAATATTTGCCAAGAACTAACAAAAACCAAGAATTAAGGTATTTTGTTTACTGTTCAAAACGCTAAGAAAATTTGCACGTGAAGGATGATCTTTCCTTCTCCTCTTTAAAATTAATAAAAAAATGTCTTTTTTTTAATTTGGTCAAGCTACTGGTTTAATTTAATTGGATTTTAAAAGTTTAGAAATTTAATATTTTAAAGAATTAAAATGCCTTTTAATAAAAATTTAAAAGGGCTTTGAAATTGAAAAGTCCTTTAGTTTCAAGGTCAAACAATCAAAAAACAATTAAAATTTATTTGAAATAATATTACTACAACATTTTAAATTTAACCAACGTTACTATGGGAAATTCAATGGAAAGAATTTAACTCCTCTTTCTCCATTTAATTACCAAAATTTTATTTTCCAAATTGAGATTTTAATTTAACAAATTAATTATTACTGAAAATTTAATTAATGTAGTAACAGATAAGAACATAAGATGATCTAATATTTTTACTTTAACACTAAGGAAAACCATGGTCTAATAAACTGCGTCCAATCAAAATAATATTTAGAAATAAGCTGACGCCAAAAATGTATTGAAAAACGAATTCACTCACGCACTCACACACTCACAAGCTCACACACTCAAACACACACTCTCACACACTCACACACTCACAAACTCACACACACACACACCCACACACTCACATACTCACACACTCACACCACACTCACACGTCACATACTCAAATACTCCACACACCACACTCACACACCCACTCACACACACTCACACACACACACTCACAGACTCACACCCACACTCCACACTCACACACTCACACCTCACACATTTCACACCACACACTCCACCACACTCACACTCACACACTCACACACTCACACACTCACACACTCACACACTCACACACATCACACACACTCACACACTCACACACACACTCACACTCACACCACTCACACCTCACACACTCACACACTCACACACTCCACACTCACACACTCACACATCCACACTCACACACTCACACACTCACACTCACACTCACACACTCACCACACACCACACACTCACACACTCACACTCACACCTCACACACTCACACTCACACACTACACACTCACACTCACACCTCACCACACTCCACACTCACACACTCCACACACTCACACCTCACACTCACACTCACACCTCACCACACTCACACTCACACTACCACACACACTCCACACTCACACTCACACCTCACCACACACTCACACACTACACACTCACACTCCACATCACACTCACACCACACTCACACACTCACACACTCCACACCTCCACACTACACTCACACACTCCACCCACCTCACACCTCACACTCCACACCACCTCACACTCACACACTCACACACTCACACACTCACACTCACACTCACACTCACACACTCACACACTCCACACTCACACACTCACACACTACCTCACACACTCACACACACACCTCACACACTCCACACATCACACACTCACTCACACCTCACACTCACACTCACACACTCCACACCACACACTCACACCACACTACACACTCACACATCACACACACTCACCTCACACATCACACACTCACACACTCCACACACTCACCTCACACACTCACACACTCACACACTCACACACATCACACACTACACACACTCACACTCACACTCACACACACCCACACTCACACCACACTCACACCTCTCACACTACACACTCATACTCACCACTACACTTACACTCTACACTTACCACACTACACTTACACTTACACTTCACACACTTACACTTAACTTGCACTTGCACTTGCACTTACACTTACACTTATACTTACACTTGCACTTGCACTTGCACTTACACTTTCACTTTCAATTTTTTTTTCTATAGTTCAAGAACTGTATAACGTTTTCTCTGCTTCAACCCATCGATGGCCGATTTTGAAAAAAACATACATCAAATTTGACTTTAATGCCGTCGTTTAATATATTAATCAAATTTAATACAGTGTCCAAAATTTTACAAACTCAAAATTTTAATATTGTGCAAGCGTGAGCTGGTTTAAGTAATTTAATTGATTTTTTAAAAAACTGTCGTTCAGTTAACAGTGTTAATGATTCATTAGAAGAAGTTAGGAAAGTCGCCATTTTATTAGATATCCAAAATTTAAAGATGAAGGCGTTTGAAGACCTTGAAAAGCTACAAAACAATTTAGTTACGAAGGTGACGATGAACTAATACAAAATGAACAATTAAAATTTAAAGTACATTGTTTTTTTAATTTGATAGATATTACTACAACATCTTGTAACGATAGATTCGAACTGTTATCTGCCCATGCGGCAATTTTCAAATTTTTATGGAATATTTCGGAATTTAACAGTCACTCAGAATTTAACATCCCATGTTAATTCATTTCCATTAACAGTTTTGATCATTTCGGTAAGTATTCGTATGATTTTTAATTTAACTAAAAAATTCTACTATTTTATAACAAGGTTTGTTAATTTTTTCATAACAATTTATAGAGGCGCACTTTTTGTTTTTGCACGACGGCGCTCGACAAAGTTGGCGCGCCACTGAAACCGTGTCATATTTTATATATTTAACTACAACAATAACAAAAGTAATAATTTACGTTTTGAAACTGGTTATGTCGTATATGCGCGTACAGTCGACACTTTAAACTAGCTTTAAAAGCTACAGATATAGTATTTTACGTGTATACCATACTCTTTCAAGTTTAAATATTGAAAATTAATGAACTTAGAGTCGTTTCAATCATGTATTCTGTAGTATTAAGAAAGATATGAAATTACTTTTGGCAGACAGGTAACATGTCCCAGAAAGCGGTTCGGCCCCGCAAAAAATGTCGCACACCATGATTTTTTGTCATTTATAAACCATTATTGATTTATAATAAGAAAAACAAGTTGACGGGAATAAATCAACTATCGTACAAAAATTTACGAACCCCAAACGGCTGAGACAGAACCAGTTCCGACTTTTCTGTCGGACAGTTGAATTTTTGTGGTCGAAATGCCTTAAATAACGTAAATAAAAAGGATTCAGCTTGCAGGAGGTATGTCAATATCATCACAAATTAATTAAAAATACAAAAATTCTGTGGGCTGTATGTCCCGCGGTGATATTTTGCCAGACATGACCATATCAACACATACAAAAAAATTTAGCTTGACGGAAATTAGTCTTATTTCAAGGCGCCAGCTCTTGGACTATTATGTCAGAACTCAATATTTAATTGATACTATTTATATCGTTAAATAAGTGACCGCTCTACAACTTTTGTATTTACAATTTTCGTAACATAACTTAGCTAAAATACAAAAAAAAACTATAATGTCCACTTTTTTCTGTTGTGAGTCATGACTTTTACTTTCTCCTATACTACTTATACTAAGAAAGAGTAGTTTTCGTATTCTCCGAGTCGAAAAACATCGATTTCGCGATGTGTGTCTGTATGTGGCTCCGAGACTGTTTGATCGATTTTAATGAGATTTGACATGGACCACGATATCTGAAAGTTATTTAAAAATCAATTGATGAGGGGCGAAATGACGGTGTTTTTTTGGGGGTGCATTTTCAAAACCAGAGCCAGAAAGTCTATCTTTTGTGAAAAGTGAAAAACCCTAAACCCCGATAGAACAAACATTTTTTTTTAATTTTAAATTCAAAATGGCTGCCAATATGGCGATTTTAGTACATTTCGGCGCTTGTGCTGTCACTAAGAAATCATAAAGGCTACATGTAATTTGAAAATCGCAACTTGTAACTAAAAGTAGATGCTTTCGAACGGTGAGTGGATATTTTTGAAAAAAATAAAATGTTACCATTAATTACGGGGTCAAAATTTCCCTTTTTTTCAAAATTGTTTTTCTCAACAACGGCTCTTGTAATTATTTTTAAATTTACGTATTTTAGAGTCACATATAACGAAAATATAATGAGCTTTATGAGATTTCGCTAACTTATCCAGGACCGGAGTTAGAAATTTCCAAATTTGAAAATCCCTCATAACTATGCTTGATAAAATGAAGTTTTAGATTTAAGGGATTATATAGCTACTAAACTGCTATATGAAAATATTTTTAGCGCTTCCAGCTTTGCCGAAAATAACAAAAAAAAATTATTTTTTAACTTTTGTTAAGATTTTATATCAAACTTTCAAAAACAAATCTAAAGTATTTTAAAGCTAATTTCTCAAGCTATCCGAATACGTAAAAATATACAGTGATTTGCAAAATATAAAGGTGAATAAGAAAAAAAATAATTTTTGTTCGTAAGTATATCTTACTATATTGCAAGTTACAGTGACAGGCCTATCAACATATAGTTTTTAAATTTACATGTTTTATAGTCATATACAGGGCGAGTCATAACGAACTTTACATACTTATACCAGTCCCTTATGGGGTATCATATGACCGTTAAAAAGTGTCAACTCCGCTTTTTTATTAATATACAGGGTGATTTATCAATTTTGATAAAACATTCATTTGGCTATAATATCTACATGGATTATTTGATTTTTCTGATTTTCTTACACTATTATGTAGCATTCGATCGGCGTTCTAAAATCTTAGAAATTCCAGGACCGGCTTCGGAGAAATTAATTGGGCCTGTTCATATTAAAAAGTTTACCCTGCATACGATTTTCTAAAATTGTAGTGATTTTCAAAGTACACAAAAAGATAATGAAAACCATGTGTGTGACATTTTTGTCACACTTTTATTTCATTTTTAATAAACGATCAAATTTGGGTGAAATTGTAAATCCGCCATGGCTTATCACATAATAATGTAATAATGGAAAAGAAACATTGTCAATGGCAGCTATTTTAACTAAAATAAGTACAGAATACGTGAACATTGCTCTATCTACATTGTTACTGTCCCTTTGTGTTGTTTCCAGGACCGGATTGAACAATTTTTAAAAATTTAATTTTTAAAAGAAAATCACCCTGTACATTTTTATAGAATGAAATAATAAAATAAAAGCGTGACAAAAATGTCACACACATGGTTTTCATTGTCTTTGAAAATCACTAATTACAATTTTAAAAATCGTATACAGGGCGAGCTTTTTAATATGAACAGGCCCAGTTAATTTTTCCGAAGCCGGTCCTGGAATTTCTAAGATTTGAAAACGCCGATCGAATACTACATAATAGTGTAATGTTTCACCAAAAAATCAGAAAATTCAAATAATCCGTGTAGATATTATAACCAAATGAATTTTTTATCAAAATTGATAAATCACCCTGTATATTAATAAAAAAGCGAAGTTGACACTTTTTAATGGTCATATAATATTCCCCATAAGGGACCCTATATATAGTATAAGTATGTAAAGTTCGTCATAACTCACCCTGTATAACGAAAATATGAGCTTTATGAGATTTTATCCAGGACCGAAGTTAGGAATTTTAAAATTTAAAAATTTCAATCCCTTACTATGTTTCTAATAAAAATGAAATCTTGAAATGAAGGGATTATTTTTAGCGCTTCTAGTTTTACCGAAAATAACAAAAAAATTATTATTTTAATTTTTTTTAATATTTTATATCAAAGTTTCAAAAACAATTCTAAAGTATTTTAAACTTAATTTCTCATGCTATCCAAATATGCAGTGATTTGCAAAATACAGGGTGAATTAAAAAAAAAAAAATTTTTGCAGGTAAGTATATCTTATTATATGGGAAGTTATACGAAGTCAGAAATTGCTGCGGGCAACAGTTAGTTTCCTTATACGAGAAAGTGTTGTGCCGAAGTCCATCGGCCAGATTTTTTCAAAAAGCTGCCACGCAGGTACTGCACCACTGATAACACTATCTAGCAGTTAAAGGCGTGTAATAACAGATAATATATTAAAATACTTTACTTGTGTGTTTTACGCATCCTTTTCTAATTTGTAGATAATTAATGCTTACTATAGAACTGAATAATCAGATACATTTTCATCAAGGATTGTTAGTACATTTACCTATAGATAATCTTGTTTAATACACATTTATAAAATTTTGCACATTTATATTTTTTTATATACCCAAAATATTGATTACAAATATTTCAATTGCGTCCTATTTTAAGATTTCAGTTCAAATGTAAAATAGGTAATCATTGAACCCGTTGCCAATCATTTCTCAAACTTGATTTCAAGGTTCAAGATCAAGGTAAAAATTAAAATCACGTATATAAAATCTTCAAGCGAACGCTGATTTAGTGTGTATTTAAACTTATGTAACCTAAATATGACAATAGTAAACGTTATCTATTTGGCTCACCTTTAATAACGCTCAAGAAATTATCCTTTTTAAAAATTTGAATCTAAAGATTACATTACACTATGAACATTTTTACAATTACCTATTTTTTGTAAATCATTAATGTTAGATCATCGTTAACTCTAACCAAACCTTGAGACATACGTACTGCCGACATAAAAACGGACCTTTTGTATATTATACTTCAGTGAAAGAGATATATCTCCAAATTCATAATTAATTTTAATAAATATTTGAATATATTGCGTATAATTAACTCACGTCAGATTACGTTATCGAATTATTTCTCACAAAGTACAAAATCTAATCTTTGATATTATCATACAATGTAGTTCCGAAACAGTGTAATCCATCTATTCGGATTTACAGTAAGCAGTCACACAGTTTAAGAAGGGGTAACACCTATATCCTCTAATTTGTACGTTAAAAGTTAATTATAATAAGGTAATTACATTGTGCTGTGTGTGTTCATTATCTTGTTTGCATAAAATGTGGGTAAATACAAAATCACCGCAAATGTTTTAATTATCTTAAAGTGGTTCGTAATATGATTTTATATGAAGGTAAATTATTGTAATGTATGTACGTAAAATAGTGCCATAGTTATTTGATTAAATTCCAGATTTCATTCTAATTCTAATAGTGCTGACTTATTCTTATACCATTAAATGCGTAAGTTACTTAGATATATTTCAACCTGAAATAAAACTCAGTTTTAGGAATCGTGCTCAACGACTTATTCAATTGTAAATGTTAACGGCGATGTATTTAACGTTACTTGGAAAACACGTCACCCTTCACGGATATCAGTAGTAATTTCACAGCCTCCATGCTTAGACATTAACAAAAATTTAGTATTTAGAATCTGTTCTAATGGCGTATGGTTGCCCACGAAAAAATGTCATTACATCGATAGAAATATAAAATGTCCAATAATTTTTGAGGAAGTAAAGGAAAAATGCATTTTTGTGACACCCAGGCAGACTTGGGCAGAAACGTGTCCATATCCAGGTGCATGGACAATCATCGATCATTATGACAATATTTGGTTACCCTTTAAACAAACAATTCCGTATGGATATTACGAATACATCTTGCCAGATAAAAACTATGGTGTACAATACACTGGAAGCGATTCATCCGAAAGTTCGAATGAAATCGTAGAGATAAATTCGGAATGCGTTGCAAAGATAAATAATAAAATCGAAGGCGTTTCGTGTAATGAACAATTATCGCACGTCTGTTTGTACAAATATAATCACTTCGTGTACCGATGTCCAGAAGGTTGTGTACCAGGAGGTTTAGGAAGTACTTACTGTTTTTGCAAAAAATATAAAGAACTTGATTCATGTAATCTAGCTATTCCAAACTACTCGTATGAGAGAAATATTTTATACAAGTTGGTTAAAAATGATGTTTGTTTAATTGGTCAGCTACAAATTTTTGCTGATATGTATTTAGCGATTCACAAAAATGCATTATACCTTAAAACAATTGACGAAATAAACTGTGCTATTTGTCATGTGGATCCAATTCCATTTGACGATGTCGATCTAGATTTGAAATTTAATTCAAACTCTAACAAATTGTATCTAGACGTGTATTCACCTGAAGGTTTATTTCAAATCGATGATGAAATACAAATATTTTGCTTTACTGATGCTACTGATAGATTAAAATATCGAGTACGTGTGGAAAAGAAACATGATTCGTATCCAAAATCACATACTAGTCGGAGGTACATGGTGTTTAAGGTAACTTTAGTGGACGATGGTCCTGGTTATTATTGGTGCGAAGCATTTTTACTGCCATCCATGAATGTAATACAGTCTAATAAAGTAGTAGCTTACAAAAAATTAAAGTATAATGAATATTCTTTAAGAATCAACATTCGTAATCTGTGCAGATTTTCATTCATTTATTGTAAAACTCCATCTGAAGACTTTATAAGTGGTGTAAGTAAGTCTTTATTTGATTATGAGGATTTTTCAAAATTTATTAAAAACGTTAGATTATTTAAAATTTATGATATTAATATCTTAACCGAAATTGCTGATGTCCTTTTGCATATTTCAGTCAAATCTAAACTTTCAGATAGGGATGAATATAACATGATTAATTCAAATTTTTACCTTCTTACCAAAGAAAATGTTACGATCGAGTTTTTCGAAAGCAGCACGCATTGTTTTTCTGAAACTACTATAATAGATAATTTTACCTTACACTGGGATACAACTCCTATTGACACAATAGTTGTGCCTAAAGAGGTATGCGTGAAAAGCAACGGTCTGCCAGTCACTCGATATTGCGGAGGAGATTTTCATATTGGTTCTCGTTGGGAACGCATCAACACAGCATGCGCTAGCACGTACACGATTTCATCCAAAACTCAATTCTTGCATTCAATTGTATCAGGAAATATTTCTATAAATTCTACTTTAAATATCTCTAGTATCACTACAAATTCTTCTGACTTAACTGTTTTAGACATTCACTACTTATCCAAAGCTTTAACACAGTTGGCTAACGGAAGTCACGATCATTCTGAGCTGTTCGTTACAAACATCTCTCAAATTCTAAATGATTTAATGCGTAGTAATTCTTCAACATTAAAGTACTCACAAATAATTTTAAACGCAACAGATGAGTTATTGGACATTTTTGAAACAACCTTAAATTCAGCACATTTTCAAAATAATTCCATTCTATTGGTTAACAGCGATTTAATCATACATGCCACAAAACCATTTGTAAATAATATATCTGGAATTAGTCTACGTGGATTACCCAACACCAATTTCTTAAATTTTACAATTACAGAGCTTTATTCAAATACAACGATTGATCAATTAGTTAATCAGAGCAATTTAGAGATAGCTGTGTACTTCCCAGAAAACCTACTTAATATATTATTCACAAATGTGTCATCAACGAATTTAACTAATATTACAATTATAACAACCGTTTTTTACTCTGACAAATTTTTTAACAGTATCAAAAATAGTAGTAATGAAACAATAGGAAGTAAAATCGTAAGCGTCTCTATATCTGACTATGGAGATTATTTAGAAGAACCTATTACAATTATATTTAAATCTAAGAAAAACCTTCCAGAAAAAAAATGTGTATTCTGGAATTATGGCTTACGAACTCATAATCACACAGGTTATTGGAGCACTTTAGGAGGAGATAGACGGCAAGGGAATAGCACGGATTATGAGAAATGTGTTTTCTCACATTTAACCAATTTTGCCCTATTAATTAAGAGTGAATATAGTATTGATGATGACGGTCCTCATGTTGTAGCCGATAAGGAAAAATATCATGAAGACGTTTTATCTGTAATATCGAACGTTGGTTGCGCGTTTTCTACTTTCGGAATATTAGGTATCTTCTTAACTGCAGCTTTATTTCAAACATGGAGGAAAAAAGTAGGAACACGAATATTAATGCAACTATGCGTTGCAATTTTATTGCAAATAGTCTTCCTTAATGTAGCTACTGTGCAAATAGCAAAAACAACGTCAGACGCTTTTTGTAAAATAACAGGTATTATATTACATTACGTCACAATTGCTCAATTTGCTTGGATGCTTGTGGCCGCTGTATTGCAATTTTATAGATTCGTGAAAGTCGTAGGTCCAATGCCAAACCGCATTTTTTTAAAAGCTTCATTATTAGGTTGGGGTTTTCCTTTAACTCCAGTAGTGCTAGCATGTATTATTGATATTGAAAGCTATTCGATTGCAGATAAAGGTATTTGTTATCCCACAGGGATGGCCATGTATTTAGGCGTTTTACTGCCAATTGTTATAATAATAATTGCAAATTTAATAGTATTTATTATGGTAATACGCAATATCTTTCAATTAAAAGTTGAATCTCAAGGACCCTCCCACACTATTTTAAAACGACAAATTTTTTTGGCCATCTTGCTCTTCTTTTTATTAGGATTACCTTGGAACTTTGGACTGATTGCCGAAGTAATACAAGACTCCTGGCTTTCTTATATATTTTTGTACATGTTCTGTTTTACAGCAACACTGCAAGGTTTTGTTTTATTCATTTTTTATGTAATTCTTGATAAGTCAACACGGACATTATGGAATGGTTTAGTTAAAAAAATAATAAAAAAGAAGTAATTTTCGTATGCAAGCTATTTGTGTTTGTAGAAATTTATATAAAATACAAGTGTTTTGCAATCAAATGAGAATATTATTTAATTTTAGTTTAATCCACTGTGATATCGATAATCTCCATTTGCATTGGTTATAATTAAAAAAATTCATTATCTTTTGCTACCGATAAAGCCATATAATTTACATACGTCTATAATATAGAAACTATCTCGATAATAGAATATTAATGTTTCTATTCAGTTATATAAATAAATTAGCACATTATGCAATTTAGTATTTATAAGGTTCGCAAAATATAGATCAATAGCATGATTACTCTTTTAGTACAATAATTTTGTAAATTTCATGTTTTACAACACGACTTGTATGTAATTAGAAATAATGCATTTTGTACCAATACGTTGTGTAATGTAAACCTATATAAATATAATACCAAAAAAATGCATTCGTTAATGTAGTAATGTAGTAATACTTCTGTAGACAGTAGACCATTTTACAGAACCTCTACCATCTACCCTATGGTACTATAGGACCAGGTAAACTGTATGCTTAATAGCAGCTCAGTGTTGAGGCTTAGAGGAACGGCAACACAAAAGAGGAACTAAACGTTAGACGAAGTACAATATTTCAGAAGTAGTGAAACGTATCAACCAACAACTGTTAATGAATGGTAGAACAGCGTTATTTGAAATCCCGGAGCCAGTGGCGGACAAAAAAGACAATTGGGCATGCTATGGGCGTAGCCAGCGAAGGGCAGGGAGGGGCAACTGCCCCCCACCCCCTGGAAGAGCAAAAATAAATTAAATAATATTTAAATTTTAATAAACAAAAAATTAAATCTAAAATATACATATTTTTCTGTTCTGCATATTTTTTTGTTATCTGTTTTATATATTTTGTTTGTTGTTGTGGTCGTTTGGTTGCTTTTATGAACATTTTAAAATTAATTAATAAGCTCTAATAAATAAAATTATTCGCGTGTCCTTTGTCACTAAAAACAAAGCTGTTTGAAAAACTGACATAGTGCTAAATATATATTAATAGCGTTTTCGAGCTATGCATTTAATGCATTGGTGCACACCAGAATTGTCCCACACCAGAATTGGATAAAAACGAGTGTTCGATTTACTCTCAGGATACGTCAATTTTTAGTGTTCGATTCAACCACTTAACAGTCAACAACTTAACTACATTTTTTAATCCTATTAATTAATTAAAATAAATTTACTCAATAAGTAGTTTTAGTGTGAAATATTTTGAAACATTCAATACACAATCCTACATCAGAATCCGAAATAAATACTCTTATAACGTACGTAAGACCTGCACCAACAAGTTAAAACAAAAGTTGCCTGAACGAGACTCGGGATCGTCAGTGTACGGAAAAATGTCACGCCCGAGTGCAGTTCGTGCAAAACTATCAAGTGGTTAAAACACAACTTGCTCCAAATCCTAACATAGGACAATATTTTTTGCAACCACTATTGAGTTAGTGTGTAAGTGCTCTTGTCTAGCGACAGTGTCCTATTTAATAGTGTAACGAAACGCCACTGGTTTTCTTCGAGAAAAATCGAGATATAAGTGAGGAATATATGGGAACCGGCGATGCGAATGTTCTGGCAATTTCTAGGCTCAAACAGGGTATATAAAATTGCCTATACGGCGCGAAGACAGACAGTACAGTACAGTACATAGTGCAGGATACGAAGTTGCATACGGTGAATAGAAAGCGAGGCGCGAGATTTAAAAGCGGAATAGTTAAAAAGTGTTGAGAAAGTGAATATTTGTGTTGTTTTGTTAACTTTATTGGTTTTAAATAAAGTTGGTGTGAATAGTTATCAGTGTTAAATTATTGCCTGAGAAACAAGAGGGAAAATCCGTAACAATAGTTTTACCACAGAATAAAGAGACAGAAATCACAGAAAAGACAATATGGATATAAGAAATTGATTACAAAAAGGTAAGTTAAATAATTTCAGTAGAAAATTAAATTTTTAATTAAAACTTTAGAGTCATTCCATTAGAAATGGTCCAAAATTTGAAAATTGGTTGCTCGACCAGCACCAAATAAAACAAAACTGCCATGTAATGATAGCTTATAATGCAGATATGTTATATCCGATGTTAATTTTTGTTCAAAATTATTTGTATCGCAACGTTTGGAAAAAAATTCAATTGCAGCACTTTACAAAATTGCCAATTGCTCTTTACTCTTTGCTTGTATCTTTGTGAAACAATTTTTATTAGCTTTGGCAAAAGATTCTGTGCATTATTAATATAATTTTATATATTTTCATTATTATGATGCGGACTTTTTGCCTTCTAATTATAACAAAATTACAATAATGCACCGATTTTGACAGCTGATATCTCAAATGGGACTAAATATAAAAACTTGAAATTTTCACACATTAAAGATCAAACAGCACTTTATACGTGCTATTAATTTCATTTTGTGTTTTTAATCTAGAGAAAAAATATTAACATCGGATATAGTATATCCACATTATAAGCTATCATTACATGGTAGTTTTGTTTTATACTAATTTTATACTAGGGACTAAGAACAAGAATGATATTAGGTTATTATTTTTAGGTCAAAAATCTCTAAAACGGAAAAAGTTCATGATGACAGTAGTGGAAGTGGAAGCAATGATTGTGATGAAGATGAAAATAAAATGGTCGGAACATCAAAATCGGAATCTATTTTTGAAGGAGGCTCAAGTAGTTCTTCAAATCTACATGAAGCTGTCTCTGGAACTGGGACCTCTAAACAAACTGAAGAACGCGATGGCTACCATGAAAATGACATTGGTCGTTATGTTAGTTGTGCCAATAACTTGCCTTCTGAAAAAAAGAAGGAATTGTTGACAAACCCTTGGGTTCCATCATCCAATTACGATTTTGCTTCTAATGCCATTCACTTGAAAAGAAAATTTAACCATCGCTGGTTAGATCAATATACTCCATGGCTGGTGTACTCAAGTCGTTTGAAAGGTGCTCTGTGTTTGTATTGTGTTTTATTTCCGCCAAGAATTGCTACAGTTAAAGGAGTGTTTGGGTCATTTATGGTAAGGCCTTACATGAAGTTTAAGGATATACATGAAGATTGTAGAAAGCACGTTGGCAGCCATCTCCACAAATCTTCAACAGCTGCTGCAAAAGCATTTCTTGAAAATGCTCCTGTTGATGTCCAGTTGCAAATAGGGCACCATAAGACGATTGAAGAAAATAAACAAATATTGTCAGCAATTATTTCGTGCATAATATTTTGTGGAATTCATGATTTGCCGCTTAGAGGAAAACAAGGAAATGAGGGAGTTTTCTTTGACCTTTTAAATTTGAGGATTGACTCTGGTGATGAGAAGCTAAAGAGCCACTTGGATAAATGTCAAAAAAACGCAGTCTATACCTCACCAACAATTCAAAATGAGATCATACAATTATGCGGTGAAGTTATCAAAGAAAAATAATCGAAGACTGTAAACGGGCAAAAGCTTATGCTGTAATGGCTGATGAAACAGCAGATATCGCTGGAAAAGAGCAGCTTTCTATTGGATTAAGGTTCTATGATGAAAGCCAAAAATAATCAGGGAGGAATTTGTAGGCTACATTGAGTTAAAATGTCAAGATGCTTCTACAATCGCTAGCGCAATTCAAAGTTTTTTAGAAGATAATAATTTTTCCGCCGATAATTGTGTGGGATTCGGATTTGACGGATGTTCCACGATGGCCGGCAAAGAAGGTGGTGTACAGGCCATTCTTAAAAAAAAGTACGCTAAATCTTTATTTTTCCATTGCTCCAGCCACAGACTAAATCTTGTGGTCAATGATACTAGCAAGCTACCAGAAATAAGAAACACAATTGCAACGGTTAAAGACACAATAACCTTCTTTCGTGAATCGCCAGCCCGTAGGAAATCGGTTCCAAATCTTTCAAGGCTCTGTGAGACCAGATGGTCGGAAAAATATAAGAGCATAAACAAATTTTCAGAAAGCTTCACTGACATTGTTAAAGCACTAGAAGGAAACTATGCAACAAGAAAATCTGCCTACCAATTGCACTGTGCAGTTACTAAACCAATATTCATCTTAGGATTAAACATAATTGCAAGATACTCTGCAATTTTGGAACCCGTTGTAAACGTTTTACAAGGTAAAAGTATGGATTTGGTTATGGTGAAGAAACATATTGATGATATTCTAGATGTAATCAAAGAAGATCGACAAGACGTCGAAAATGTTTCTTATGAATTATTTAAAAAATCACTTGATATCGCAGAGAAAGTAGGGGTTGAGTTGTCAGTACCGCGAGTCACTCAAAAGCAAGTACACAGAAGTAATCCACCATCTAAGTCTGCAGTTGAATACTGGAAGCGGTCAATAATCATCCCCTATCTTGATTCTTTAACTTCGTCTTTGGATGCTAGATTCTCCAACGAAAATACACCTGCTTTTGCTTTAACTTATCTTCATCCTTCAAGCATGCTCAAAATGGCTTCAAAAGATTTCAAAAATAATGCAGAATCTTTCATGGAATTTTATAAGTTGGGTGATGTCTCTGCAGAATTAGATTTGTGGTACAATATGTGGAAGAAAAAGAATTTAGCACAAGACAAATTAAAGGACATTGAAGTGGCTGCACTTTTGGAGGAAGCTAAAGTTTTTTTCCCTGCAACAAGGCACGCACTGCTAATATTAAGTGCTTTCCCATCCACTACTGCTACAGTGGAAAGATCGTTCAGTACCCTGCGAAGGGTAAAAACCTGGCTCAGGAGTACAATGGGTGATGACAGACTCACTGGGTTGTGTTTGATGAGTGTGCATCGAAAATTTTTGAAGTAACATCAAGACTGCATAGTGTAGAAAGTTTTGGATAAATTTAGTTTAAACCCAAAAAAAAATGTTATTAGTTTAATTTAAGTATAATTAAAATCTCAAAGTTTTGTTTTCATTTGCCTTTTCTTGTTATCCTAAAATTTTACATTTTGAACGACCATGGACCATGGTTTGCCCCCTCACTGTTATAAATCCTGGCTGCGCCCTTGCAATTGGGTCCATGATTAATAAACGCCTCGCTAACTACTCACATTATTACGAAATGAGTATTTATTATTTTCACGATATAAACCTTAATTAATTAATTATAAAAAATATTTATTATTAAAATTACTTATACCTTTTTAAATTCAGCAAACAAACTCTTTATTATAATGGAAACATACATGTAACGCTTATAATTAACTAGCCGTACCCGTCGCGCGTTGCTGCGATCTCAGAATATAGAGCGCGCGAACTATCCAACACGCGAAATTTAAATAGTCGTTAAGTTTTCTGAAATTTTTCAATTTTCTACACAATTTTCTTAATTTTTCTTTCCGTAAGAATCTTCTACAAAGTAACTTAAAAAAAACCAATGAAATCTGTAAAGTCGTTCTCAAGTTATGGCGTGACCAAGGAAAATAACTTTGAACGGGAAATAGTGTAATTATATAAATATGTATTTAATTTCTAATTCAAATGTATGTATTTTTATGAATAATAATCGTAAAAGCTATAATTTTTAACAAATAATAACTTATTAAGTATATAACAAATATATAACTATTAGTAGTAGTATTAAATGTGTATCGTTTTTAGAAAAATATATTTCAAGGTAAATAATATTATGAAAGGCCCGGACTTAATCGTTGATCTTAGGTCTAGTGAGTGATACGCCTCACAATATTCCTTTAAATGCTGCTGTGGATAAAAATGAATGTTTTTGTCTTAATCCTTTATGTTACGCAGACGTGTATGTAAGTGCAAATTAGTTACTATATTCCCCTGTTCATTGATTAAAATAACTGCATCCTCAAACTTGTTTAATATTTTACTATTATCCAGTGGCGTATTTATTTATTTTTTCCTACAATCTTTAAAAATGCCGCAAAAAACGTAGTCGATAACTACATACATATATTGTAAAAGCGCATCGAGGATCAATATACCATAATATATAATTTCTTTGCCTTTCTAATGCAAAGCGTTTGGGTTATAAAATAAATGTGTTCAGTTTTTCTGACCTCGATAACAAGGGTTTTACTTATTGTTATGTGCATAATGAGTTGCACATTACATGCACCATTAAAAGTAATGCGTTAATTTATACAAACGCATATTAATTTATTCCTTCTTTTGATTGAGATGTGTTTTGAACATTACATACTAAATTGTTTTTTATTATTTATGACGTGCGCAATTTAGCTTCGCGTATTTTAATCAACATTCACAATTTTTTAGGAAATGTTGTGCAAATGTACATAATAATTCTACCCTAAGTAAAATCCCTACTTGTTTTCCCTAATTAAATTGTAATTTTCTATTTTGTGAGTATAAATAAATATTTAACTTATGAGAACATACCGTTACTTACTTATTTCTACATTGGAATTAATTTAATGACATAATTATATAAATTTCATAAAAATTTACATCTAGCGATAATAATTAGAATATAATTTGATAAAAGATGACCTCTCCCAAATGATGGTGAATTAAAAGACACGTGTATTGTAAGTGTCTAGGTTTAATTTTAATTAAACTACCCAAATTAATTGGGATACAATCCAACGCAGTTTTTATATTGAATAAGGTTTACTGTATATTTTTTTTTCAACGAGCCTGTCCT